>ML785468.1:0-20202 GCA_009831015.1 Picea engelmannii
GAGAGAGAGAGAGAGAGAGAGAAAGGTACAATTAAGAGTTCTACATACAAATATAACACTATAAATGTAATAATTCAATATATAGGTCTTAATAAGGGGTTTTATACATAACATGGTGCTTTTTCTAAGGATAAACATTCCCCTCCCCTTAAAACAAGTGTTTTCCTCAACACTTGACTAACCATGGTTGTTTCTACAATAAGAAATCATATTCCCATGTCACCTCTTCCACTGGTATGTTCTTCCATTTGACGAGGTACTCTGTAATTCATCGATTTCTCAATTGCTTAATCCGTGTTTCAAGGATTGTTTCTGGTGCTATTATGGTTTTATCTTCTTCATTAATCTCTGGTAAAATAGTTTGGACTTATATCTTGTTGTTGATGACCTTTTTTAAGCAAGAAACATAGAAGGCTGGATGAACACATGAATATGGAGAAAACTCCAATTTGTAAGCCATACTTCCAATCCTTTGCAAAACCTTATAGGGGCCATAATATTTGGGTGATTATTTATTGTCCTTTTTTTTCTTGAAGGAAATCTATTTATATGGTTATAGTCTCATAAATACCCAATTCCCCACTTCAATTTCTCTTTCACTGTGATGTTGACATGCTTGTTGTTTCATCCTATTTTGTGGTATAACCAAGTTGTCCTTCAATAGTTTGAGAACTTATTTTTGGTCCCCTATGTGGTCCTCCACTGCTTGAACATTTGTATTCCCTTTCAAGGGTGATGTAATCGATGGAGGATGATATCCATAGAGTGATAGAAATGGGGAGATTTTTTATGAAGTATGGAAGGATGTGTTGTACCACCAATTTTCCAAGGGAAACCACTTGACCCATTCTGTCTTCTTATCAGATGCAAAGAAACAAAGATATCCTTCTAGAAATTTCAATGAAAATCTCCAAAAGTTTCCAATCAAAATTTGATCTCTGTCACTTATGATAATATTGGGGACTCAATCTAGATTTTAAACTATTTTCGTGAATGTTGCAGCTACTATACTTGATTTAAAAGGATGAGAAAGAGAGAAAAAAGGGGCATACTTTGTCAGTCGATCCACAACTACCGTGATGATAATATTTTCTTTCGATTTGGGTAAACGTGTCATAAAATCCATTGAAACTTCTTCCCAACATTGAATTGGTATATCTAATGGTTGTAGAAGACTTGGAATATTGATTGTCTCTACCTTCTTTTGTTGGAAGACTGAACATTTAGACACAAAATTTTGAACATAATTTTTAAGACCTTCCCAAAAAAAATCCTTCTTGATCATGTGGTAAGTTTTCAAGAATCTGGATTGTCCTTCTATATGAGAAGTGTTCAATTCCATAAGGACCATCTGTTTGAGTTGGTAATTCTTACATAAATATAAGCGATCATGATACCATAACAAATTACTCTTCCATACAAAATTATCTAATAAAATGGGGTCCTCTTGTAGTTTTTGAATGATATTGCATACTTCTTGGTATTGCTTCTTGCACCCAATCAAATTGTGGAATAGAAATAGCACATAGTGAACCTTCCATTGCTTCTTCTTTCCTTGAAAGGGCATATGCCACAACATTATGTTTTCCTTTTTTGTAGATAATTTAAAATTCATAACTTGGAATCTTTGTAACTCATTTTTGATGCTCTTCTGAAGATAAGCATTGCTCTAAGAAGTACTTCAAACTATCATGATATTTTTTACTTTGAAGTGTCTTGTTATTAGGTAAGGGCACTAGTTTTGAACTCCATGTAGTATGGACAACATTTATTTTTCGTGAATGGGTTTACGTAAGTTTTTTCCTTTAAGTTGGTTTCTTTAAAATGAAATGGTCCTTCCTTCTTACATTAAAACTACACCAATTCCATGGCTTGAGCCATCACACTCTACAATAATTTTTTTGTGAAGTCAGGTGTGGCCAAGACGGGAGTTGTACACATGGCCTCCTTAATATTTTTGAAATATTTGGTTGTTTCTTTTGTCCAATAAAATTATTCCTTATTTAATAATGTTGTTATATGTGTTGCTATTTGACCATAGTTCTTAACAAACTTGCGGTAATATCTTGTCAATCCTAAGAATTCTATAAGTTTCTTCAAGGTTTTAGGAATTGGCCATTCTATCATAGATTTAATTTTCTTGGGTCCTCTTTTACAACTTCATGAATTTCAATATGACCAAAATATTCCACTTCTTGAACCCCAAAGGCACACTTAGAAGGCTTTGCATAAATTTGTTTCTCTTCCAATAGTTGTAATACCTTATCAAAATGTTGTACATGATCTTCCCAATATTTGTTGTAGATTCATATGTCATCAAAAAACACTAACAAATTTTTTTTGAGGAAGGGATTGAAAGTAGAATTCGTCAAGCTTTGAAATGTTTAAGGTGCATTATTAAGTCGAAATGGCATAACCACAAACTCATAATGACCTTTATGTGTTGAAAAATATTTTTTGGGAATGTCTTCCCGCCTCATTCTAATTTGATGATATCCTAAACGAAGATATAACTTAGTAAAGAATTTCGCTTCAAGAAATTAATATAATAATTCATCAATGACAGGAATATGAAACTTATATTTGAAGTTAATTTTTTTGAACTATCTATAATATGGACACATACACCATGAACCATCCTTTTTTGTAACCATAACCACTATTGAAGAGAAATAACTTTGGCTAGGTTGAATTATGCCGACCTATAACATTTATTGGATCATATGATCAATCTCATTCTTCTCTACATATGGACACTTGTAAGGAATAATGTTAGGTGGTACACTTCTTGGTTTCAAATAAATATAATCATCATGATATCGAGTAGGTGGAAGACCCTTAGTCATTTCAACAAATGCATTGGAATGATTGTTGATAACTATTTGGATATATGATGGATCAAAAGATATAGATGTTTGAACATCAAGAGAGCACAATTTTGCAATTACACCATGGTGTCTGTTTTTCAGTAATTTTGTCATGTTATTGGATATTCTCATGTTAGAGGGTTTCCCATTGATACCTCTAAGCTCAATTTCCTTTCCATATGAGGAAAATCTCATGAAAAGGTCTTGAAAATTAAGGGCCTTTGTTCCCAATTATTATAACCATTGGACCCCTAATACAAAATCAAGGCCACCGATTTAGATGGAAATCATGGGACTATCCAAAAAATACTCTCCCATGTTGAGATTAATACTATGGCACTTCCTAGAACAATTTTTCGTACCTCCATCTGCAATCATTACTTGAAACTCTAGTGTTGGATATACAAATCAATTGAGATCTTTTGCTAATTTTTAATTGATGAAATTATTGGTATTTTCGGAATCAATCAATATTGTTACCTTTTTATTTTTGATGTATCCTTGTATATTGAGGGTTTTTGGAGTGAAAATGTTAGCCAATGCATGACAACATATTTTTGGAGAAATCTCTTCTAGATATGGATCTTGTGATGGTTCCAGTGCTTGATCTTCTTCCTATGCACAGTCTATGTAAAATAATTTATTCTCATCACATTCATGCCCCTCACTGTACTTGTTGTCACAATTGAAACACAATCCCTTTGATCTTATTTCATCCATTTGATTAGCTATCAACCTTGTCAGTTTAGGAGAGGGAACATGGTGCTCTCTAGAGTTATCAATGGCCACCCTTCTTAAAGCCATATTTTTATTTTCCACATTTGTTTCCATACTGGAAGCTTGCTCAAGGGTTTTAGGTTCGAACAGGAACACCTCACGTTGACGTTCTCCTTTAAAGTGCCCATAAATATATTTAACAAATTATCCTCAATAATGATCTTTATCTTGAGACTGAGCTTTTGGAATTGTTGAATGTTCTCTGTAATTGGACCTTTTTGCTAAAGATTTATCAATTGAATAAATAATTAATTTCTCTTAATATCCCCATAATGTGATATCAATTCATCCATAAAAATGGACCAAGTGATAACATATATATTTTTATTCTTTCACAAATCCATTGATACCACACAAATTGATCATTTTCTAAATAAAATGATGCAATAGGTGTGTTTTGTAATCTTGGAGTTTGGTGTAGATAAAAGAATTTCTTCATCTGGAATATCCATGTTATAGGGTCTTTACCATCAAACTTCCTCATATTGATATTTGGAATGAAGTGGTTCATTGGTAATGACATGAAGCCTTGATGATGTGGATATTGGAGTAATGAATGATGTTGACTTTGAGATTCAATATTTCATCTCTCCAAATGTGATAAAATACTCCCCATATGTGATTGAATCTCAACACCATTGTTCTCCTTATTTTCATGATTTCCTTTGATCTTCATATCCTTGTTAGGGATCCTTTGTAAGAGAATGGTTTCTAGGTTCTTCATGGATTTTTGAATTTCTTCCATATTTTCATTCATGTATTTTTTAATTTCATTCATCTTATTTTCCATTTGATACCTAGTTTCATATATCTTATTTTCCATATGTGCACTATTTTCATTCATATTTTTTTCCATCTCTTTCCTACTTTCATCCATCTTATTTTTCATTTCATATTCAATTTCCCTTTTTAGGGATTCCTGAGAATGTGATAAATCCACTAGTTTCAACATACTACCATTCATTTCATCAACTTGCTTCTTTAATTGGGTTAGTCTGTTTTCCAAGTCTTCATTTTCTTTGGAAGTCATGTTTTTGTTTTATGAGGAGTACCGGTATTAATTTTTGTAGAACCTTTTTCCATGTGAAAAAATAATATTTCTCCCATTTTTCCTCTCTATCACAAGTTTTAAGTCACCAAAAGTATATCTTCTAATACAAATTTATGCCAATTGTAAGTTACATACCTTTCAAACCCTTAATTGGGAATATGTTTGGATGGTTGGCCTTTGTCCTAGTATATATATAGACATTGAACCCTTCTAAGTCTAAAATTTTGACTTGTAGTACTCTAATATGACTTCTTAAATTTATGAAAAATTTCATACTCTTAACATTCACCCATAAAAAGTTATAGCAAAAATACCAAAATTTCTTATTTAAAATTGAATTCTGGATGAGCCAAAAATTCTATCTTCCATAGGATATATATCCGAAATTATAATGACCCAGAACCTAAACTTTGTACCGAAGGTAGCTCGCTATGTATTCTAAATAACCTCCAAGTTTCGTTGTCTGAAGCAACCTAAAAAAACATTATACAAAAAAATCCAAGATGACTTTCTTGAAGAAGAAAAACCCTATGATCAATGCTCTGAAACTGAATGTTATGATCCAACACCTTAAAAATGATAAGAATCCAATGGGCATTTTCCACTTCAAGGGGGAAAGGTCCTTTTACAATATATCCAATTCAAAATACAATATGAGATGAGATAAGATGATCCTAATATTAGGTTTATATATATATATATATATATATATATGAGACAAAAGGGTACAATTATAATAAAAGGGTACGAAGAAGGGTTCTAGATGACATACAAATGTAACACTATAAACATAATAATCCAATATCTAAGGCTTAATAAGGGGATTTATATATAACACATGGCTTCGTCTAGGGATTAACACACACACACACACAAAATCAATGAATAACATAGAGATGATTAAGATACTAACCTCCTCCATCAAAATTTCATGTCCAGTGGCCTCCATCGTCCCATAACAAGTCTTACCATAGCTCGATAATCTAAGAAGGTAACAAGAACTAGGATGGGAATGCCTATAATGTCCATGTTCCCTCTCTATGTTGGACTCTACCTCAAGTCCTAAAGGCCCAAGCCCTCTCCCAACATCACCTTATGGTCTCTCATGGAAGGATAATGTTATGAATGTTCTATGATGAACCAAGCTACAATTCAAGGTGGATATGGATGTCTAGGTCAGGATAATGTTATTTTCTATGGGAGGATGCTAGGAAGAGGGGTTAGGGATCTTCCTAGGAGGATGAGGACCTAACAATGGGTTTTTAGCCTAACATTTTCTCTATCATGCATGAACCCACAACCCACCCCTGGAATTAACCAATTTTAAATTAGTTGAGATGATGATCTAACATAAACTATGCCCATACTTTTCTAAGGAAATACATGGGAACCTCCCTAATATTGCATGGAGGTTTTTAAAATGCCATAAACTACCTACCCATCCAATTGCATAAAAATGGTTGGTAGGTGCACCAGTCCATACAAATGCATCTCTTTGTGACTAGTGGTTTTAATCTAGTTCTCGAGACAAAAAACAAATTCATTAGCTCTTGTTTTGAAATGTTGAGGTCCTTGTAATCATAAATGTGTGTTAATTGTCCTTGGACATTTGCAATAGAAGAAATGATGATGTGTAGGGATGTGGTTAGTGAGATCCATGATGTCTCTTTGGTATTTATTAAGTCTTATATAAGGGTTCTTAGATACCTCAACCCTACATCAATTTCAATGTTTATGTTTGATAATTTTGGGTTGGGGTTTTATGTGTCTTCGTGTAGTGATGTTGGGGTTGGGTTTTCTCCAAGATCCATGCTAATTATTTATGTTGAAATTTAATAAGGGAAAAATAAATTTTTATTTATTTACTATAATTTAAACAAATTATGCAATAAAAAAACAATTAAATTCAATCAAAATACTTATTTCGAACAAATTGATGACCACATTAGCAGAGTCTGGAAGTGATTTGTCAATCTCTCCTCAATTTTCACTCCCACATTTGTTGAAGAACCTTTAAAATGTGTGGCATGTTTTGTTGTTGAAACATACTTACTATGGAATTTGAAAAAATTGTGCAATAGGAATTCATGTGTGCATTTTCCTAGACAATGTGTGCATTCTTAGGAATGCACACACATTCTAAAGAATTCCTTTGGCATCCTTGATGTTAGTTTGGGGAAAACTGAGATAGGAAGCTCATGAATGCATGTGTGTTTCTGAGAACCTAAGTGTGTTCTTGTGTGAGCATGTTGCTAAGCACTCCATTTCCACTTTTTCAACCATCATCTTCATGCGAGTGCCCATAGAGAGTTGGGTTTATTCTTGAGATTGCAAACTACTTTCAAGAATAATTGTGAAGCCAAAGATGACCATTTTTGGAGACTTGTTTTGGTGTTTTATTTTGTAGCTGACATACAATGATTAAGTGGATGATATCAAGTACAAATTAGATTGCATGTAGAGGATCTACGATGGTATAGCAACAAGTTCGTTTTGAGGGAACATAACTAGATGTCCTTTTTTTATTATTCGATTATAGGATCTATATAGATTTTACCCTTATTACGCTTCTACGATTATGTGGAAAAGTGGCGGGAAATAGAAATGGAGCACCCTCCTCATTCAAAGGACAATATTTTAAGGATTAATTCAATACCAAACTCTTTTTCATTATTCTGATTTGTCTACTCAATATGTATAGCATGGGGAAATCATAGGAGGTTCTAGTTCCAAAGATAATGGAGGGGACAATTTTTTACCTCCTTTCAAACTATGATTCCAATGTGGTAATTTGATAATTTAATAGATTCCATCCTCCTACATAATATTTGAACCAATGGCTCTATTTAAACTGAAAAAATAATTGTTAAATATATCTTGTTTCCAAAGTTTTTTTTAATTATTATTATTCAATTTCACACTCTTGTTAATTATCATAAAGTTTTCAAGGAGGATCCTTAGTTCCAGGGAAGAGAAATTATTTATTTTTACCCCATGGTCCATAGAATTTAACCCATCCATCATTCTTGTAACCAAATTCTTTTATAGGTTCATCTCCCTAGTCTACTAATCCATTTTTGGGAGTTATTAGTTTTTTAAGAGATAGGGAATACTTTGGATCCATATTTAAAAGCATATGTAGATTGGACTAAGCTTAGTATTTTTACATGTGCATGTATCTTTGCGGATATTGTCCTTAGTGAGGGATTATAAAAAAAGTATAGTTAAAAGGAAAGGTTCCAGATGAATGTACAAATTGGATTATGAAAATACAACATTATGGTGCCAGATTTATCAACAAGTAGGATATTTGCAGGGTACATGTTCCTAAATACAATCTTATCGTAAAAAGAAAAAAAGGTCATAAACAAAAAACCAAAGGATGAGAATCATTTTATGTAAAGTGTTGGGTGATGAAAAGGATCAAAGGAAAAAAAATAAACAAAACAAAAATTTAGAGAAGGATACTAATGATCAATTTGAAATACAAGTTGAGGAAACAACACTAATTACGATAAACACATAAAACAATATGAATTCCATGAGGGTGGTGGTTTCTATTGAAGCCTCATATGAGGGAATAAAGAGAATACATGAATTTGATAACTTAAATTATGATTTGTTGGATTACTGAGAGGGGGGGTGAATCAGTAATAGAGAAATTTAATCCTTTTTCACCACAAAATGCAAGTGTTATATCATTGTAGAATTATCATCCAATAGTTGCAGAGTAAATAAACAATGAACAAATGAGCAATCACACACATACACAGTACACCAGTGTTTTACATGGAAACCCAAAGCGGGAGAAAACCACATAATATTTTTTCTTATATGTCTTTAAGAATTACATTCATTGGAAGCACCAACTTCCTTTTTTTTCTAGCTGCAACTGGAAGGAGGCTCCAACCCCCTAGTTTCTCAGGCTACATTCTGAAGGAACCTCCAACTCCCCAATTCTTTAGATACAACCAGAAGGAGGCTACAAACCCCTAGTTTCTCAGGCTACAACCTGAGGGAAGCTCCAACTCCCTAATTATCTGGCTACAACCAGAAGGAGGCTACAACCCCCTATGTTCTCTGGATAAATCTGGAAGGTGGCTACAACCACCTATCCTTGCCCCATCCAACCACCCTGACGTAGAAGTAGAATAATAGAACCACTGTCACACTATCCCTGTGAGATATATTGTTATAAATATATACCAATTAACCTGTAATCAACCTCTAACAACCTGTACCAATAACCTATGACAACATGTACCATACATCAACCTGTACCATAAACAAATGCAACAACCATGCACCAAACCTGTACAAATAACATGTCACAATAAACTATCCAAACAAATTGTAATGAACATGTACCATAAACAAGTGCATCAACCATGCACCAACCTGTACCTCAACCTATACCATCAATGAGTGCATCAACCATGCAACAAATATGTACCAATCATGCATCAAATACACATAAACTTTGACTCATAAAGATGTACCAACATCAGCAACTATACACCTCATGTATGTGCCAACTCATCAACTACTTGTCTCAACCATGTACCCAACATGTACCTCAACGATATGCCAAATACATATACCAATATAACCATCAAAATTTCTCTAGCAATACATCATGCTATCCATAACCAAATTTCATAAACCCTTACATCAAACCATGTGCCATAACCTCACTTTTATGTATCCTCAAGGATGTATCATTCATAAGCCAATCATATACCAATACCACTAACAAGTGTCTCTCACAATGCACCACAAGATATGTCAATAAATCAAACTAAGTGCACTGACAATATACTTCAATAGATCTTCCTCAAAACCATTCTACAACAAGCCCTAAACTTCCAAGAGGGCATCTAACAGATTTACAAGTAAAACCCTCAACTAGATTCATAACTTCAACACTACACATATGAAAACCATACCTTTTTCTTCTTGTAGTGTTCTACTGCCATGGTTTTTCTGATGTACTTTTTTTGTCGTCGTTTTTTTGTCGCACTTTTCCTGTCGCACTTTTCCTGCCGCAATTTTCCTGCCACGATTTTTCTACCACAGTTTTTCTACCGCACTTTTCCTGCTGCACTTTTTTTTCTGCACTTTTCCTGCCATGATTTTCCTACCACACTTTTCCTTCCGTGATTTTCTTGCCACACTTTTTCTATCACACTTTTTTTGTCATAGTTTTCTTGCCTCATTTTTACTGTCACGATTTTTCTACCGTACTTTTGTTGCCAAACTTTTTCTGCCACACTTTTCTCTATCAATAATACCTTCCCAAATAACCTTTCACAAAATAGATATTCAATGATATTCAATAGGTGGTTAAATGAGAGACCTTTGCCTCTTATTTATACTTTCATGTAGCTTCCTCAAGGGGTTACCTTCTAACCATATTAACCCACTTTCCTTATTTTAGGGCTAACCCACTTCTAACCACTTGTCCTCTTAGTAATTTCTCCATTAACTTTATTATTTAAATAATTTATTTTGTATCCTCTTTGGTTTATAGTACACTCATCACTTCACTATATTATTTACCTTCTAACCATCTTAAACCACTTTCCTTATTTTAGGGCTAACCCACTTCTAACCACTTGTCCACTTGGTAATTTCTCCATTAACTTTATTATTTAAATAATTTCTTTTGTATCAACTGTAACTTATACTACACTCATGACTTCACTTTATTATTTAAATAATTTCTTCATTGCAACCACTTTGACTACTTTGACCTTTTGGGGCTTCTACATGACTCATGAGGGTTGTTCAAATTCACATGGTCATAACTCTCTAACTATGAGGATTTGTGTGACGTTCCACATACCACCGGAAATGGAATGACATGTAATATCCATCTAGAATAGTCTTACTTTCAAATTTATTAAAACTCATACCATTATACATCAAACAAACTTGGGTCCGTTACCCAAATATTTGTGCTACCATAATTCGTTACCGGACTTTCTTCAAGGGTTGACATCAATGATAACAAACCATATTAATCAACAATATCCCCCTTTGGCATTGATGGAAAAACTCTGATGAAATATTGAAGTCATATCACTCATGCTCCCCCTAGAACCATGCCTCTGTGCTCTGCATATTATAAATCTCTCCCCCTTTGACATGAATGGAAAATATATCTTTCCATCTGGGGTTGCTCCCCCTAACTAAACTATCCTTTGGGATACTCCCCTTGACTAAAATCTTCCTGAATCTGATCTCCCAACCTGAATTGTCTTCTTTATGGTGCTTCCTCGTTTAAAACTAAGACATATAAGATAAGCATTCAAAATCATTCATTTTGGAGTAGAAATTACTCTGAGTCTCTGGCGAAAATACTCAAAGGATTCTCTTGGAAGCGGTTTTGTAAAGATGTCTGCCACTTGTTCTTTTGTGCCCACATATTCAACTCTCATGTTCTTCTCTGCAACCTATTCCCATAGAAAGTGATACTTGATTGGAATGTGCTTCGTCTTGGAGTGTATCACCAGGCTCTTTGAGATATTGATGGAACTTGTATTATCACAATAGATTGGAATGGGCTCATCATACTTAGCCTGTATATCTGTCAGAGTTTGTTTCATCCATAGAACCTGTGTACAACATGTTGTTTTTGCAATATAATCTACCTCAGATGTATATAAGGATACTGATGATTGTTTCTTTCTTATCCATGATACTAAACACTCACCCAAATACAACGTTGCTCCACTGGTGCTTCGTCGGTCATCAATGCAACCTTCCCAATCTGCATCTGTGTAGGCAATAAGTGATAGATCCTTTCCTTTTGGATACCATAATCCAAACTCTTTTGTTCCTTTGAGATATATGAAAATCCTCTTCACTGCTAATACATGTGATTCCTTTGGTGCTGCTTGAAATCTTGCCACGTGTCCAACTACTTGCATTACATATGGTCTGGATGATTTCACATATAGTAAGATGCCAATCATTGACCTGTATTGCCTCTAGTCTGTAGACTTTGAATCATCATATTTTCTCAACTTGTAACTGGTTTGCATAGGAGTGATAACTGGTTTGCAATATTCCATTCCAAACCTCTTTAGCATTTTTCTAATACACTTAGTTTGAAAAATAAAAATTCCTTGGTTTCTTTGATATATATGAAAACCCAGAAAGAATGATAGTTCTCTGAGTAATGACATTTCAAATTCATTCTGCATATCCTTTGCAAATTTCTGGCTTAACATGTCATCATTGCTTCCAAAAATAATATTATCAACATAAACTTCAATTAATAAAATACTATCTTGAGTTACCTTGATGTAGAGGTTGTTGTCTGCACTTCCTTTTTTGAACCCTTCCTACTGTAGATATTTATCCAGTCTAGAGTACGATGCTATAGGAGCCTGTTTTAGACTATACATGGCCTTCTTCAATTTACACATGTAATCTGCATTCTCTAACAACTGAAATCCTTCTGGTTGTTCGATGTAGACTTCTTCTTCATATTTTGCTTCTTCTTCGTAAAGTTGTTCCATTGATTCATTTTCTTCTTCCTTTAATTCTTGTCCACTTGTTTCATCAATTGTTACATTGATGATTTCCACAACTTTGTTCAACCTCAAATTGTAACACTTGTATTCTTTCCTTGTACTTGAGTAACCAACAGGTACTCCTTTTTTCACATGAGAGACAAACATTCCCATTCTGCCATCTTCTCTTTTGATGTAGCATTTGATTCCAAATACTCTGAAGTGCTTCACATTTGCTGGTCTTCCTTTCCATAGCTCATAGGGAGTTTTGTCATTGTTGTCTCTGAGCATTACTCTATTTTGAATGTGAATTGTTGTATGCACTACATGTGTCCAAAAAATATCTGTCAATTTTGAATCCATTAGAATTGTTCGAGCCATTTGTTGTGTAATTATCATCCATTATGATAATGTTCCTTTATCTCTGAACCACTCTTTGAACCAATCTATGAATCCATGCTCTCATCCACTGTCATATATCTGTCCAAACCTACTAAGTGTTCTTATGAATCCATCTCTATCCATATTGTCCAAGACTCTACTTCACAACTGTCCATAATGTTCACCCATTTATCAATGTACTATCATGAAGTATTCACTACTACAAATGATTATACTTATGCTAACTGAATGCTCTAGATTTTTCTATTCAGATTTTGCAAGCTGCTCGAAGGATGGTTCTTTGGTCTATCACAACTATCGCATAGAATCCCCTGTATAATATTCAAGTTACCTGGGAGTTTCTAAGTTGGATGGCTCAGAACAATTATTTATCTAATGTGTATTCATCATCATATTCATTGGTAGATTCATCATCTCTTTGAGCTCTGACTTCTTTCTTTCTGTCCTTGTATTCATCTTTCACTACAATTCCTGAAAGTACAATCTCTTGAACCTACTCCATATTTACATTTCCTTCTTTTATTTCAGTTTTTTTACAAACCTTTATGTATCTAACATATTTCTTTTTCTCTGTAGAATTTTCTTCATCTCATTTTATTGCCAATATTGTGATCTCTGGGACCTGGTCTTTGTTCACATGTTCTTTGTGTTTTCTTATCCATACTTTCTTACATCTGATATCAATGTTCTCTTTTATGGAAGTATTGATAATCTTTCTACAATCACTAGATATGTGTCCATAGTTATGACATTTGTAACATTCAATGTTACGTGAAGCCACATAGGAATTTCTTGCTTGAACATTTCTTTTATAATCCCTGCAATCTGCAACTTTATGTCCAAAGTTAGTACAATAAAAACAATGACCATAAAAGAAATTTTCATACCTGGGAGTGAATGATATTCTTTGTGGCATAGTCCTTCTGAATTTTTTCCTTGACTGATCATGATCATGATTGAAGCTTCTTTGTGGCTTGAACATGGATGGTCTTCTTGAATATGTATCTTCGATAGTTTTCTTAGATTCTGGTTGACCATGATTCCTTCCTTTGAGAACTTCTGCATAACTCTTTCTATTTTCTTCATTCTTATTTTCTAGCAACCTAGAGTGCTTCTCTTCATTCTCTATAATTGATGTGGATGTTTCTGTCTCTTCAATGTTCTTGTTGATCTTGACGATTTTACTTCTCAATCTTAAAACTTATTCTTCAAGATTTTCAACCTCTTATTCTTTCTTCATTATCTAAGACTTCATGACTTCTTCTGTTCTTTTTGCTTATTCAAGATGAATTTTTAATGTGATTATTTCTTCTTTAAGTCCTTTCTCTTCTTGACCAAACTCTGCTTCAAGCTGGTTTAGATTGTTAGTTCTTTCCTTAAGATGATATGTCAATATATTCTCTCTCATTTCTTCTTCTTCCTTTTTTGCTTCTATGTTGGCTTCCAAATACTTCTTTTGATATTCAAGATTTTCTTTGATCTTTCTGGCTTCTTCTAGATGAGTTCTTAAGTTCTCGATGACCTGTTGGGATTCTTTAAAAATGTGAACACTTTCCTTTTGTTTCATCAATTCTTTATTGAGTGACTTGTTTTATTCTCTTAGTTCATCTAAAGCACTAATCAATTCTGTGTCATAATTGTCTTCCTTTTCAATTAGTTTTTATGTCTCATTTCCTTCATGGCATTCTATTTCAAGATGTCTATATTTTTCACAACTAAATAAAAACAACATACCTCTGGTGATTATGTACTCTTCATATTCTAAATCTGTTTGACATGGTGAACATAATTCTTCTTGATCTGTATCTACATCTTCTTTGGAATTTTCTGAATCTATGATGGGTGAAGAATATATGTCATGTAACTTATCTCAAATTTCTTTGGCTGATGAACATTTACCAACCTTTTCTCTTACCGGATTAGGTAATCCTTCCTAGATGAAATCCTTTGCTATTTTGTTATTCTTCTTCAATTCCTTCTTGGTTGCAATCTTTGCCATTTTTGAAATATCATATCTTGTAACAACTAATAGCCAAATATAATGTCATTGTTCTTGTAAAAACACTTTCGTCCTTATGCTCCACATATCATACTTTAAACAATTATGACCATTAAACATTGGTACTCCATTCTTAGAATAATCCATGATCTCCTTCCAGTGGTTAAATTGTTTCCTCAAGGAACCTTCTCTGATACCAATTGTTGGATTACTAAGAGGGGGGGTGAATTAGTAATAGATAAATTTAATCCTTTTTCACCATAAAATGCCAGTGTTATATCAATGTAGCATTATCATCCAATAGTTGCAGAGTAAATAACCAATGAATAAATGAGAAATCACACAGATACACGTTACACCAGTGTTTTACGTGGAAACCCAAAGAAGGAGAAAACCACATAATGCTTTTTCTTATATGTCTTTAAGAATTACACTCATTGGAAGCACCAAATTCCTTTGTTTTCCAGCTACAACTCGAAAGAGGCTTCAACTCCCTAGTTTCTCAGGCTACAACCTGAAAGAAGATCCAACTCCCCAATTCTCTGGCTACAACTAGAAGGAGGCTACAACCCCCTAGTTTCTGAGGCTACAACTTGAAGGAAGCTCCAACTCCCCAATTCTATGGCTACAACTAAAAGGAGGCTACAACCCCTTATGTTCTTTGGATACAACCGGAAGGTGGCTACAACCACCTATCCTTGCCTCATCCAACCACCCTGACGTATAAGTAGAATGATGGAACCACTGTTACACTATCTCTGTGAGATATACTATTGTAAACCTGTACCAATCAACCTATAATCAACATGTACCAATAACCTGTGACAACATGTACCATACATCAACTTGTACCTCAACCTGTACCATAAACAAATGCATCAACCATGCACCAAACCTGTACAAATAAATTGTCACAATAACCTGTCCAAACAACCTGTAATCAACCTGTACCATAAATAAGTGCATCAACCATGCACCAAATTGTAACTCAACCTATACCATCAACGAGTGCATCAACCATGAACCAAATATGTACCAATTGTTATCACTAAAATTTTTTCCGCAACATTGCACGCAAATGGTTACATAAATACAGCAGTGCCAAACACCTATTAGTTCACCTGCAGCACCAAAATGCATTTCCAAGAGGAAAAAACTATACAACTCGGCAAAACTTGACATGATCTAACTCACTAAAGGAAGCATGCACATAGTGCATGGGCCAAATAATCCCATAGAGTGCACAAAGTGCCATATGCACGACCATGTACGATAAAATCTATGCACTCCTGTGAATGACGCATTTATGGTTCTTTTCATCCCCTCAAACACTTATGGACCAGCTCCCAACTTGATTTGACCCTCAGATCTGAGCTTAATCCAAATGGGGGGATGGTCAAGGACCAAAGGGTTCCCTAAAGGGAACCTTGTTGACACTAAGAACTAGTTGAATATTGCCTTGAAGACATGCTATAAATGGAGGCCATGGGTGCACTAAGAATTTAAGAATTTCATAGTATTGTTATGCTGCCTCAAATCTCCCTTGAGAATCCTCTTTTCTCCTTGGAGCATTCTAGCAACATTCCAATATTCCATTCCACTCATATCTTGAGGGAATAGGCATTGATTTCTTCATCATTTTCTTTCTTTTTTACCATTGTAAGAAGAGATCTCCATTAGGGAACTCAAGATCCCTTTCAAGGAGGAAGAGAGGACTCATAAGTTCTCCTTTCTCTACAGTGTTTTACCAGCTAACATGTACCTCAACCATATACCAAATACATATACCAATATAACCGTCAAAAGTTCTCTAGAAACACATCGTGCTATCCGTAACCAAATGTCATAAACCACTACATCAAACCATGTGCCATAACCTCACTTTTATGTAGCCTCAAGGATGTATCATTCATAATCCAATCATATACCAATACCACTAACAAGTGTCTCTCACAATGCACCACATTAGGGAGTTTAAAATATTGGTAAGGACCCATAAGTCCACATGCTATTTCTTTACGGATTTTAAAATTTCGCAAGGTTGTACCAGTGACATCTAGTGAAATAGGTAACAAAGATTTGTAAGGACCACAGGAACTCCACATGTTGAAAAATCACACCTAAATTATTAAAATTTGGCACATTTTATCACTTGTTCACACACAAAGTAACTCCTCACTCACATAATTTCCATCTTTAATCATGGAGGTTGAATTAGGTTTTCTCCAAAGAAATTCTGAAACATCCCACTATTTCTTGAAGAAAATATCCACACCCACTTAATTCCAACAAGATTGGTTCACACCCACAATCTCTCATCCTACCACATCTAATTATTTTTCTAAAAACTCACTAAGTTTTCCTCCATAGGAGGTGCCAAAAGAAATGTTTTAGTTTAGGTATGATCTCAGGGGTAGGAATCCAAATAACCCCCTGTTATCTAGTTCTCACATTTTTCAAAACATTAGAAGTTGACAAATAGGGAACTTTAAAATCCTCCAAGTCAAGTGTTCTGACACCATAAGGTAGGGAGATACCTGTGAAGGGTCAAAGGCCGAGATCTGGTTGTTCTATGCGTCCCCCCTTGAGTCACCCAACTCTTGGAAGGAATCCAGCCTGTGACAAATTTATGAGGCCAAAAATCTAAATGTCGCATTTTGACCAAGGTACCTAGTGACCAAAATTAGGACATCTACCCAAGTGGAAATTGTGGGCTCAAATTGTACCTTGATCATATTTTGTGTGTCTATTGGGAAATATCACCAGCTCTTTTGGGATATGCACCCTCTACCCCTCGTTATAACTGATTATTTCAGTCTTCACTAGTTCCTCTTCTAGTGGTTTCAAACCCCACTGTTGAGTGCTCTTGGAAGGTCTAGTGCTATTTGAGAGGAAGAATGATACATCTCTTAGGACATGAACATTTGTTTTCTTTGTATTCCCACACAGAAAAATCCACCTACCCACATGTATTCTTATTTACAGTTGATTTATGTATGATGCTCATTTGATTACATGCGATTGTGAGATATATTGTGAAGGTCCAAATTATACAAGTCTCTTGTTCATTTATTTCTCTCATCACCATTTTCAAACATTCACTTTTCTAGTTGGACATCATAGGGGACCCACATAATCCCTGTCATTCTAGACGCTTACAGAATATCCCTCCTATTCTAGGAGGAGTTCCTAGTCTTGCCAACTCATCGGCTCAACCATCTCACACCCTTGTGAGTGCCATGATTTTGGGATCAACTTTTCTTGGTTCCACATTAATTGGGTCCAATTCCCAAGTTCATCCATCCACTATATCTCCTTCACAAGGAAGTGGGGGACAAACTTCTTCTCAAGGGATAAGTACAACCCCACCAAATCCCCCTCAAGGGTCAGTTGCACTAGATGCTCACACTATGCCTGGAACTAATCCTCCACTGCCACCCCCAATGCCATATTTGGCATCTCTCAACATTCCTGATTTGAGTAAACTCATGAATGATCATATATTGCATGACCCCATATGACCCAATATGCCTACCAAACTACCTTCAGATATTTCAAAATTTGAAGGAAAATCAGGGGAGGATCTTGCCAAACATGTCATGACCTTCCACTTATGGTTCTCTTCAAACAACATCATGGATGATTCCATCTACTTAAGTTTATTTCAACACACACTCACTAGTCCATCAGCCAAATGGTATGTGGACGAAAAATCAAAGTCCCACGTGAATTTTTGAATCCTTTGCCAAAGCATTCTTGGAATTTTTTCAACTACCAGTTCATCATGATACTGGTCTACAACTACTCTCCGAGTGCAAACAAACCTCATCTACACATATTTCCGATCACATTCACAAATGGCGTCGTCAACGTAATGTAAAGCATAAAACATCAAAGAACAACGTCTCCATTGGTTTCTAAAATCTCTCGTCTCTATACTTGCAAAAGATGTGGCATCCACCTTCCCCCAATCCGAAGAGGAATCCATCAGCAAGGCTCAACAGTAAAACCTCATTTATGCTCAGTCGAGTTACTTATATATGGTAATACCTGATGCACCACGACCCGTACCATTTGGAAAGGACAAACCTAGGATGTCTCATGTAGCAGATGGATCAATTGGTACCACAACACACCACAAATTGTACATCCAACCACCATCTATATATGATACACCCCAATATCCACCGATATATGAAAGGCCATAGTATTACCCCCTTCCCCTTTACCAACAACTATATCCTATTTCTCCCCCTCCATCCATGAGAGGACCCGTGATGGAACCCATCATGCACCCAACTTCTCAACAAAGTTTAGGTTCCCCCTCTACCTCAGCATATAACCTGGGCACTAGTGAAAGCGCTTCGCCTTCCTATGCACGCTATGGATCGTTGCCACAAAACAATCTGTATTTTCCATTTCCTGGTCCTCCCCAGCCAATTGCTCCTCCACATGGACAACCACACGCCAGTGTTAACTTTATTCATCCCTCTCCCATTCAACAATTTCATACTTTTTAACAGTTGAATATGGAAAATCCATCCCATCAGCCGAATAATGCCAGGAATAAAGGAAAAAACCAAAACAATAATAACTCAGGATGAGGATGAAATAAACCCCAACAAAACCAACCTGCTGGGGGCAACCAGAACTCCCAAGGGGACAATAACAACAAACACTAAGGTAGGAACAATAACAACAACCTCTGGATGAACTTTCCTTTTTCTCTTTGTGGTGAGCATGGAAATTATACTCACCATTGCCCCCAAATTTCTTACTTCAAATGGATGAAAGAATCCATGAATGTGCCACATCCTCCAGTGTTGCCTACCCCTCAGCAGGCCCTAAAACAATATTTGCAACAACCACCCATGGTTGTGCTGCAAAACCCTATTCCACACTAAGGTGTGATGAATACCCAACATGATGTACAACCTGCCCCACCACAAATGGGACAGTATCAAAACCCTAGAAATCCAGTGGATAGCAATATCCTCCTCACTAGCGAAGAAGAAATTATTCTTCAAACGCATGGTTATCAATACAAAACGCCCCCTGAATATACTCCCACCACTTTGGATGAAGCTCTAGCTACAACCAGACAACCCTTGATGATTCCATGCCCTAACACTAAACCCACCATTTGTATCCCTCACATTCCATTACGACAGAATGTCAACAACCCTCAGACTAGGGTAGCACACAATTATAGTATGGTCAATGACTTGGTGCAATCTCTTATAGCCATGTCTGTATTGGAGGTCCTCCAAACCTATCCAACTCAATTAAAATCCTTACTTTCCTCCTTGGGGGTCATCGAACCAACTGATACTAGACTCATCGCATTTGATATAGATAGTGGGGAAACTCGTCTCCCCACTTTGGTAGCTTTCCATATACCAGTCAAGATTCAGTGTTAAGGACCTAACCCACACATAGGTATATCAATGTATTCGGATGTAATAAAGGTCAATATTAATAAGGCCTTTCAATAAAATAGAATAAGGCGGATGTAAGAAGACCTAATAGAAGATTTCACTTCTAGAAGGATCTTCCTCTAGATGCTTCTCTTAATAGACATATTTA
>ML785468.1:20416-32480 GCA_009831015.1 Picea engelmannii
GGTTGCCCCCTCGAAGAGGCCTGTGAACATTGCTTTCTGAATCAAAGTGCTATTTCTATTGCTATTCTTATATCATTTTTGTGTTATTGTGAAGATTATGCTGGATATTTTACTGTTATTCTGCCATTTCTAGCATTTTATTTTTGTTTTGCATATTTTATATATCTGGTATCTTGCAAGTGGTATCAGAGCACTTTACTTGGCAGAAATAGTGGGTTTTTTTTTCAGGGTAGAGATGTATTCTGGCGTCTTTAAGCCATAGAGATCTGTCGTTATGCACATAAACCCGAAGTTGAGGGATTCATACACGCGGGAAATACAAGTGGTTCTTAAGAGAACATATGTTGGCCACCCTTTGTAACCCCTGTTGGTACCCCTTCGAGTGGTAGCGCGTCAGACAACACCTGTGTACGGATCAGCCTAGATTTCTTGAAGCCCTCTTTAGATAAACCTATCAGCCATCGGACTGCTATACTGTCATTGAAAACAACACTCGGGAAGATACTCTCTAGTACTTGGGTAGTCGGGTAGTATGGATAAGGGTACTGTCTATCCTCCTTAGTTAGTGCCCTGAGAAATTGGGCCGAGTACTACTGTTGGACCCCACACGTATATCAAAGAGCTATAGCACAGGGAAAACCCTTGTCTGTAGAACCCTTGAATACCTAACCCTTGGGGAACATAAACATAAACATAAACAAATTAAACCGATGAGATCTATTATCACGCATCTGTGTTCGGGTTGCCAAGTAAATACACATTTCTTTCTGGCTAAGAATTTGGGGATTTCAACAATACAACATTATTCAGGCCAAAGTATAACCCCGCAGCTGTTAAAAAAAAAAAAAAAATCTGGAAATTTTTTCACCATTATTTGAGACCTATTCCCTTAGATTCATCTCTTCTCCCTTATCACATTCATCCATATCATTTTTCTGCAAAACTTTTTGACCCCGCCCGCTCCCTTTTCAGTTCACCCATCATCATGGCCCATACCCATAGCCAAGAACTAGAGTCTCACTTCAAAACCTTGTAATTTGGTTTCCTCAAGACCCAACAAGAAGTGAAACAAATCAGTGCTTCTATTGCCTCCCATGATGCATCCATCAATACCACCATAAATGCATCCATAAATGTCATCATGCAGTCCACCATGGCGGAGTCAAACATGAACTAACCACCCAGATTGAATCTGTCTTTGCATCACTCTGCACCAAACTCAAGATCCCTACCGATGACTCTTTTCCTGATGCACATACAAATACTGAAGGTGAAACTTCTTCCCATTCCTTTCAGCCCCATCACTTTCAACGAGACATATGCCTTCCATGGGTGGATGTAACCAAATTTGATGGCTCGGACCCCACTAGTTGGGCCACCCAAATGGAACATTATTTCTCTCTCTACAACATTACAGATGACTTGGCCAAACTCCGGTATGGTGTTCTCCATCTAGATCAAGAACATTGGCAATGGTGGCAATGGCGAAAAACTTCCCGTCAAGGGTATATTGCTTGCACCCAATTTGTGACTGAGCTTTATGAATGCTTTCACATTGACACCAACCATTTGGGCCGTTTGAAAAAATTGAAGCAATCAATCACAATAGAAGACTTCATAGCTGCATTTGAGCGCCTGGCTTTTCGAACAGAGGGCATGACTGATGCTTTCTTTTGAGAGTGTTTTATTAGTGGCCTCAAGGAGAAGATTAGGGCCCATGTCCTCATGGCTCGACCTACGACTTGGGTGGAGGCTACTAAAAAATCTAAAAAAGCATAAAAAAAAAATTCCTCTCAAAACCGCAAGCCTTCCTTTATCCCTCGCCCTAAACCAGTAAACCCCATTACTCCCTCCGCCCCATTAAAGATCCAGAAATTGACCAGGGCTAGAATGGCTAAATGCCAACTCAAAGGCCTCTGCTATAATTGTGATGACAAATATTTCCCAGGCCACAAATGTAAGGAACAAAATCTTTTTATGGCCATCTCTAAGGATATTTCGGAAGAGGATGTTGACACTCCCCTTGTGCCCGAGTCACCAGAAATCATTGATATAAACCCTCCCTCCGACCCTCCCGAAGTGGAACCGATCATTTCCCTCAATGCTCTCACTGGCTTCTCGCCCCCCCAAACCCTCAAGTTAATCAGTTACATCAAGCACCGAAATTTCATCATTCTGGTTGATAGTGGAAGCACCCACAATTTTATTCATCGCCACATTGCCCAAGAAACCCATTGCTACATCCACGTTGTCAACAATTTCCAAATCATGATTGCCAATGGTGGTTCTATGAAATGTGGCGGGTGCTGTGAAAATGTGCGTCTCCAAATCGGTGACTACCACCTAAAATCCCATATGTTTGCTATTGACATGGGTGGTTGCGACATTGTGTTGGGTGCAGACTGGCTAAGGACTTTGGGTCCCATTCTCATGGATTTTTCAGAAATTAACCATGCAATTCAACCAAGGAGGCCACCAATATAAATTCGAAGGCATCACTGTTGGTTCACCTGAGGTCATCAGTTCTCATCGCATGGAAAAACTGCTCAAAAAAGGTCATTCTGGTGTCATTGCCCAACTCCATGCCATACAAGCCACAGAGACACCCCCAGTGCCCCAAGACCTCCAAGCCCTATTTTCTAAACATCAAATGGTATTTTCCACTCCCCAAGGACTCCCTCCTTCTCACGGTGTTCATGATCATTCCATTCCCCTTTTCCTAGGAAACCTTCCCCCCAATATACGTCCATATCACCACCCCTTTGCACAAAAAAATGAAATTGAAAAAATGGTCCAGGAACTCCTTATTGTCGGCGTCATCCATCCTAGTACGAGCCCTTACTCCTCTCCGGTCGTCATGGTACTGAAGAAAGAAGGTTCTTGGAGAATGTGTACTGACTTTCGTGCTCTCAACAAACTGACCATCAAAGACAAATTTCCCATTCCTGTCATTGATGACCTCCTGGATGAATTGAGTGGTGCCCAATTCTTTACCAAACTTGATCTTCGCTCAGGCTATCACCAGATATGTATGAAAGAGGCCGACATTTCCAAGACCGCCTTTCGCACTCATGAGGGCCACTATGAGTTTTTAGTCATGCCCTTTGGTTTGTGTAATGCCCCCTCCACCTTCCAGAGCCTCATGAACCATGTCTTCCGCCCTTTTCTCCATCATTTTGTCTTAGTTTTCTTTGATGATATCCTCATCTATAGCAAAACTTGGACAGACCATCTTACTCATGTGGATCAAGTTCTCTGCCTACTCTCTCAGCACCAACTTTTCCTGAAACAGTCCAAATGTGCTTTTGGTGCCTCAGAAGTAAAATACTTGGGTTATATAGTGGGAAAGGATGGCGTCAGGGTGGTGATCCAGGTGGATATTGGTGGCCACCCACCTTTTCCAAATGGATCGAAATGGATTTCTGGCAATTTTGGCAATTTACTATTTTTAGCAGTTTTTTCGGGTCCTGAACTTCTGGGGCCATTTTGAGGCCCTAAATGATGTTTTTTTGGGTATGTTTCTCTCACAAAATAGCATCTACGATGCTATTTTTTCTTCAGCATTGTAGGCCTCGGATAGATCTTTCCAACGAGCTATCACACGCCTAAAACAGAGATCGTATGCAAAAGTTACGACCCCGGGAAGTTGATGTACTCACTTATCCAAATGGGGCCCACATGACTTTTGGTGCTTCATCTCCTAGGGTTAGGTTTTTGGATGTCTAGGACTTTTGGCATTCCCGCTTATTGTAAAAATGCCTTCAGAGCCTCATTGTAATCATCTTCTTGTGAATGCAAGTAGCCATCACATCTCTTCTCAGAGATAAGCTGCCACCATTCTAGCGAGTCTTTCACTCTGTATTTTTATAGTCTCTGTACATTTCTCTGATTAATAGAAATCGTGTATTACTGTATATCTATGTTTATGGTTGCATCTCTAATACATTTCTGTTATACTATTGAATATCTGCAATATCTCTGTGCATTTCTTTATTATATCTCCTCTCTCATTTTGTGCCGAAAATAATCCGGATCAGGTGGACCCAAAAAAGATTGAAGCTATGCAAGATTGGCCGCACCCAAAGACTCTCAAAAGCTTGCATGGATTTTTTGGCCTCACAGGGTATTATTGCAAGTTCATTAAGAACTACGAAAAGATTGCAACACCTCTCACAGCTCTCCTAAAAAATAACTCTTTCACTTGGACTCCAGCAGCTGCTCAATATTTTCAAGCCTTGAAGACGGCCATGTGCACCACTCCGGTTCTGGCCCTTCCCGACTTCACAAAGACCTTTGTGTTGGAATGTGATGCCTCAGGGAAAGGAATCGACACTGTCCTTATGCAAGAGGGTCGACCTTTGGCTTTCACTAGCAAGCAACTATCTGAAAGGAATCTGGGCAAACCCATTTATGAAAAAGAAATGTTGGTGATTCTACATGCTGTTGAGTTGTGGCGTCCTTATCTCTTGGGGCAACGCTTCCAAATTAAGACCAACCATCAAAGCTTCAAGTACTTTCTGGAACAACGAATTTCCTCCTAGGAACAACAAAAATGGGTGACTAAGCTCTTTGGATATGATTATGAGATCATTTACAAGAAGGGAAAAGACAATGTCGTGGAAGATGCACTGTCCTGTAAATATGAAGATGAAGGATCCCTTTTTTCTCTTTCCTTCATTGTACCCGAATGGCTCCAAGCTGTGTGCCAGGAATGGCTTCAAGATCCCAAAAGTTCACATCTGATCCAGCAACTACAGAACAAGGCTCCGGCTCCCCTAGGGTACTCTTGGCTCCAGGATGAGCTTCGATACAAAGGCCGCTTATATTTAAGTAAACAATCCAAGCTCAAATCCATGGTGCTTTCTGAGCTTCATGCTACACCCACAGCGGGGCACTTAGGGTTCACCAAAACATATGACCGAGTCAAACGTTCTTTTTTCTGGGATGGTATGAAACAGGACATCTGTAAGTTTGTTGTTGAATGTGAGGTGTGTCAATGCAACAAGGGAGAAACAGTCAAATCTCCAGGCACCCTCTAATCGCTTCGGATTCCCCCTGCTATTTGGAAGGATATCTCTATGGAATTTACTACAAGCTTACCCAAATCGAGGAATAAATCATTCATAATGGTGGTGGTGGATCGCCTTTCCAAGTATGCTCATTTTTGCGCTCTTCACCACCCATTTACTACATCCACGGTGACTCAAATTTTCATGGACCAAGTCTTCAAGCTTCATGGCATGCTGCACTCTATTGTTTCTGATCGAGACCCAAATTTCACAAGCAATTTTTGGCAAGAACTATTTAAGCTACAAGGCACACAATTGCATCTCAGCTCAGCTTATCATCCCCAGACGGATGGTCAAATGGAAGTTGTCAACAAGTGTTTGGAAACATATCTGAGGTGCTTTGCCTCTAAAAAACAACACCAATGGGCTCAATGGTTACCCCTCGCTGAATGGTGGTACAACACTACATACCATACAGCCACTCGCATGACTCCTTTTGAAGTGGTATATGGACAGAAGCCACCTTCAGTTCTCTCATACTTATCGAGTACCTCGAAGGTCCAGGTAGTTGACCAAACACTTACAATCCGAGAGGATATTCTTCATACCCTCGAAGAGAACTTGGTCATGGCACATAATAGAATGAAGCAACAAGCATATCAAGGTCGCTCTGAACGTCAATTTGTAGAAGGGGATCAGGTGTTTCTGAGACTGCAACCATATAAGCAAACTTCCCTCAAGGCCAAGCATTTTCAGAAGCTAGCACCCAAATTTTATGGCCCTTACACAGTTCTCAAGCGTGTGGGACAAGTCGCATATCAGTTATCTCTACCCAGTCAGTCGAAGCTACATTCTGTTTTTCATGTTTCATGCTTGAAGAAGGTGATTGGAACCAGGTGCCAAATTCAAACCAACCTTCCAGAGCTAGTTGAAGAAGGATCCATTTGGCTACAACCAGAAGCATTTTTGGACCAACGTGAGCGTCGCCTGCATTAGAGAACCATCAAGGAAGTGCTAGTACAGTGGAAAGATATGACTCTAGCAGATGCCACTTGGGAAACAACTACCATTCTGCAGCAGTTTCCACATCTCAAGCCTTGAGGACAATGTTGTTTTTAAGGGGGAAGACATGTTAAGGTCCTAACCCACACATAGGTAGATCAATGTATTCAGATGTAATAAAGGTCAATATTAATAAGTCCTTTCAATAAAATAGAATAAGGCGGATGTAAGAAGACCTAATAGAAGCTTCCACTTCTATAAGGATCTTCCTCTAGATGCTTCTCTTAATAGACATATTTAGTATAAATAAGGGTCTAGGGTATGAAAACCCTAGCTTGGAGATTATTGTAAAAGAGCGCTGCTCGACTGGAGGTTTCCCCCTCGAAGAGGCCTGTGAACATTGCTTTCTGAATCAAAGTGTTATTTCTATTGCTATTCTTATATCATTTATGTGTTATTGTGAAGATTATGCTAGATATTTTATTGTTATTCTGCCATTCCTAGCATTTTATTTCTGTTTAGCATATTTTATATATCTGGTATCTTTCATTTAGAACATCACAGTTCATCAATGTATCATTAATGAATGTGCATCCACATGCATCATGTCCAAAAATGTATGGCAGAAACTTGGCTCCCCTGAGATAGTACCATCCACCATCACTTTAAGAGCTTATGATGGTAAACCATCCTCCCCTAAGATAGTACCATCCACCATCACTTTAATATCTTATGATGGTCAACCATCCTCCCCTGAAGGGATCTTTCAAAATTTCCCTGTTGAACTCGAGGGAAAAACCATCCTTATTGACATTGAGGTTATTGATGCCCTGCTCGATTACAACATCTTGTTTGGAAGTATCTACATGTATGCTATGAAGGAAGTGGCCTCTTATGTGTTTCAAACGATGATGTTCCTCCACAATGGGAAAATCATCACCATCGACCAAGTTTCACATTACCAGCCTAACCACTTCACCAACATCGATAACATCCCGCCTCTTGTCCACACCAATTTTGACGCTTATCCGCTCATGGATATGGGACCCAGAATTTTCAAGGACCCATCCTTGCTGGGGGCATACTATGGATCACCACCTCTCATACACCATTGAACACAAGTGTGTGTTGTATCTTATAATGGATTTGACATCGAAGACACCATCCCTCCCACTGAGGCCTCTCCCCACCTCGACATCCCACTACTTGAAGTATACCCTAGGGATTACTTGAGAACCCTACCACACCACTTATCCCCAATTTCCCCCTCCCCTGGGGGAAAATCTCAGTTTGGGAGACAATCCCCCAAATCCATCACCCAAATCCCTTTCTTCTACCCCCCACCGAGCGTACAATCATTTTAGGTAGACGCAATGCTTACCCTTCCCAACATGGTGCTCTCCATCCCTATATGGTATCTACACCCACCCACGATGGTTCCTCAACCATCCCTCCCTCCTTAGTCAAAGGGAATCCTGATGCAGATTCTAGTACAAACTCCAGCCACACCACCCTCACCCCTAATTTCCAGCACCATTGCTATGGTTGGGGGAAGACATAAGAAGAAAGAGCCCACCGCTCCACTTCCTCCCTAAGTTCAATCTCCTTGCGCACTCTGCAAAAGAGAGGGACACCCCACTAATAGATGTCCTTCTCTTCTTCAATTACACAATCTGATTCAACTCCCTTGAGCAACCACATCACTCTGCGCTTCACCAAGTACCTCTATTACTACCACAACGTCTCCTACTATAGGAAGTAAAGGGCTACAAACCAAATTCATGTGTGCCATATGTTCAGAGTATGGCCACTACACTCATCATTTCCCAACTCTACCTCAGTTTCAATAGACGCTAATGGTGTTACACCAAACCTTTCAACAAAAGCCCTCTCCACCAACACATTTGGGTACCCATTTCAATGACATCCATTATGTCTCGACCTCAATCACTGAATGAAATATATGTCCTTGCTCTCTTTGTGACTCGCTTTCTCATTTCACATACCAATGTCCTTTGATCATTGAATACAGGCGTCGTCAAGTAAACCTTATTCAAAATCATTCGACCACCTCACCTCATGTGATGCAAGTGACTCCCCCTATCCCTTCTCTAGATACTATTCACATCACCTCCCCTGAACTTGAGTCACTTTCCATCCCTCCATGGTTCATGGATAGACTGTTTGAGGATATTCCCCCAAATCCTCCCAATTCTCCATTTCATTTCCCCCAGGAAATCTTACCCCCTACCACACTTTACCCCCCACAGTGTCTGAACATATAGTTTATGTC
This sequence comes from Picea engelmannii, assembly GCA_009831015.1. Lineage (NCBI taxonomy): Eukaryota > Viridiplantae > Streptophyta > Pinopsida > Pinales > Pinaceae > Picea > Picea engelmannii. Next base: position 28,721 of record ML785468.1, read on the forward strand.
AAGAGAACCATCGCAACATGGTTGCGATATCCCCTCTATGTCTTTGTCATTTGAGGAAAATCTCACTATCATAGTCACCTATGTCACCTCCACAGATCCCCTGTATTCTCGTGTTTTTCATGACAATGAAGATATCCTTGAGGAACTTAATACCCTCGATTTCCCATGGAATGCACTCCATCACAGAGAACTTTTTCTCTCATGGAAATATTTTGAACCCCCTAGCCAAGCTTCCATATGTGCAATCAAAAGCAAGGATTTTATTCCGTCATGGCATATAGATTAGTTCAACAACCCTATACCTACCCCTGATTCTTTTGAAGAATGCAACATGGCCAACATCTCACCCACTGTCAAAATTGACATTTTCATCAAATCAGGAATCATAGAAGAAATCACCATTGGTGCTGCATGCTCCCCTGAGGAACTGACATATTACAAAGCTCTCTTTCAGGAAAACTGAGATATTTTTTCCTGGTCATATACGAAGATGCCCGACATTGATCCTTCTATAGTCGAACTTCACATCGACACATGGCCAAATGTCACCCCAGTCCGTCAAAGGAAACACCCACTTCACCCATACAAAGTTGTGGCTATCAAAGCTGAAATTGAAAAATTACGTGCCGCAGGGTTCATATACCCCATCACGTATACTTCATGGGTTTCCAACCCCATCCCTGTTAACAAGAAACATGGAACTATTTTCATTTTCACCGACTTTTGTGATCTCAACCATGCTTGTCCCAAAGACAGCTTCCCAACCCCTTTCATCGACCAAATTATCAATGACTGTGCTAGTCATGAGGCCTTGTCCTTCATGCATGGGTTCTCCAGCTACATTCAAATCCAAATCCATCCAGCGGATCAGTATAAAACTTCTTTTACTACCCCATGGGGTAAGTTTTCTTATCGTGTCATGCATTTTGGCCTAAAGAACGCAGGTGATACATTCCAATGGGCCATGACTTACATTTTCCATGATCTTGCTCACATCATCCTCGCTTACTTGGATGAACTCACTGCTTGATCCAAGAGACAAATTTAGCATTTAGATGACTTACAAGTTGTCTTTCAACGATGTCGCCAATACAATATCTTCTTGAATCCCCTCAAGTGTGTATTTTGCATCACCATTGGATGCTGCCTTGGTTTCATAGTCTCCCAGCACGACATCACAGTGGACCCCCTCAAGTTCCAAACTATCACATAAATTCCACCACATAGGAATTTGCACCAACTACAGAGCCTACAAGGCAAAGCCAAATTTTTATGATGCTTTGTCCTAGATTATGCCACCTGCACACATGGTTTCCTTCACTTACTACGTCATGATATCCCATTCCAATGGGATGAACATGCCCAAACCACTTTTGATGATTTAAAAGAAGTGTTATCCAACGCCCCTTTGATTAGTCCTCCAGACTATGATTGAAATTACATCCTCTACTTGTCAGCCTCAGTTGTCTCAGTAGAAGGAATCCTCGTCCAACTAGGGAATGATGGACACAAGCATGTTATTTCCTACATTAGTAAAAATCTTTCAGGACCACCCTTGAAATACAATCATGATGAGAAACTAGCCCTCGCAATCTAGAAACTGCGTCATTATATCCTACTTCGTACTACCAAAGTCATGGCAGATTCTAACCCCATGCAGTACTTCCTTAGTCAATGACAGATTAATGGAAAATTTTCCTGATGGATCATCATCCTTCAGGAATACAACCTAGAGTTCTCAAATCCTAAAAGAATAAAGCACTTGTTCTCGTTGAACTCATCACAGTGTTTCCCTCAGACGGTAAAGGTTCACCCGTCAATATGGATTTTCCCGACGAACACCTCTTCTTCATCCCCTTAGATGACCTTTGGTATGGTGACCTCCTTGTGTACCTTTAGACCTAGAAGTTTGGATGTCATCTCTCTCGAGATGATCATCAGTGCATTCACCATCAGGCCCCTCAGTACCTTCTCATCGATGATGTTTTGTATCGACGTGGGGTAGACACCATACGTTGTCGATGTTTGACCATCGACGAAGTAGACATAGTATTGAACGATTTCCATAATGGCTCTTATGGTGGCCACCTCTCAGGTATGTCCACCAACCAAAAAATATTTCGAGTAGGATACTTTTGGCCCACGTTGTTTCATGACTAAATCCACACTATCAAGCGATGCGACAAATTCCACCTTTATGAAAACAAAGCATGAGTGCCACCCTCTCTTTCACATATAGTCATCAGCACTGACCCCTTCTGCAAATGGGGCATAGACTTCATGACTTGAAACCCTCAATATAGTAATGGACACAAGTACATCGTCGTCGCAATATATTACTTTACCAAATGGGCCAAATCCATGCCTACCTTCAACAATACCACTGACACCGCATCACGTTTTTTCTTCAACCACATAATCACTCATTTCATAATTCCACTACAATTAGTCTCTGATCACAGTAAACAATTTCAGAATGATATCTTCACCAAACTCTCCTAAAGTTTAGGCTTCTCCCATGAGTTTTCCTCCCCATACTACCCTCATTCCAACAGACACGTCAAGGTTATTAACAAAGTCCTCAAAACCATGTTGCAACGTATTGTCAACAAACATAAAACCAACTGGCATCATATGTTGTTTTCAACATTATGGGCCTATCGCACGACAGTCAAAACTGCCACCGATTTTACACAATTTCATCTTGTCCATGGGATCGAAGTCACTCTCCCCATCGAGTGTGAAATTCCCACATTTCACATCACCATCGAGCTATTACCTGACACTGCTCCAATGGAGAAGTGCTTGCTGACCTTAGATTTGTTGGATGAAGATCATCTGTCTTCATTATAGAACAACGAGGCAGCTAAAAAATGGTCCAAATCCACCTTTGACTGCCATGTCAACCTTCTCTCATTTAATGAAGGAGATCTCATCCTAGCCTACAATATCTCTCATGATACTCTCAATCATGGGAAATTCAAGTCATTATGGCATGGACCCTAAATTTTCCAACACTGCCTCAATAAAGGTGCATACATATTGGCCTTTCCAAAAGTCTATCCTCTCAAAGAACCCATCAAAAGGTTGTACTTAAAGAAGTTTTATGCCTGAGCATAGTAATTCTACCCTAGGCTTTTTCTTTGTACACATTTGTAGAGTTTTTAGTATTCTTTTTTGCCTCCGCTCCTCACATATGATCTACCATTCATGCTAATGATAGATGCATCCTCCATCAACCTACCACATTGGTTAAGCTAATGGTGCTAGCTGTTGGACACATAATCTCGCTTCAACCGCTTGGGCCCTTTATTCCCCCTCACATGAACTACTCCACTCCAGCGGCATATGTTTGGGCTTAGCCACTAACAAACAAGAATAATACACAGTCGTTATTGGTCTCCTCGGTAAGCTCACTCACCACCGCATTCGTCACCTTAGCATCTTATTATATTCCCAGCTTGTCGTCCAACAACTCAACAATGTATACTATGTCCATGATCCTTGCCTCTTTCGTAAATACCTGCAACTTAGACTCTTATCTCGAAACTTTGATTTAATTACATTTACACATATTCCATGAAAATTGAATCAAGTAGGAGATAATGGGGCTAACCTTGTGTTATATTGGCATTTATCACATCATTACATATACATAAATCATCAAACATTGGTCACAACATATAGATTAGACATCATAATCCATCACAAATATCAACACATGTAAGCATCACAAAGATCCCAAAGATGTATATCCATA
>ML785468.1:32493-69967 GCA_009831015.1 Picea engelmannii
TATATATATATATATATATATATATATATATATATATATATATATATATATATATATATATATATATATATATATCGGTCAAAGTATCATATATGTTTACAAAAAGTACAACATATACATCGCACGTAGGCAAGTGAGTCCCCTCACCCCTATAGGTAAAAATGGCTACCCCCTACCCTATACAAAATGGGTATCAAACTACCTTGTACAAAATGGGATCGCGTGCCTATATAAATACAAAAAGACATAACTGACACTCATGGTGCCCCTAGAGCTCCCCCACCAGATCCTCTCTCAGCAAGAGGTGCCCCACCAGCTGGGGGTCCTCCAGGTCCAGGGGGTAGTCGACTAGTCATCGCTGCCCCTGCTATAGTTTCTTGATGTATCAAGGTCTACCACTCTTTCAGAACACCCACACACTGCTCCAGGACTCTCTCTTCATGAATTTGGGACCACATGCCCTCCGACACACCCTGCAACACCTCCTTGAACTAGCAACGAAGATCCTCCATTCCCCCACTAACCTCTCTCTGCGGCGCATGCGATGGCCCTACACCTGGATCATCAAACCTACGTCTCTAAAGGGCCCTTGCCACGTCCACTAGCCTCGCACCAGTCTCATCCCTCTAACGTTACTCTCCCATCTGTAGTTCTCTCATTGGCCCCTAACGAGCCAACTCTCCCACCATCTCCACCTCTTAGCCTCGAGGCCCCACATCTGCAAACGCAAAAAAAAAGATAGAATCAAATCCATACATATATAAACATATGCTACACTATAAAAATCACAAAACATAAATACACCAACATACCTCTCTAGTCCCAGATCTCTCCAGTAGGAAGCTCCATGTCTGGGTCATGCCGAAAATCCATCCCACCATATGTGAATCAGAGTATGATATGTGGTATGTGAAGCCACAAATATGCCAAAATGGTCGTAAAGTAGTGGCCACCCTCCCCCACTCTTTTTCGTGCCAAAATTTGAGCCCATCGTATCATTCATGGCTCCTGCGGCCCTGTAGATAGCAAAAAAACCCTCGGGCACAACATGGGGACCCTCTCCAGAAACCATGCCACTAGGATAGATCCAAACAAAAAATCATCGGAGTCTATGGTCCGACACCGGTGAATCTGCCCCATCATCCTAGCATGCAGCATCAAACCCTGGGAGAAAAGGTCCCCATCTAAGATCCTCTCCATAATCCTTAAGTGACCACCAGTGATATGCTAAGTAGCTAAGGACCCATAAATCCTCACAATCATGGTCACGATGCACTGATGCAAGAGCGCATCCATCACCTCAATGAAAACAATCGAACCTGACAATGGGTTCGTCCCCATACAATAGCGTCATGCAACATCCATCATTCGTACATCCCCCGACATTTGGGGGTCAGCAGGCAGGGCCATTCCCTGAAAAGGGAGCCCCATGAGAAATTACACGTCCTCAACAACTGAGAGTGTCAGTTGTTTCCCTCTCACAATGAAGCATTGTAGATCATCACTATAAGATACTAAAGCAGATACTCTTGTGACTGTATCAGTGGGCAGTCGAAGAACTTGAGAAACCCATAAGCTGCCAAGAGTCTTCGAATGCCAGGCTCCTCTCTCATCACCTCCCGGAGGCGCTCCTAGTCTGGAATGATCAACTGATGACATGCATTCACACAGAAACACTTGGTCAACACTCATCATTCATAAAAAGATCAAAAAATTCAAAATTTCAAAACCCCTTAGCTTCGTCTCTAATGTGCGACTTTCACCCCCACGGGGACACACATATGTGCTCCTATTATTCACATAGTTGTGCAGCTGTCACACCCACATATTCACACCCATGCACACTTGTTCTCTATATAGTTATGCATTGATTCATAGCTATCTAAGAAACAACTGTGCACAGTGCGCAACTGTATTTCCAATAGGTGCACATCTCATGCGTGCCTGTTTTTCCCACCCACACGCCCCTATGCATGGTTGTGTTCATCACAACCACACATCATGTGCGGGAGATGAAATTATACCCATGCATCTCCATGCAGGTATCCTTCCTTCTCCCCTGCATTAGTGGGCCCAACCCTAAACCTACCCTAGTACAACCATCTGTACGACCCCTACCTACAAATTAGCAACTATCTATTATGTAGGAGGATGGGACCACTAATCTGACTCTCGCAAATCCTGGATCAATCAGCTTGAACTCCCGTAATATTCGAAACTCTAAATACTCTTGTCAATTCACTATATCAGCGGGTACAAATGAGGTGGAATTGTGGGCCCCACAACCATATATAGTCCCTTTTTCCAAACTTCCACACTCAGTTACAGGATCTCAAAGCATTTGTTTCCCAATCCGTCTTCAGCCATGGGATCAAGGTCCCGCCATCTACACATTCACATTCCCTGGGTCACCATCTACACTCACCCCCAGGGGAGCATTTTTCTCACATCACGTCCAGGTATGCATGCTCATGTTCAAAATTATCAAATATTTGTTATATGTTCTTTATCTTCAGATATTGTTCACATAAGGTATTCGGTTTGAATGTTTGCAGGTACCTGGTCACCATAAACCAACACAACCCCTTCAGGTATATGTTCGACACTAGCATGTAATCATTCCCTCTTAATATCAATTGCATCATCCAATAACACCCTCTGACATTCACCTTTAGGGTCCCTACATCCGGCTCTACAATACCTTCACTTTTGCTGTATTTTGGTACTATCACCAGGTAGAATTCTCCCCCACATGAGTTGTCCCATTCATAGTTCTCCTTGGTACTTTGACACTCATGCTGCTTTCACCCCCTGGGGATGGGATTCCCAATAGTCTTATGCATTTCTAAGAATAAGCCACATACTCCTTATCATCATTTTGTTATCTTTCCCAATGGACTCCCAGGTTATTTCATCTTGATTCTATTTTTACTGCACCTCCATAGTATCATTAACCCTCCATTTCATCCACAATCATTTTTCCCCTTTGCATATTTCCCTCCAATCATTTACCTCATACAGAAACCCACCCATGGGGCCCCCACCCTCCACCAGTTCCTCACGCAACTTGCACCTTCACCGGCCAAGACATCTTGCACTGGGGCACCCATTTTTGTATATGTACACTCATCCCAAATTATTCTTTATTTATTTGGTAATTGTAAAAATCCTTTGTTTCCATCATTTACTTAGCTTTTTGTCATCACCCTTGATGACCTTCTTTTTCTAGCAAAGAAACATATGTCACCCTTGGCTGGGGCATCCACTATCCTTTACTCATTCTTACATTGTTCATAAACCACGAGTGTCCCACAGTCCATGTACCCCTGATCTCTAACTTTGTCCACTTTGTCATGCTTCTAGCACAATTTAAGCCCACGTCTAGCTATCCCTGTGACACTAGATATAGTTTCACGATTGCTTCCAATCATCCTTCAAACATACCCCAAACCAAGGGTAGTTTTGAGTCTCACTGCATCTTGACTTTGTCCATGTTCCCTATCAGTTCCTGATCTTATTTCTGTGGATTTCATGAAGCCCTTTACTTCTTGGATTCGTGTCTCCCTTTCTATCAACATTAGCACATTTTGCAGAAGGGCGACAATATCTTGACTCTCATTACCTTTACAATGATGAGTCTCAGATGGCATAGAGAGAACTATCATTGCTCTCTGATGTCGTTGACCCTCATAACATTCGACTTCAATAAATATCATGTTACGGTGGGTCTTACTATGTGACTATTGCAATTGTTTTATACCAGCCAAAGACCTCTGAATTTGTTAGGACATCAATGCCTACAAGTCATCTACACTTCTTAAAGGCATCCTTATCTCTTTTCGGAGTATGTTCACCATGAGAATTTTCATCTGTCGTTGTGAAACCACCCGGGAGGGTGCTGCAGTTATCTACATCAACATACAACTTCAATTATTGTCTTAAATTTTTGAGTTACATGACACGAGCATGGGGCATGCCCAACTTGTTTGTATACATATTTTATTTTCTCTCCGTAGAGACAGATTTGGGTCCCACAGTTTCCCCTCTCCCTCTGACAAGATCTCTCTTGTAGTTCTTCTCAACACTCTTCATTACAATGTTACTCTCAGTAGAAGAAACATTGATGTATTTCGACTATATGTATGCTCCTAACCTCACACATTAGGGGGCATCTGTTATCACTGAAATTTCATCCACAATATTACACGCAAATGGTTTTAGGAATACAGCAGTGCCAAACACCTATTAGTTCACCTGTTGCACCAAAATTCATTTCCAGGAGGCAAAAACTATACAACTGGGAAAACATTGACATGCACTAACTCACTAAAGGAAGCGCATGCACAGTGCGCGAGCCAAAGAATCCCGTAGAGTGCACAATGCACCATATGCATGATTGTGTACAAGAAAATACGTACAATCCTATGAACAACACATTTATGGTTCTTTTCATCCCCTCAACCACTTATGGACCACCTCCCAACTTGATTTGACCCTCATATCTAAGATGAATCCGAATGGGGGGTTGTTCAAGGACCAAAGGGTTCCCTAAAGGGCCCCTTGTTCACACTTAGAACCATTTGAATATTTCCTTGAAGACAAGTTATAAATGGAGGCCATGGGTGCACTAAGAATTTAAGAATTTCATAATATTGTATGTTGCCTCAATCCTCCCTTGAGAATCCTCTTTTCTCCTTGGAGCATGCTAGCAACATTCCAATAGGCCATTCCACTCGCCTCTTGAGGTAATAGGCATTGATTTCTTCATCATTTTCTTTCTTTTCTACCATTGTAAGAATATCTCTCCATTAGGGAACTCAAGAGCCCTCCCAAGGAGGAAGAGGGGACTCATAAGTCCTCCTTTCTCTACGGTGTTTTACCAACTAATATAGTTATCCATTGGTGGCATAATCTTGGTCATTGGTTGATTGTTTTTGGTTCAAAGTTTCTTATATATTCTAGTGTTATTTCCTTAGTTGTTTTTAGTTTGTTTACTTGTTTATTTCATGTTCTTGGATTGTCTAACTCATGCACTAACCTCTGTATTGTCTAGCAGGCCCAACTAGACATGCAAGTGCCCTTGTTTTGCTCACCCAAGTGACGAAACGGACACAACACCAATCATGCATTAAATACACATAAACTATGACTCATCAAGATGTACCAACATCATCAACTATACACCTCATGTATGTGCCAACTCATCAAATACTTGTCTCAACCATGTACCCAACATGTACCTCAACCATATACCAAATACATATACCAATATAACCATCAAAAGTTCTCTAGAAATACATCATGCTATCCATAACCAAATGTCATAAACCATTACATCAAACCATGTGCCATAACCTCACTTTTATGTAGCCTTAAGGATGTATCATTCATAAGCCAATCATATACCAATACCACTAACAAGTTTCTCTCACAATGCAACACAAGATATGCCAATAAATCAAACTAAGTGCACTAACAATATACTTCAATAGATCTTCCTCAAAACCATTCTACAACAAGCCCTAAAATTCCAAGAGGGCATCCAACAGATTTACAAGGAAAACCCTCAAATAGATTCATAAGTTCAACACTACACATATGAAAACCATACCTTTTTCTTCTTGATGCATTCTATTGCCGCGATTTTTCTTCCGTTGTTTTTCTGCCGCACTTTTTCTGCCGTGGTTTTTTTGCTGCAATTTTCCTACCGCAATTTTCCTTCCACACTTTTCCTGTCACAATTTGCCTACCACACTTTTCTTGCCACGATTTTCCTGCTGCACTTTTCCTATTGTGATTTTTCTGCCGCACTTTTCTTTCTGCACTTTTTCTACCGCACTTTTCTCTATTAATAATACCTGCCCAAATAACCTTTCACAAAATATATATTCAATGATATTCAATAGGTGATTAGATGAGAGACCTTTTCCTCTTATTTATACTTTCATGTAGCTTCCTCAAGGGGTTACCTTCTAACCATCTTAACCCACTTTCCTTATTTTAGGGCTAACCCAGTTCTAACTACTTGTCCACTTAGTAATTTATCCATTAACTTTATTATTTAAACAATTTATTTTGTATCCACTTTGACTCATAGTACACTCATCACTTCACTTTATTATTTACCTTCTAACCATCTTAAATGACTTTCCTTATTTTAGGGTTAACGCACTTCTAACCACTTTTCCACTTAGTAATTTCTCCATTAACTTTATTATTTAAATAATTTATTTTGTATCAACTTTGACTTATAGTACACTCATCACTTCACTTTATTATTTAAATAATTTCTTATTTGCAACCACTTTGACTACTTTGACCTTTTTGGGCTTCTAGATAAATCATGAGGGTTCTTCAAATTCACATGGCCATAACTCTCTAACTATGAGGAAATATGTAACGTTACACATACCACCAGAAATGGAATGACATGTACTATCCATATAGAATATTCTTACCTTCAAATATATTAAAAATCATACCATTATATATCAAACAAACTTGGGTCCATTACCCAAACCTTTGTGCTACCAGAATTTTCTACTGGACTTTCTTCAAGGGTTGACATCAATGATAGCCAACCCTATTAATCAATATCTTTGTGGATATTGACCTTAGTGAGGGATTATAAAAAATATATAGTTAAAAGGAAAGGTTCCAGATGAATGTATAAATTGGATTATGAAAATACAACATTATGGTGCCAGATTTATCAACAAGTAGGATATTTTCAAGGTACATGTTCCTAAATACAAGCTTATCCTAAAAAGAAAAAAAGGCCATAAACAAAAAAACAAAGGATGGGAATCAATCATTACTACATATTGAAAAATTTGTGACGACTACTTGCGACGAAAGTACTCATTTGTCTCAAAATTCAAGAGAAAAAGTTCAATTTTTCAATTTTGTTCTAAATCTAGCCCGTATTCATTGCTATCTCAATGGAATCAAACCTTCTTTTGTTTTGTGACGATCATCAAGATAGTGGACTGTTGTCTCTATTTCTACGAACGTGTGTATTCGTAGAAAGAGAGATGTTAACTATTGACTATTACACTCTTTGACACTATCCATATTCACCATTATACAATATGATAAATTCTAAATTGATTTGGTCAACGTTCATTGCAAGAGCCATGATATGACCATTATAACCATTATACCCTTTGACAAAGTGACCTAAATATAACAAATAACTAGTTATATTTAGGTCACTATTCGTCGCAATTGCGATGATAGTGACCTAAATTGACCTATAAATATTTGACGATTTAAAGATGTTGCGACAATCTTGCTATAACAACAACAATTTCGAAAGGGTATTTTTGTGCGGAAGTTGTGCAAAAGAATGTTGCGGAATATAATTAGAGGTGGGGAAAAAAATAAAGCAGATGAAAAGTGTGATGGTAGATGTTATTTATCTTGTAAAAAATGTTGCCTCATACATCTCGTAATAATTTTAATAGCAACAGCTACAAAACATTATAGGAAATATGGGCACATTGATGGCAGATTGAATGAATATCGTCCCATGGTAATTAGCTATATATTCATTATATGTTTTTATATTGTCAATTTTATATAAAATTGTATATATGTATATATATTGTTTAAATGTTTGTTATAATATACATTAATTTTACATATTTGTTTGTAATTATAAAGTTAGAGTTGCCCTCTAACTTTCCATAGAATATTGCATCAAGTAGTAGTAGAAATGATGTTGTACAAGCTGAGGAACAACATGACCAAGCAAACGAGAATCTCATGGAAGAAGATGATGGGACAAATCAAGTTAATGATCCCATGGAAGAAGATTATGGGACAAACCCAAATGATCCAAGATTTGTTTTTGTAGCTGGATGAGGATGGGGACAGTGTTGGTATTTATGATGAACCTTTATTAGAAAAGGAAAATAAAATACTTTATGAAGTATCAAGAGTAAATATTCTCTCCGCTACATTGCTTCTAATCAACTTAAAGGTTATGAATAATTTGTCAAACACTTGTATGACACAGATCCTAAGGTATGTAATATGTTTCATCTCATATTATACATAAATGTTGATTTTTTTCTATTTGTTTTTAGTTTTAATTAATGTGTAAATTAATAATGCAATTTTTACGATTAATATTATTTACATTAACTAGTTATCTGTTATATTGTAGATTGTTAGGTGAATTTTTGTTACCATTGTCAAATATTTTACCTCACACATATCGAGGTTTGCATGCCATTATGAAAGACATTGGAATGGATTATCAAACTATAAATGCATGTCCTAATGATCATATTATATATTATGGACAACATGCTTTGAAAATAGAATGTTCACGATGTCTTATCAGTAGATATCGAACCGATCAAGTAACAAAAAGGGTTTCTCGAAAGGTTCTTCATCATATTCCCATAATTCCACGTTTGTATCGATTTTTCAGGTGTGAAAGCATAGCACAATTTATGGATTACTATGCATGTAACATAAGTGGAGATAGTGTTCTTTGAATGCTTGCTAATGGTTATGCATTTAGGGAAATTGAGGAAAAATGGTCAGATTTCAAAGATGAAACTCATAAAGTTAGGCTTTCATTGGTAGTTGACGGTGTTAATCCATTCAGAGAGCTTAGGTGTATTTACTCAGTGTGGCCTATTTTTGTTATCAACAATAACATTCTTCCTTGGATGTCAATAAAGAGGGAGCACATAATGTTGACAATGATTGTTCCAGGTATTTGTTTGCATTAATTTTTTGAATGTAACATTTTCATTTGTTTCAATTTTTGCATAATATCTTTTGTTTATTTATTTACTTATATATATTACATGATATCATTCCTATAGTAATTATGTGTAATTTCAAACAATTAGGTAAGTACCAGGTTAAATATATGAATGTATATATTGATCCTCTTATCGACAAGCTACTAAAGTTATGGGATGGCATCACAATGTATGACATATGTAAACCAATCAAGGAGAAGAAATTTAAATTTTGTGGAATACTTTTATGGACAATTCATGATGCCCCTGGACTAACACATTTTTGTGGTATGTATCATTCTAATATTGCTCTTTAATACTATATAATTTTTTAATTTTATCATGGTGCATGTTTAATTTTTAAATAATCTCATCGTATAATTGACATTAATCCATTTGTTGCAGGTCTTTAAACAAAGGGTAAATTTTCATGTCCAGTTTGTGGCCCTAATATGAAGTATCGTCATTCAAAAGTTTTAGGAAAGGTGGTATTTGATGAGTATAGGAACCTCCTCCCTAAGAACCATAGGTATCGTACTACTAAAAAACATCTTTTCAATGGGAAAGAAGAGTTTGGTTTAAAACCACAAAGAATGACACCTCACCTATGAAGGTTGGAATATAATAGAAATCGTCAAGGTACTCAATTTCTTTATGTATTGTAGATCATGTAATGTTTTGAATCTTTATTTTAATCATTGAATTTATTTTACCGTATTTGATAATTACTTTTGTTATTTCGTTTATGCATCATGAAGGCCACCATCATCATGAAGGTATTAATAATGGGCTTCCACGAGGAATTAAATGTTATCCCGCTCAATTCATGAGCTTTTCCTACTATGAGGAGCTAAAAATAGCTCATTTGTTTGATACAATGCATATCAGGAAGAATGTGACAGAAACGTTATGGAAAATCATAGATGGTAGGAGGGACAAAGAAAAAATTGTCAAAATTTGTACTTACATTCAAGAAGCCAATCATGCAATGCGAAGTGTGATCCGATATTCAAATAGGTTAGATGAAGTAATAGAACGAAATAACCTTCCATGGTTATTAACAAAGCAACAAAGCAATGATGTAAAAGAGGTCATTCAAAGAATTAAATTTCCCACGGCTTTTGCTTCAAACATAAATACTATCTTAATGAAGAAAGGTGAATTTGGTAGGGTAAAAACACATGATTGGCATACCTTCATTAAGGTAATAATTTTGGTATACATATTTATATATATTGGCCTTATACATCTTTTATTTTTTTTATTTCTTTTTTTCTACTTTGGTTGAAACAAATAACGATTTAGTTTTTTGTTAGAGTATGTTCTACCGCTATCTCTCCCAAACGAATTTGACAACAACGTCAAACAAGTTATATATGATATTGGAAAATACATGAGGTAAGTAGTTGTGATTTATATGAAAAATGTTCTTTCAAATTATTGTTGTACTTAATGACACGTGTTTTACTTGTAATGTAATATATTATGTTATGTTATGTTGAAACATGTTATTTTCTTGTGTCATGATCTCATGTAGATGGTTTTCATTGAAAGAAATCCATGAAGACGATATAAAGTATTGGAAGATATAAATTCCTCGTATAATGTGTGAAATGAAAAAGTATATACCTACAACATTTTTCAATGCACAAGAACACTACCTCATACACCAAGTTGAGGAGATTGAAATTTGTGGACCTTTTCACACAAGGTCAATGCGTCTGGTGGAGAGGCACTTGAAATCATTGAAGGTGTTGGTTAGAAAAAGAACATGTCCCAAGGATTCTATGGTGGAGGGATATATGGTATATCAATCCATGGTGTATATTAGTCAATATCTTCCTAAATTAGTAGCGCCAACTATGCATGCAGTGGATCACATTTGGGATGTGAACTCCATCAAAAAATTTGAAGATCAGGAGCATCTGTTGGGGAAAGGTAGAATGAAAAAAATGAGAGGTAATATATTAATAATTATGGATATTTATATTAATAGTACATATAAAGTTTCATTTTTTGTGTATATGATCATAGTCATTAATATATTAATATAATTTATTTCATAAAGTATTAATATTTATAACCTGCATATTGGACATTATAACTAATATTTAATATTGGTGAATTATGATTTTTTTATTCAATTGCTCAAGAGTGGGATGCACTGCATTTATACATTGCAAATAATCTTGATTGGATGATTGTATGGATTGAAAGATGTAAACAACATAATGGAGGTAGGTTATCATGGCAACGACTGTCTGAATTGGTTAGAGAAGCTAATCGTAACGGAGATGCCAATGTTACACAAAGGGAAATTGATTTAGCATATGGTTTGAAATATGGATAGGTAAGAAAATTCACCCATTTTATTCAATTATTTTATATTATATTAATGTGCCTACATGTGTACTATATTTTTCAGATACTTTCGAAGTTATATAAATATATATGTTAATTTATTAATCGACAATGTATCTTTTACATATATGGAATATTTTAGTTGAAACACCACAAGGCTATGTGGTGCAATGGTTGTAAATTTCACATCAAACAATTGGATGAAACCAGGAAAAATTCTGATAGTGGGATAACTGCAATATTCTAGGTCACTAATGTTTTCTCTAGGAGTGACAGACAACCTCAAGAATATGAAAATAGATACTATGGGTATTTAAATGATATACTTGAGTGTGACTTTAAATCCTTCAAATTATTTCTATTCGATGTCAAATGGTATAGGTTATGAATGCATGAACGCGATGAGGAAAGAACTGTTATTCAACATGCCAATGAATTTCCAATGATTAAAATAACAGTGTTTGAAAGAGGACATGATCGATATGTTTTTCCAAGCCAATGTGAACAGGTCTTATACTCAAATGTTCCAGGTGAGAGGGATTGGTAATTTGTTGTTAGATATGATCCAAGAGGATGGCCAATTAAGTATACTCATTTACAGGAAGAAGATGATATTGAAGATCAAGAAGATGATTCGATAGATCAGATAGAGTCGGAAGATCATGCAGGGTCGACAGATGAAGAATATGAAGAAGATCATGATCCAGGCATAGGAGACAATATTGCAATTCTTGATGATGATGTCGATGAAAATATGCTAAAAAATGACATTGATGAAAATGATGATATCATCAATCCTTTCAACACCGTTTCTGAACTGGATGATGATACATATGTCGATTTCAATGAAGAATATCAAGATACAAAATAAGGATGATTACATAGATGTTGAGGTTGGATTAGGTACGTGACTATATAATATTTTAATTTCTATGAATTATTCTCTTAAAATAATTTACTTATAATGTCATGTGTTAATTGCATGTTTTTAAGTTTTATGCGAAATTTTTATATCCTATGTTACATGTTGTTTAATTGTTATGTGAAACCTTAAATAGTTTCCAATATACTAGAGTACGTGGTAGACTAAAAATATCATTTAGAAACACATAATTTCATGTACGTTCATTAATGTTTGTTTTTGTAGTTTCTATGCATGAATCTTAATAGGACGTTGCTTTCGATTATTTTCTATTTTATACATTGGGTTTTGGGGATCAATTGAGAATGTTGTGAGGGGCAGGGGAGGGGCCATATGAGCTTCCACCTTCACGTGGTTGGCCTTGTTTAGTAGAGGAAAAATTATTCTTGAAACCAAGAAAATATCTTTCATTTTTATACCATCATGATCGTATAAGATTTCATCAATATTGTTGTCATAGTATTGCATCAACAAAGTTTTGATGAACATGTTCCTCATTTCTATAGATTTTTCGTTGAAACCTTAATTTTCTTTCAAAGTACACAATTTGGTTGACGCAATTTTTAAGTTTGCATAACTCTTTCTTCATTTTTTATTCAGGTTCTACACTAATGTATATACAATGTATCTGTGTCATAGTTGTGATGAAAAATCCCTCTTTTTTCATTGATTTCTTAATCAACACCATATAAATACTCTCTTATAGTACTAGATGTAGGGACATGTGTAATGTCGAATGAATTTTACAAGGAACAAGGAATGGAAATTGAACAAGGACTAGACACCGACAACAGTGACCTGTGAATGGGGCCAACATTGATTTTTTTTCAAACAGTTTCTGTATGCACTGAAATTTGTCATGGATACACTATTCGCATGCCTTAACGATATGGGAAGGTTTTAGGACTCAAATTTTACTCACACACCCACTTTATTCCATCATCAATTCATCATGTAAACCATAAACCCTAATTTTCTTTCAAATTACACAATTTGGTTGACGCAAGTTTTAAGTTTTCGTCAGTATTTCTTCATTTTTCTTTCAGGTTCTACATTAATGTATATACAATGTATCTGTGTCATATTTTTGATGAAAAAATCCTCTTTTTCGTTGATTTCTTAATCAACACCATAAAAATACTAGAGGCAGGCAATAGTGACATGTGAATGGGCCCAACGTTGAAATGTTTTCAAATTGTTTCTGTATGCATTGAAATTTGACATGGATAGACTATTTGCATGACTTAATGATATGGGAGGGTTTATGGACTCAAATTTCACTCACACACCCACTTTCTTCCATCATCATATCATCATGTAAACCATAAACCTTATTTTTCATATGTTCTAGTAGATATGTTAATGATTCCAAATTTGATATTTGTATTTGACTCAAGGTCCAGCTAGCTTGACAAGTATCAAATTTTAATCTCAAGTTGATAAACCAAATATTAAATTAATCCAAGCATCATTTGATATCGTCGCAAGAGATACAAATGTAAATAATCTTGCGATGAATTAGCTATACTATCGATGAAAAAAGTTCGTCGATAGTATAGCTAATTTGTCGCAAGAATGTGTCTTTGAATGGTGTTACATGGTTTGCAAGGAGTGTAGGGATTATAATATGGTGCAATGTAGTGTATTCTATATGAGCAATCTCTATTCCAAACCTCAAAATGGATAGTACCATATCTTGGTCATAAGTCAAATATTCTCTGTATGTTTCCTTTATGGTGGCTCAAGCCCTCAGTACACATGATGCATGACAATGAAATGTAACAATTTGACTATTGAATGATAGTGTTATTTCACCCATGGTTAAGTAAATAACATAAGGTTCTTGGGTCCTATTTTAATCTTCTTATAATTGATATTCGTTACATAGTCCTTGAAAAAAGACAAAAGATTTATGTAGCGAATATTTGGTCTTTGTGTGGGACATTTTATTCCATTAATATGTTTTGTACAAAAATAATGGATCTTGGGGACTACACCATGGTAAATGAATGAGGAAAAATTAACAAGGAATGAGTAACAATTAACAAGGAACAAGGATCAAGGAACGAAAATTGAACTAGGACTAGACACCGACAACAGTGACCTGTGAATGGGGCGAACATTTCAATTTTTTCAAACAGTTTCTGTATCCACTGAAATTTTTCATAGATAGACTATTATCATGATTTAACTATATTGGAGGGTTTATGGACTCAAATTTGACTCACACACCCACTTTCTTCCATCATCAATTCATCATGTAAACCATAAACCCTAATTTTCTTTCAAAGTACACAATTTGGTTGACACAAGTTTTAGGTTTTCGTCAGTCTTTCTTCATTTTTCTTTCAAGTTCTAAATTAATGTATATAAAATTTATTTTTGTCATATTTTTGATGAAAAATCCCTCTTTTTCATTGATTTCTTAATCAACACCATAAAAATACTAGAGGCGGGCAACAGTGACATGTGAATGGGGCCAACGTTGAAATTTTTTCAAACTGTTTCTGTATGCATTAAAATTTTTACATGGATAGACTATTCACATTCCTTAAAAATATGGGAGGGTTTCTTGACTCAAATTTCACTCACACACCCACTTTCTTCCATCATCATATCATCATGTAAACCATAAACCCTATTTTTCATATGTTCTAGTAGATATGTTAATGATTCCAAATTTAATATTTGTATTTGACTCAAGGTCCATCTAGCTTGCAAAGTATCAAATTTTAATTTCAAGTTTATAAACCAAATATGAAATGAATCCAATCATCAATTGATATTGTCGCAAGAGATACAAATGTAAATAATCTTGCGAGGAATTAGCTATACTATCGACGAAAAAAGTTTGGCGATAGTATAGCTAATTCGTCGTAAGAATGTGTTTTTGAATGGTGTTACATGGTTTGAAAGGAGTGTAGGGATTATAAAATGGTGAAATTTAGTGTAGTCTATATTAAAAATCTCTATGCCAAACCTCAAAATGGATAATACCATATCTTGGTCATAAGACAAGTATTTTTTGTATGTTTCCTTTGTGGTGGCTCAAGCCCTTAGTACACATGATGCATGACAATGAAATGTAACAATTTGACTATTGAATGATAATGATATGTCACCCATGGTTAAGGAAATAGCATAAGGTTCTTATGTCCTATTTGAATCTTTTAGAATTGAGATATGTTACATAGTCCTTGAAAAAAGACAAACGACTTATGTAGCAGATATTTGGTCTTTGTGTGGGACATTTTATACCATCAATATGTTTTGTGAAAAAATAATGGATCTTGGGGACTACACCATGGTCAAGGAATGATTAAAAAGTAAAAAGGAACGAGGAACAAGGAACAAGGAACGAAAATTGAACTAGGACTAGACACCGGCAATAGTGACATGTGAATGGGGCCAACCTTGAAATTTTTTCAAACAGTTTTTGTATGCACTGAAATTTTTCATGGATAGACTATTCATGTGTATTAACAATATGGGAGGGTTTATAGACTCAAATTTGACTCACACAAACACTTTCTTCCATCACCATTTCATCATGTAAACCATAAACCCTAATTTTCTTTCAAAGTACAAAATTTGGTTGACGCGATTTTTAAGTTTTCATCAATCTTTCTTCATTTTTCTTTCATGTTCTACATTAATGTATATACAATGTATTTGTGTCATATTTTTGATGAAAAATCCCTCTTTTTCGTTGATTTCTTAATCAACACCATAAAAATACTAGAGGCGGGCAACCGTGACATGTGAATGGGGCCAACATTGATTTTTTTTCAAACTGTGTTTGTATGCATTGAAATTGACATGGATAGACTATTCACATGCCTTAACGATATGGAAGGGTTTCTGGACTCAAATTTCACTCACACACCCACTTTCTTCCATCATCATATCATCATGTAAATCATAAACCCTATTTTTCATATGTTCTAGTAGATATGTTAATGATTCCAAATTTCATATTTGTATTTGACTCAAGGTCCATCTAGCTTGCCAAGTATCAAATTTTAATCACAATTTGATAAACCAAATATGAAATGAATCCAAGCATCATTTGATATCGTCGCAAGAGTGATGAATGTAAATAATCTTGGGATGAATTAGCTATACTATCAACGAAAAAGGTTCATCGATAGTATAGCTAATCCGTCACAAGAATGTGTCTTTGAATGGTGTTACATGGTTTGCAAGGAGTGTAGGGATTATAATATGGTGCAAAGTAGTGTAGTCCATATTAACAATCTCTATGCCAAACCTCAAAATGGATAGTACCATATCTTGGTCATAAGACAAATATTCTTTGTATGTTTCCTTTGTGGTGGCTCAAGCCCTCAGTACACATGATGCATGGCAATGAAATGTAACAATTTGACTATTTAATTATAGTATTATGTCACCCATGGTTAAGGAAAGAACATAAGGTTCTTAGGTCCTATTTGAATCTTCTTTTATTGATATTCGTTACATAGTCCTTGAAAAAAGACAAAAGACTTATGTAGCAGATATTTGGTCTTTGTGTGATACATTTTATGTCATTAGTATGTTTTTTACAAAAATAATGGACCTTGGGTACTACACCATGGTCAAGGAACTAGCAACAAGGAACAAGGAATGAAAATTGAACTAGGACTAGACACCAACAACAGTGACCTATGAATGGGGCCAACGTTGAAATTTTTTCAAACAGTTTCTGTATGCACTGAAATTTGTCATGGATAGAATATTCCAATGACTTAATGATATGGGAGGGTTTCTGGACTTAAATTTGACTCACACACCCACTTTGTTCCATCATCAATTCATCATGTAAACCATAAACCCTAATTTTCTTTCAAAGTACACAATTTGGTTGATGCAAGTTTTAAGTTTTCGTGAGTCTTTCTTCATTTTATTTAAAGTTCTACATTAATTTATAAAAAACTTATGTGTGTCATTGTTGTGATGAAAAATCCCTCTTTTTCATTGATTTCTTAATCAACACCATAAAAATACTAGAGGCGGGCAACAGTGACATGTGAATGGGGCCAACGTTGAAATTTTTTCAAACTGTTTCTGTATGCATGAAAATTTGACATGGATAGACTATTCACACGCCTTAACGATATGGGAGGGTTTTTGGACTTAAATTTCACTCACACACCCACTTTCTTGCATCATCATGTAAACCATAAACCCTATTTTTCATATGTTCTACTAGATATGTTAATGATTCCAAATTTCATATTTCTATTTGACTCAAGGTCCAACTAGCTTGCAAAGTATCAAATCTTAATTTCAAGTTGATAAACCAAATATGAAATGAATCCAAGCATCATTTGATATCGTCGCAAGGGAGACAAATGTAAATAAACTTGCGATGAATTAGCTATACTATCGACAAAAAAATTTCGTCGATAGTATAGCTAATTCATTGCAAGAATGTGTCTTTGAATGGTGTTACATGGTTTGCAAGGAGTGTAGGGATTAAAATATGGTGCAATATAGTGTAGTCTATATGAACAAATTCTATGCAAAACCTCAAAATGGATAGTACCATCTCTTGGTCATAAGACAAATATTCTTTGTATGTTTCCTTTGTGGTGGCTCAAGCCCTCAGTACACATGATGCATGACAATGAAATGTACAAATTTGAATATTTAATTATAGTATTATGTCACCTATGTTTAAGGAAAGAACATAAGGTTCTTAGGTCCTATTTGAATCTTCTTAGAATTGAGATTCATTGCATAGTCCTTGAAAAAAGACAAAAGACTTATGTAGTGGATATTTGGTCTTTGTGTGGGACATTTTATGCCATTAGTATGTTTTGTAAAAAAAGAATGGATCATGGGGACTACACCATGGTCAAGGAATTAGGAACAAGGAACAAGGAATGAAAATTAAACTGGGACTAGACACCGGCAATAGTGACTTGTGAATGGGGCCAACGTTGAATTTTTTTCAAACAGTTTATGTATGCATTGAAATTTGTCATGGATAGAATATTATCATGCCTTAATGATATGGGAGGGTTTTGGGACTCAAATTTGACTCACACACCTAGTTTCTTCCATCGTCAATTCATCATGTAAACCATAAACCCTAATTTTCTTTCAAAGTACACAATTTGGTTGACACAATTTTTAATTTTTCCTCAGTATTCCTTCATTTTTCTTTCAGGTTATACATTAATGTATATACAATGTATCTGTGTCATATTTGTGATGAAATATCCCTCTTTTTCATTGATTTCTTAATCAACACCATAAAAATACTAGAGGCGGGCCACAGTGACATGTGGATGGGGCCAACGTTGAAATTTTTTCAAACAAGTTCTATATGCATTGAAATTTGACATGGATATACTATTCACATGCCTTAACGATATGGTATGGTTTTTGGACTCAAAGTTCACTCACACAACCACTTTATTCCATCATCATATCATCATGCAAACCATAAACCCTATTTTTCATATGTTATAGTAGATGTGTTAATGATTCCAAATTTCATATTTGCATTTGAATCAAGGTACAAATAGATTTCAAAGTATCAAATTTTAATTTCAATTTGATAAGCCAAATATGAAATGAATCCAAACATTTTTTTATATTGTCGCAAGAGAGACGAATGTAAATAATCTTGCGACGAATTAGCTATACTATTGACGAAAAACATTCGTCGATAGTATAGCTAATACATTGCAAGAATGTGTCTTTGAATGGTGTTACATGGTTTTCATGGAGTGTATGGCTTATAATATGGTGCAATTTAGTGTAGTCTATATGAACAATCCCTATTCCAAACCTCAAAATGGATAGTACCATATCTTGGTCATAAGACAAATATTCTTTGTATGTTTCCTTTGTGGTGGCTCAAGCCCTCAATACACATGATGAATGACAATGAAATGTAACAATTTTACTATTGAATGATAGTTTTATGTCACCCATGGTGAAGGAAATAACATAAGGTTCTTAGGTCCTATTTGAATCTTCTTAGAATTGAGATTCGTTACTTAGTCCTTGAAAAAAGACAAAAGACTTATGTAGTGGATATTTGGTCTTTGTGTGGGACATTTTATGCCATTAGTATGTTTTGTACAAAAATAATGGATCTTGGGGACTACATTGTGGTCAAGGAATGAGGAACAAGGAACAAGGAACGAAAATTGAACTAGGACTAGACACCGGCAACAGTGACCTGTGAATGGGGCCAAAGTTTAAATTTTTCCAAATTGTTTCTTATGCACTAAAATTTGTCATGCATATATTGTTCGCGTGCCTTAAATATATGGG
This sequence comes from Picea engelmannii, assembly GCA_009831015.1. Classification (NCBI taxonomy): domain Eukaryota; kingdom Viridiplantae; phylum Streptophyta; class Pinopsida; order Pinales; family Pinaceae; genus Picea; species Picea engelmannii. Next base: position 51,832 of record ML785468.1, read on the forward strand.
ATTGTTTCTGGAGTCAAATTTTACTCACACACCCACTTTATTTCATCAACAATTCATCATGTAAACCATAAACCCTAATTTTCTTTCAAAGTACACAATTTGGTTGATGCAAGTTCTAATTTTTCCTCAGTATTTCTTCATTTTTCTTTCAGGTTCTACATTAATGTATATACAATGTATCTATGTCATATTTGTGATGAAAAATCCCTCTTTTTCATTGATTTATTAATTAACACCATAAAAATACTAGAGGCAGGCAACAATGACATGTGAATGGGGCCAACGTTGAAATGCTTTCAAATTGTTTCTGTATGCATTGAAATTTGACATGGATAGACTATTAGCAAGACTTAATGATATGGGAGGGTTTCTGGACTCAAATTTCATGCACACATCCACTTTCTTCCATCATCATATCATCACGAAAACCATAAACCCTATTTTTCATATGTTCTAGTAGATATGTTAATGATTCCAAATTTCATATTTGTATTTGACTCAAGGTACAACTAGCTTGAAAAGCATCAAATTTTAATTTCAAGTTGATAAACCAAATATGAAATGAATCCAAGCATCATTTTATATCGTCGCAAGAGAAACAAATGTAAATAATCTTGCGATGAATTAGCTATACTATCGACGAACAAAGTTCGTCGATAGTATAGATAATTCGTCGCAAGAATGTGTCTTTGAATGGTTTTACATGGTTTGCAAGGAGTGTAGGGATTATAATATGGTGCAATGCAGTGTATTCTATATGAACAATCTCTATGCCAAACCTCAAAACGGATAGTACCATATCTTGTTCATAAGACAAATATTATTTTTATGTTTCCTTTATGGTGGTTTAAGCCGTTAGTACACATGATGCATGACAATGAAATGTAACAATTTGACTATTGAATGATAGTGTTATGTCACCCATGGTTAAGGAAATAACATAAGGTTCTTAGGTCCTATTTGAATCTTCTTGGAATTGAGATTTGTTACATAGTCCTTGAAAAAAGACAAAAGACTTATGTAGCGGATATTTGGTCTTTGTGTGGGACATTTTATGCCATTAGCATGTTTTGTAAAAAAATAATGGATCTTGGGGACTACACCATGGTCAAGGAATGAGGAACAAGGAACAAGGAACATAAACTGTACTAGGACTAGACATGGGCAACAGTGACCTGTGAATGTGGCCAACTTTGAAATTTTTTCAAATTGTTTATGTATGCACTAAAATTTGTCATGGATAAACTATTTGCATGACTTAACGATATGGGAGGGTTTATGGGCTCAAATTTGACTCACACACCCACTTTCTTCCATCATCAATTCATCATGTAAACCATAAACCCTAATTTACTTTCAAAGTGCACAAATTGGTTGACACAACACAAATTGGTTGACGCAACACAAATTGGTTGACGCAAGTTTTAATTTTTCCTCAATCTTTCTTCATTTTTCTTGCAGGTTCTACATTAATGTATATACAATGTATCTGTGTCATAGTTGTGATGAAAAATCCCTCTTTTTCGTTGATTTCCTAATCAATGCCATAAAAATACTCCCTTGTAGTACTGGATGTGAGGATGTATGTAATGTCGAACAAATGTTACAAAGAACAAGGAACGGAAATTGTATTAGGACTAGAAACTAGCAACAGTGACTTGTGAATGGGGCTAACATTGAAAATTTTTCAAATTATTTCTATATGCACTAAAATTTGACATGGATAGACTATTCACATGCCTTAACGATATGGGAGGGTTTTTGGACTCAAATTTGACTCACACACCCACTTTCTTCCATCATCAATTCATCATGTAAACCATAAACCCTAATTTTCTTTCAAAGTACACAATTTGGTTGACGCAAGTTTTAAGTTTTCATCACTCTTTCTTCATTTTTATTTTAGGTTCTACATTAATGTATATACAATGTATCTGTTTCATATTTGTGATGAAAAATCCCTCTTTTTTCGTTGATTGCTCAATCGACACCATAAAAATACTAGAGGCGGGAAACAGTGACATGTGAATGGGGCCAACGTTGAAATTTTTTCAAATTGTTTCTGTATGCATGAAAATTTGACATGGATTGACTATTCACATGCCTTAACGATATGGGAGGGTTTTTAGACTTAAATTTCACTCACACACCCACTTTCTTGCATCATCATATCATCATGTAAACCATAAACCCTATTTTTCATATGTTCTAGTAGATATGTTAATGATTCCAAATTTCATATTTGTATTTGACTCAAGGTCCAGATAGCTTGCAAAGTATCAAATTTTAATTTCAATTTGATCTAGTAGTTCATGTGAAGCGACATTTTGGACAATCAAGATTCGTTGCAATATCCACGACATAAGGTCACAAGAGCGTCGAAATAGTCGTTGCAAAATGACCCAAATTTGATAGTGAACCGCTTATGTATAATATAATGTTCAGTCTCTTTAAAAATAATAATAATAAAATATATATCATTCTATTATATAGGTGAAGTATCCACATACAAATTCTTTCATATTTCAATTTCATATTTCACATGATATTCAATGTTCATGTTGAAATCATGTACATAACAAAGTCAAATACATTATCTTTTCTCTTCTTTTTTTAAAGGAATATTGAATCTTGAACATTTATCTATGTATCGTTCTTATTCAAAAATAATATTGATCTCTAAATTTCAAAGAAGTGCTTCAAAGTGGTTGCAAGCTTCTACAACCAATTTTAAGATTTCTTTAAAACAAGTTAAATTATCAATAAAACAACTTTCCTTGTTTCCAATATTGTGTTCATTGTTGTTTGTAGTGACCAATGCAAACTTACTTCCATAAATCATACAATATAGAATGTTCTTAAAAAATGTCGAACCTTATCATGAAGTTTGTTGTGTGATGCAAGAGCATCATGAGTCAACAATTACGTGAACATGAAGGCGGAAGACAGTTGGGACAAGCGCCAACGCGTTTTAAAATGTTTTGGAATGTATTTGAACATAGATTCGTGGACATTAATGTAATGAGTTAAGAGGCATATTTTCATTTATGTAATAGTATTGTAAACAGATCATGAGTGATTTCTCTCATCTATCAAAGTAAAAGGCATTTAATTCTATTTATGAAAGTAGGTAGATTTGAATGTAGATTTGACAGTTTTAGGAGGTAGGAGGGAAAATGGACTATAGACACCCTCATCTTTGTATCATTGTAACATTATCATTATCATTAAGCACATTAGCATAGAGCATAGAGAGTTGTAGCAGAGAGTTGTAGAGAAGAACCCATGTATATAAGTTTTGAATTAATATATGAAGCTTTGATTCAGATTCATGGTGTTATGATGCTTTCTTTGTATACATGCTAATTGATCTGCTTATGGTTGTTTTATTCTCTCTGTCATGCATTGTTGTTATGCTATGTATGTATGATTTCATGTTAAGTGTTTGAAGTATGAGAGAGAGAGAGAATGAGTTTCAATTGTTTCTCTTCCTAATTGAGAGAAGTTCCTGCAAGGAGTGTAGTGAAACGTCCACAAGGATTGCATTGACAAAGGTTCAGAGTTTATCTCTGAAATCTCAGAAGAGATAACGTTGTTCTCAATTCAACAGAAGTGCAGGTGAAATATAGGAGCCATGCAAGGGGTGCGCAGGATGGTTGAAGACTTAAAACTTATCAATTGAGGTTGAGAGTTGAAGGACTACTGTCGCATAGAGTGCACAGATTCGAAAAAGAATCAAATACTTAGAAGTATTTGAAGGATTTCCTCAAGGAGTGCATACAGGAGTCTTTTTAGTGACTCAAGGTTGTAAATAAAGCTCAGGAGGGTTAGTTCCTTTGAAATACTCAAAGGGAGGCAAGTGGAGTTGCTTGGCAGGAAGTCAAGTTCAGGCGGAAGAACTTTGGTTTATTTCGCAGAGATTCTTGAGGGAAGGATCGAACGGTCCAAGTTCTTTGTAGAGAACTCGTGAAGTTGTGAGGACCGTTGATTGCGTTCAGGCAGGGTGTTGGATCGATTCTTGAATTCGGGTTTTCGTAAGTTTGGAGGGCAGACCAAATCCTTTGGTCACGCGAATAGTCGAGCAATGAGGAGATCTAAGCCGTTGAATCCAGGAACGAGAGAACTGTTGGATCAAGAAATCCATGGAGTTATCTCTTATTGAGAGTTCGGGAATTGGAAGGAGTCACTTTCGGCCACTGAATTTACGAAGTGGTGAGAACCGAAGACACATGTGAAATCATAGCACATCTGTCAGGTGGGGACCACAAGGGTCATAGGTGGCATACGCCCGCACATCTAGGGGTCAACCCATCATTGACTAGCATATCTCTGGGTTTCAAAAAAGAAGAGAATGAGAGCTCGACACTTCATATCACAGGTTGCGAGAGGTGCTAAGTACTAATCCCTAGCCAACAGTCACACGTGAAGGGTGCTGACAAGAAGGAGTTATACCCGTCTCATGATCTCGGGTATCAGAGGATAGAGAAAAGGAAGTTGAGGGTCTTTGACTTGCGAGTTGTGAAGTGGTGAAAGATGCCTGTGTAAGGACCAAATTTGTAGCTGTGTGAAAAGGGTAAGGCTCGCACCTGGAGTTAATCCACATCGAGTGAGTTTTACAAAGGACCTATGGATTCGTTGGACATTCCAGCGAGAAACAAAAGAGTTTCTTTGGCTCAAGGGGGGTATTAGAATGATCCTGAGTGGACTTTGGCCAGATGGTTCGGGGGTCTGCACCAAAGTGGTATCAGAGCTTGACTCTGTTTGTATATTTCAGGAAGAGAAAGTGAAGAAGAGAAATATTTCTTTGCTTTCTATAGCAGAGAAAGAGAAAGGATTTATAGCCATGCCATCGAGAAGAAGAGACAGGAAATTACCTAATCAAGTAGAGGAAAGAGAAATGCCGAGAAGAAGAGACAGGCAAGTACCTGATCCAACAAGGGAAAGAGAAATGCCTGAATTATGTGCTAGACTTGATGCCATGGAGACAACACAGAGGCGCACAATCGACATTAGGGATATCAGCGAGGATGAAATTGAAAATGAAGCTGGACATGAAGAAGCAGTTGCAGCCAAAGATACTGCAGATGAATGCCTATTCAGGGAAGTTGCGAGGATATGTGCCAGAGAAAAAATGGACATTCCAGTATATGAAGGAAACCTAGATGTTGAAGAGCTTCTAGACTAGATTAGAGCTCTAGATAAGTATTTTGACTATGAGGATGTCAAGGAAGACAAAAAGGTCAAACATGTTGTCACAAGACTTAAAGGACATGCATAATTATGGTGGGATGAACTTCAGGCTGACAGACGCTACAAAGGAAATCATAAAATCAAGAGTTGGGATAGAATGGTTGTGAAAATGAAAGCAAAATTCATACCCAAGGATTATCAAATTACTCTATTTCGGAGGATGCAGAATTTGAGACAGAAGTTGATGTTAGTGAATGAATACACTGAAGAGTTCTATAAGATAAACATCAGAGCAGGTCATTGGGAAAGCGATGATGAAAAGGTTGCCAGGTACATGAATGATCTGAGATATGACATTCAGGATGAGATGAGCATGATGATCCTTCGAAGTGTGGAGGATGCTTATCATATGGCTCTAAAAGCTGAAGAGAAGCTAAGCTGAAAGCAAGGTCAGAGAGGTTGAGGTAGAAGCCAAGCCAGAGGCAAAGCAGTTTCCCAAGATAGGACTTAGAAATCCAAAGAAGAGGGGAAGAAACCTCAAACTCAACGTGAGAGAGGAGGGAGCTCACAGGGAAGGCAATATGTTGATGGAAACACTTTTCCTCGTACCATAGGAAGAGGAAGAGGCCGAGGAAGTGAAGTGAAATGTTTTACCTGTGGGAAAAATGGACACAAACCCTATGAATTTCCAGATAGAAAGAAAGAAGGTGGTGAGACCCACATTGTCAAAGCATAAAGATGGAATGTTGAGGCAGAAGATGTTGAGGGCGGAAGATCCTTGATGATGAGGAAAGTTCTTTTAATGCCATAGAAGGAGGCAGAGAACCCAACCCAAAGAAACAGACTTTTTCAGAATGCTTGCAAGACCAAAGATAGGGTATGAAAAGTCATCATGGATAGTGGTAGCACAGATAATCTTGTTTCTACAGATATGGTAGAAAAGCTGGAGCTGGAGACTATTGAACATCCAAGCCCATACAGAGTTTCATGGCTACAAAAAGGACATCAGGTAAATGTCACTAAACGGTGTTTAGTTGAATTTAAAATAGGTGGATATAATGATGTAATACTATGTGATGTCATTCCCATGGATGTTTGTCATCTATTGATGGGTAGACCATGGCAATATGACAGAAATGTGATTCATGATGGGAGAAAGAACACATACACCCTGGAGAAGAATGGGAGAACTCACATGTTGCTTCTGATTAAGGATAAAGAAATGAAACAAGAGGTGAGAAACACTGTACTTCTCATGAGTGGGAAGGAACTTTTTAAGGAGGTTAAGAAGAAGGAAGATACACAATTCATTGTGGTCAAGAATCCTAGAATTGTTTTGACCAGTACAAGAGTGGATGATTTACCAGAGGAAATACAGAAGTTGCTAGAAGAATTTGTTGATATAGTAGTGGACTAACTGTCTTGTTCGTTTCCACCGATCAGGAGCATAAGTCATCACATTGATCTTATACCTGGAGCTAGTTTACCAAACAAAGCAGTGTACAGATTGACACCGCAGGAGAATGAAGAAGTCAACAGACAAGTCTAGAATTTAATGGACAAAGGATTGCTTTGAGAACGCTTGAGTCCATGTGTTGTTCCAACAGTGCTCAGCCCAAAGAAAGATGGAGTCTAGAGAATGTGTACAGACTCAAGAGAAATAAACAAGATTACCATTAGATATAGATTTCCATTGCATAGGATGGATGATTTGATGGATTTCTTGAGTGGAGCAAAGTTCTTTTCAAAGATTGATTTGAAAAGCAGATACCATCAAATTCGTATGAGAGAAGGTGATGAATGGAAGACAACATTCAAGACGAATGAAGGGTTGTATGAATGGATTTTTATGACATTTGGCTTAACAAATGCACCTAGTACTTTCATGAGATTGATGAATGATGTCCTGAAGGATTTCATAGGGAAATTTGTCATCGTATATCTTGACAATATACTAATTTTCAGCAAGACAAAAGATGAACACTTGAAGCATTTAGCTACAGTGATGAGAAGACTACAGCAAGAGAAGCTGCTAATAAACATGAAGAAATTGTCATTTATGAGGACATAACTCATTTATTTGGGTTTTGTTATCTCTGCAAATGAGATGAAGATGGATCCGGATAAGGTAGAGGTGATTAAGAATTGGTCATCACCGAGGAATGTATTTGAAGTTCAAAGCTTCCATGGATTGGCTAGTGCATAGAAAATTCATCCGAAATTTTGGTGGAATTAGTGCATCGATGATGGACATGGTGAAGAAAAGACACAAATCTTTTCATTGGATAGAGGAAGTAGAGAAAAATTTCAATTTGCTGAAGAAGAAGATCACAGAACAACCAATTCTGGTGTTGCCATATTTTAGCAAGACGTTTCAGGTCAAGTGTGACGCAAGTGGGTTTGCAATTGGAGCGGTCTTGAGCCAAGATGACAGATTGGTCGCATACTTCAGTGAGAAACTGAATGAGGTGAAGGTTAAGTAATCTACATATGACAAGGAATTTTACACGGTCATACAAGCATTGAAGAAGTGGAGACATTATTTGGTTCCTAAGGAGTTTGTTTTGTACAACGATAATCATGCTTTGCAATTCGTGACTCAACAGGATAAATTGAACCAAAAGCATGCAAAATGGGTTGAATTCATGAAGAATTTTACTTTTGTAACTAAGCATAATTTTGGAACTGCTAATTGTTGATGCTTTGAGCAGGAAATGTTTGCTTATGCAGGAATTCAGAGTCAAAACTTTGGGTTTCGATAACCTCAGAGAAATGCACAGAGATGATCCAGATTTTAAAGAGGTGTATGAGGCATCTGAGAATCTAGTTCTTAGGGACAGAAGCCAATGGACCAAATACATGATCTAGAATGGATTATTATTCAGGGGAAATCAGTTATGTATTCCAAAATGCTCCATGAGGGAGAGTCTGCTGAAAGAAAAACACAGTGGAGGATTGGTCGGACATTTCGGTCATGACAAAACGTTATCAAAGTTGAGCGGCACATATTTCTGGCCAGGAATGAGGACAGATGTTAAGAGATTCATGGACAGATGCAGAATTTGCTAGCACACGAAAGGAAAAAGGCAGAACACAGGGTTATACCAGCCATTACCCATACTTGAGAGGTCGTGGGATGCAGTGAGCATGGATTTTGTATTAGGGCTGCCAAGGACGTAAAGAAGATTTGATTCAATCTTAGTAGTGGTAGACATATTTTCAAAGATGGCACATTTCATACCATGCTAGAAAACCAGTGATACAACTCATATTGCAAACCTATTTTTCAAGGAAGTCATCAGAATTCATGGTTTTCCAAGAAGTATAGTTTCAGATCAGGATACCAAGTTCATGGGACATTTCTGGAGGAATTTATGGAAGAATATGGGGAGAAGTTTGTCATTTAGCTCAACATATCATCCTCGGATGGATGGGTAGACATAAGTTGTGAACATAATCTTGGGATATTTGTTGAGGAGACTAGTGACTGAACATCACAGTTAGTGGGATCACATTCTGCCACAAGTGGAATTTGCTTACAATGACTCGTTCAACAGAAGCACAGGGAAAAGTCCATTCCAAATTGTATATGAAATGCAGCCAAGGGGATTTTTTGAATTGAAAGATTCGGAACAATCTAAATTCAGGAGCGCTAGTGCAGAGGATTTTGCAGAAGCAATGAAGGAACTTCACAGCCAAGTTAAGGAGCGATTGCAGAATTCGAGTCAATAATACAAGTGCAAAGCAGATCAACACAGGTGAGAACTTCAGTTTGAAGTCGGTGATCTGATTATTGCACATCTAAGGAAAGAAAGGTTCCCAAGGGGAACATATAACAAATTGAAGATGAATAAGATTGGACCATGCAAGGTCGTGAAGAAATTTGGGGCAAACGCTTATGAGATTAAATTACCCAATGGGATTGGAATTTCACTGATATTCAATGTTGCAGATTTGTACCCTTACAAGGATGAAGAAGCAGGAGCAGAGGATGAACAGATAGAGGTTCAGTGGACCAAACAAATACGTGTTGTTGAAAAGCCACAAATGGAAAGTATAATTGACAAGAGAGTCAGCAGGAAAACAAGGAGGAAAGAGTATTTTGAATACTTGGTCAAGTGGAAGGGACATCCAGTTGAAGATGTCAGCTAGGAGGATGAAGAAGAAATTCAGAAGCATGGACACATTGTGCAAGAACTCATGAGAAGGAGTTCATGAAAATTTTCAAGCGAGGGAGTATGATGCAAGAGCATCGTGAGTCAATAGCTACGTGAACATGAAGGCAGAAGACAGCTGGGACAAGCACCAACATGTTTTAAAATGTTTTGGAATGTATTTGAACATAAATGCCTGGACATTAATGTAATGAGTTAAGAGGAATATTTGCATTTATGTAATAGTATTGTAAACATATCATGAGTGATTGCTATCATCTATCAAAGTAAAGGGCATTTAAGTCTATTTATGAAAGTAGGTAGATTTGAATGTAGATTTGACAGTTTTAGGAGGTAGGAGGGAAAATGGACTATAGACACCCTCATATTTGTATCATTGTAACATTATCATTAAGCACATTAGCATAGAGCATAGAGAGCTGTAGTAGAGAGTTGTAGAGAAGAACCCATGTACAGAAGTTCTGAATTAATATATGAATCTTTGATTCAGATTCATGGTGTTATGATGCTTTATGTGTATACATGCTAATTGATCTGCTTATGGTTGTTTTATTCTCTCTGTCATGCATTTTTTGTTATGCTATGGATATATGCTTTCATGAGTTTCATTTGTTTCTCTTCCTGAGTGAGAGAAGTTCCTGCAATGAGTGTAGTGAAACGTCCGCAAGGAGTGCGTTGACGAAGGTTCGGAGTTTATCTCTGAAAGATCAGGAGAGATAACGTTGCTATCAATTCAATAGAAGTGCAGGTGACGTATAGGAGATGTGCAAGGGGTGCGCAGGCTGGTTGAAGACTTAGAAATTGTCAATTGAGGTTGAGAGTTGAAGGACTGTTGTCGCAGAGAGTTGATAGAGTTGAAAAAGAATCAAATACTTAGAAGTATTTGAAGGATTGTCACAAGGAGTGCGTGCAAGAGTCTTTTTAGAGACTCAAGGTTGTAAAGAAAGCTCAGGAAGATTAGTGCCTTTGAAATACTCAAAGGGAGGCAAGTGGAGTTGCTTGGCAGGAAGTCAAGTTCAGGTGGAAGAACGTTGGTTCATTTCACAGAGATTCTTGAGGGAAGGATCGAATGGTCCAAGTTCTCTGTAGAGAAATCGTGAAGTTGTGAGGACCGTTGATCATGTTCGGGCAGGGTGTTGGATCGATTCCTGAATTCGGGGTTTCCTAAGTTCAGAGGGCAGGGTTTCCTAAGTTCGGAGGGTGGACCAAATTCTTTGGTCGCGCGAATAATCGAGCAACAAGGATATCTAAGCCGTTGGATCCAGGAACGAGAGAACCGTTGGATCAAGAACTCCGTGGATTTATTTCTTATCGAGAGTTCAGGACTTGGAAGGAGTCACTTTTGGCCATTAAAGTTATGAACTGGTGAGAATCGAAGACACGTGTGAAAGCATAGCACATCTGTCAGGTGGGGACCACAAGGGTGACAGGTGGCATACGCCTACACATCCAGGGGTCAACCCATCACTGACTAGCATATCTCGGGATTTTGTAAAAGAAGAGAACAAGAGCTCAACGCTTCAACTCACAATTTGCGAGAGGTGCTAAGTACTAATCCCTAGCCGACAGTCATGCGCGAAGGGCGTTGACAAGAAGGAGTTATACATGTCTTGTGATCTTGGGTATCGGAGGATAGAGAAAAGGAAGTTGAGGGTCTTCGACTTGCGAGTTGCGAAGTGGTGAAAGATGCCTGTGTAAGGACCGGATTTGTAGCCGTGTGAAAAGGGTAAGGTTTGTGCCTGGATTTAATCCACATTGGGTGAGTTTTACAAAGGACCTGTGGATTCGTTGGACATTCCATCGAGAAACAAAAGAGTCACTTCGGCTCAAGGGGGGTATTAGAACAATCCTGAGTGGACTTTGGCCCGAGGGTTCTGGGGTCTGCACCATTGTGGAAAGTCAATATTGATTTACTTAAATTAGTTACCTCACTTAAACGTTGAAAGCTATGATCACTTAATACTTCAATACAACGTTCATTTTAGTGGTCACTTATTATATAACTTCTAAAAATTGTAGCATCAATCATAAAAAAACGAAAAGTGAAATGTTGCATTCATCATCTATCTTTGAATTGATAATGAATATGCTAAAAATTTGATTAATTGTGTGAAAAATTGATACGAATTTTGTGTATTGGAGCTACCACAAGGGATTCTAATCTATGAGAGTAAATAGCTTTAGGACCAAAATCCTTTATCCCTATACCACATAGGAAAATATTCAATCCTCATTTGTATGTTGCAATTCCATGGAGGGGTGATCAGTTCTGGGATGTTATAGCTTTATTTGGTCATCTCTAACCATGGATGCCTTGTTGTCCAAGATAGTATCCATTTCCTATCTTTGTTCCACATGAAACATATGCTAAATTGATTTTTTCCTCATACGTGTGCTCTTCCTTTGGGCAGTGTGTAGGTACCTACATTTTTCCTTTAAGAAATGCATGGGTGTCTTCCAAAAATTGTAAAAAATAATAAATTTGAATTAATTATGGGCTCCTTTGTGAGGTTTACGGGTTTTGTACATCTGTAAAACCTTAATTATTGCTACCAATGACCTTAACCAACTTTCAATAGTATCAATAGGGTTCAAAGGTTGGAGAAGGGGGATTGGCCATTCTAGTACCCTTATGCCGGAGCGTTATCCTAAACATTGTCCTTGGATTTTTATCACCAATCCCTTCTACAAAAGCCCTTGTTTCGAGTATTGACTCTCTTGCAATTTGTCTGGATAAGGTCCTAAATACTCCAAGCTTCTCTAAAAATATGCACAATAGAAATACACAACCTTTCTCAAACCAATAAAATCATCTAATATCAATGAAACAAGAAAACTTGTAACTAACTAATATTAACTAACATCGGGTGGTTAATTCCTCCTGAAATCATACTATCAATACTCAAGTAAATTGCAACACAATTTTCGAGGGGAAGAAGAGAGATCTTCATGTATTAATTTAATGTGAAAAAACAACTACAAAGATATGAAATAAGACATGATATGTTGTTGGCACCTTTGTTAGTAGAGTCCAGGTTCCTCCTACTTGGACTACATATAGACTTCAACTTTGCTTCAAACTTCTTGCCATATGTGCATTGGAAAATCAACAAGGATTTAGATCCTATAAAAACTACAAACACTTACTCTTAGGTTTTTTTATTCATATATCTATATCAATTAGACTTTCTAAAAATTTATATATGTTTCGTGTCCTTGAATCTATGAGGATTTACTCCCTCTCTTTTCAAAACATATAAGCATATTTTCAATTAGAAAATCATGATATAAGGTCGTCATCAAGATGATGCACCAATTATTAAATAAAATAATTTTAATTAGTATGTAAACCTTCCTTAAATTACTTCAAAATTTCCAATCACCCATTTAAAAAATACACTGATAAGCCATGGATATGGTTGTGTTTATTGTTTCAATGGTTGCACATGACTCTTCAAGTGCCCCCAAAGTACAATGTCTATGATGATGTTAGACACTATGAATAAGTGAATGGCCTTTCAATTATATTCGGGGCAAGTGTGTCTCCCATTAAGATACATTGGAATCCTACTTAAATTAAAATAAAAAGTCGTTGAAACTTGTTGACCACCACTAGTTGCTATGGTATAGTATTTGATGACAAAGTTATTCTTTACAGAAAATAAGTGGATAAATGAACTAACAAATAAGTCAAAATATATGGAGAAGAGGTTCATAATTTACTGAGAGGAGAAGCTCCCATGTTAAACTAACATGGAATTTAAAGCTTGAGATTATAAAAATCATATTAAGTAGTTTTTATATAGTTTTGTCAAATTATATGAATAGTTTTTATATAGTTTTGTTAGGTAAGAAAATTTAATGGTGTTTATATCTACATCTCATCTAAAGGATTTCTGTGGGAGTTTTAAGCTTGTCTCATAAGTCCTAAAAGTTTCATTTAGAGCATAAGACTCTTGATTTCCTCTCTTAAAATGGTAAAGTACTGGAGACCCATTCTTATTGCATCCATATCCACTTAGAGGCCAAATGTCCTCTCTAGAGGACTTGTGTAGTGGTCTAAGGAATCATTTATAGCCCATGAGCCTTGGGAATTTTATTTTGAGCCTACAAACCTTATTTTCCTCCCCTAACCATGGAAAAGTCCCTAAAATCCACTATTATTGCGCAAAACCTCATGATAGCGACCATATCCTACTCAAAGAACAAAAAATCCATTTAGAGGCCCTTTGTGGTGATTTAAGGCCTTATCCATGTCCTTTGAACCAAAAAGAATCATTTGGAGTCCAAGAACTTTAACTTCTTCCTCCAACCATTATCAAATCTTGAAGACACATCATTGGTGCACAAAACCTCCTAAAGCACCCATATGTTATTCAAAGGAGAAATACTCCTTGTAGTGGTTCTTGTGGTCATTTGAGACTTTATTTTTGGGTGTAAGGCCCATTTTATACTCCCTCAATAATTATCAAAGCCATGAGATCCATTCCTAGTGCATAAGACCTCTCAATGATGCCCATATCCCAATTGTAGGCCAAAGGTCTCCTTTGAAGGCCTCCTAGAGGTGGTTTGATACGTTTGTAATATATTGGATCCCTAGAATCTTCATTTTGGGAAAACATTCTTTGATTTCCTCTTTTAACCATGGTTAAGGCCCCAAGATCCATCATGAGTACTGCACAAAATTTCATGTTGGATCACATATAATCCCACTATGGGGGGCATATATTCCCTCTAGAGTGTTTTTGTGGTGCTTCTAAGTCTCATATATGGCCCATTTTCCCCACTAGCTCCATTTAGAGCATAAATCACTTATTTTTATCCCTCATTCATGCTCCAGGTATCAAATCCCATCCCCAATGCTCAAAACCTCCCCGTGGCACCAATATCCCACTCAAAGGTCAAATATTCCATCAAGAGGACATGTGTGGTGGTTCAAATCCTCAATCATGGCCCACAAACCCTATAAGATTAATTTAGGGCCTTGGGCCCTTTGTTTCTCCCCTACCATGGTCAAATCCCATCCCTAGTGCTAAAAAAGTCATAATGACACCCATATCCCACTTAGACGACAAAAATTCACTCTAGAGGGCCCACAGAAGGTTTGAGGCCTCATTTGTATCCTCATCATAACCCATTTTCTTACAAGCATCATTTACCTCCCAAGGCCCTAATTTTCATCCCTTAACAATGGTTAAGGCCTTGAGATCTATCCCTACTACAAAAAAATCATATTGACTCCCATATTCGACTTGAAGGCCAAAGATATCCTTTAGAGGCATTGTCTCATGGTTTCAGGCCTTGTTCATGGCCCATGAGCCAAATAAGTTTCATTTATGGTCTAAATATTTAAATTTCCTCCCTTGAACATTCATTTACTTAAGACCCAACCTTATTGTGCAATTAATGGCTATAATATCTTACTCAATGGGAAAATATTCCTCGTAGAGGCTCTTTGTGGTGATTTAAGGCCTTATTCATGTCCTTTGAACCAAAAAGCATCATTTGGAGTCCAAGACCTTTAACTTCTTCCTCCAACCATAATCAAAGCTTGAAGACACATCCTTGGTGAACAAAACCTCCTAAAGCACCCATATGTTATTCAAAGGTGAAAGACTCCTTGTAGTGGGTCTTGTGGTCATTTGAGACTTTCATTTTGGGTATAAAGCCTTTTTTCTACTCCCTCAATAATGACCAAAGACATGAAATTCATTCCTAGTGCATAATACCTCTCAATGATGCCCATATCCCACTTGTAGGCCAAAGGTCTCCTTTGAAGGCCTCGTATAATGGTTTGATACGTTTGTAATATATTAGAGCCCTAGAATCTTCATTTAGGGCAAACATCCTTTGATTTCCTTTGTTAACCATGGTTAAGGCCCCAAGACCCATCATGAGTACTGCACAAAATTCCATGTTGGATCACATATAATCCCATTATGAGGGGCATATATTCCCTCTAGATTGTTTGTGTGGTGGTTCTAGGTCTCATACATGGCCCATTTTCCCCACTAGCTCCATTTGGAGCATAAATCACTTGTTTTTATCCCTCATTCATGCTCAAGGTCTCAAATCCCATCCTCAGTGCTCAAAAACTCCTCGTGGCACCAATATCCCACTCAAAGGTCAAAGATTCCATCAAGAGGACATGTGTGGTGGTTCAAATCCTCAATCATGACCCATGAACCTTATAATATTAATTTAGGGCCTTAGGCACTTTGTTTCTCCCCCACCATGGTCAAATCCCATCCCTAGTGCTAAAAAAGTCACAATGACACCCATATCCCACTTAGAGGACAAATATTCACTCTAGAGGGCCCATAGATGGTTTGAGGCCTCATTTGTATCCTCATCATAACCCATGTTCTTACGAGCATCATTTACCTCCCAAGGCCCTAATTTTCATCCCTCAACAATGGTTAAGGCCTTGAGATCTATCCCTACTACACAAAACAACATATTGACTCCCATATTCCACTTAAAGGCCAAATATATCCTTTAGAGGCATTGTCTCATGGTTTCATGCATGTTCATGGCCCATGAGCCAAATAAGTTTCATTTATGGTATAAATATTTAAATTTCCTCCCTTGAACATTCATTTCCTTAAGACCCACCCTTGTTGTTCAATTAATGGCTATAATATCTTACTCGAAGGGCAAATATTCCTCGTAGAGGCCCTTTGTGATGGTTTAAGGACTTGCTCATGACCCTCAAACCCTATAAGATTCATTTAGAACTAAGGCACTTATTTTTCTCCCATGAACATGGTCAAATCCATGAGACCCATCCTTAGTGCACAAAATCTCATAATGGTGTACTCCATATGCCACTTTGATGCCAAATATCACCTCTAAAGGGCCTATGTGGTGGTTTGAGGCCTTGTTTAGGGCCCCTGATATGTGGAAGTTTCATTTATATGCTAAGGTCTTTGTTTTCCTTTATTCACCATGGTCAAGGCCCCTAGACCCATCTCGTGGGTGTAAAAGATCGGTGTCGATATCCCAATGAGAGTCCAAATATCTCCATTAGAGGAATCATGTGGGCATTTGAGGCCTATTCATGGCCCCTGAGCCCTACAAGATTCATTCAGGGCTTAAGAACCGTGTTTTCCTCCTCAAATGATGATCAACGCCCTAAGACCCATCCCTAGTTTGGAAAGCATCCTAAGGGTGTGCATATCACTATTAGAGGCCAAATATTCCCTTTAGAGGGCTTGTGTGGTGGTTCAGGGTATCATTCATGGCGCAAAGCCCTAAAAGCTTCACTTAAGTTATTTAGGCCTTCTATTTCCTCTCCCAACCATGGTTAAGGCCCTCAAACCCATCCCTAGAGCACAAAACCTCACAAATGACACCCATAACCTACTCAAAGGCCAAAGGCCCCCTTCATAGGGAATATGCGTGGTGGTTTAATACATCATTAATGGGAATGGGATAAATAATTTATATTATATTGGCTTGGGGTAATAATTTATATTATATAATATATATTAATTTAATTAAAAAAAAATAATAACAAAACAAAAACAAAACAAAAAACAATATATATTATATAATATATATTAATTAAATTAAAAACAAATAATAAAAAAACATTATTAAAAAGAAACAAAAAAACAAAACAAAACAAAATTCAAAACTCATAACACAACATTCATCCCCATGCCCATTCTATTCACCTCGCGCCCATTCCATTCATGACTGCAACAACCACAGAGAGCATCCAAAGTACCCCACACCCATTCCATTCACGCCAGCAACCACAGAGAGCATCCATTAAACCACACGCAGGAGTGGAGAAAACAACCCTAGGTGCACAAGAGCAGCCATAGCCGGCAAAATTCCACGTGTAGGAGTGGAGACATTGACAGAGGCAAAGAAACGTGCCCTATCTACCCAAACCCATGCAAGAGTGGAGATATTCAGGGTTGGTCCGCAACTTCCATTTGGACATCGATGGAGGCAGAGGATCCCCATCCATCCAAACTCTAAAAATGGTAATGTCTTTGATCCTATAATTGCTGCTAAAAATGGTTGAGAATGTCATTAAGTGGTATTTTCATTTCGTTTAAGATTATGTGTGGTTCTCTCCCTCCTAAGGGGGTTTGATAGCTCTATGTGGTTCCCAAATTTATTTTGAACTGATATCCTAGCACTCCAAAACCACAAAAAATTGAAATCTGGGATACTACCTTCCAAACCCTATATTTCTCTATTTCTAAAAATTAAAATTTCAATGGTGCTTTGGATATCACAATGGTGTTGTGTCTATCACATTCAATTTCTAAACTAGCGTATTTGATAGCAATATTGTTTCATAATCTCAATAACCAAAATGCATCTTTGATAAATTTGTTGCAGCAACATAGAGTGCCTTTGAACTATAAGAGGCAATGATGGTTTGTTTCTTACTCATCAACCTCAGTAATCATTGGAACAAATAAAATACATTTTCATTTGTGGACATTTTCTTGTCCACATCTCCAACCCAAGCTTCATCGACAAACCCATGTAAGTCAAAACTATCATTAGCTTGATCTTGATGACTAAGACATATACGTTGGTTCCTTATACATACGATAATATTAATTTAACAACCATCCAATGTTCCTTTCTTGGATCAAACAAAAATATGCTCCCTATTCCCACTAAAGAAGGTGGAATTCATTCTCACATGACCTCAAGAGGGTTGATCCTCATTTCCCTAGTAACTTGCAAGCCTCCATGTTTAGGGACCAATTGTGCAAGAATTCATTGAGGAGGGTCAATAT
>ML785468.1:70017-92744 GCA_009831015.1 Picea engelmannii
ACTAAAGAAGGTGGAATTCATTCTCACATGACCTCAAGAGGGTTGATCCTCATTTCCCTAGTAACTTGCAAGCCTCCATGTTTAGGGACCAATTGTGCAAGAATTCATTGAGGAGGGTCAATATCAATTAGATATAGCTTAGGCTCAACCCCCCTCTCCTTTTGTACCCTACAACAATAGTATTCTTGGATGAAGATAAGGAAAGGGAAGACTGGAAAAAGGTGTAGAAAGATCCTAGGTACCATGGAAATGATGACAATAGCCAATTTGTGGCATATGATTTGAAGAAGGATTATAGAGATTAGCAGTAGTTAATTAGTAAGAGAGGAAGTAACGGTAGCTACATCATCATTTTTGTTTTCAAAAGGGTGTGAAAAACATTAATTTGGGAGGTGATGGTGGGCCTCCCAATTGTAGTATCATGAGGCCCATTTTTAAGATATTTTAATCATCTTTGTATTCTATGAGACATCTATTGACCATGATTAATATAATTGTGTTGGGTTTTGTGTAATTTATTGATTATGAAATGATTTGGATGATTGAGTGGGTGTTGTATCCTATTTTAGATATGATTTTTATGATTTCATGCACACCTAAGGCACCATTAACATATGGTTCAAGAAGGTTGAAGTTCAAGGATGCCCTTCACCAACATTGCATGAGAGAAAATGGGGATTGTGTCCCCCTCATCAACCTCCAAGGATTTACAATCCTACAATCACCCAAGGAACCTAATCCATCGTCATATCCATTTAAATCACTAAATGAGAGAGGATAACCTAGAAAAAATAGGTCCCTAGAACATGCAACTATGCAACTATGCAACTATGCAACTTGAGAAACTTGATATTGAGCTTACTTATGCAACTTATGCAACTATGCAATTTTATGCAACTATGCAACTTATGAAACAGGACTTTGATGATATTCTAACTTGATATTGAGCTTACTAAGGAACACAACACCATTTCATCTAATATCTCATCAATGAATGGAATAGGGAACTTCTCCTTGATGGTGATTTTATGAATTTCTCTATGCAACTGTGCAACTTATGCAAATATGCAACGAACAACTTGATATTGAACTTACTTATGTAACTTATGCAACTTATGAAACTATGCAACTTATGCAACTAGGAAACTTATGCAACTATGCAACTTATGCCATAACGCCAATGCAAATGTATGCCATAACTTTATATTGAGCTTACTAAGTAACACAACACCATAATTTAAGGAAGACTAAGTCATTGACATTTATGGAAGACTAAGTCATTGCCATTTATGAAGACCGAGGTCTAAACAAGTCCACACATACCCACTACATTTCCTAAATATGAATGCACACATTTATGATTTGTGAGCTAAATAATATCACAAAACTTCATTTTTTGGTGGATTGGTTAATTTCTATAGATTATTTTTTCCAAGATTCTCATACTTAACTAGATAACTTAACCAAATATTAAGAGGGAATTTGAGGAAACAAGGCTTCATCATCTATACCAAGGTGCAACAACATGTTTTTGAAGAAGTGAAGATGTTGAAGCTATGCACTACACCTATGTTCACCACATCCATAAGAAAATGATGTTTCCTTTTCCATCGCCATGCTAATATATTCACCTCATTCCTTCAACAGTGCCTTTCAGATTGAATCAATGGCACATGCCCTCACTAATGTCACCTTACAATTAATATTAGTGCCTTCAATGGTTCCTTTTCAAAATATTGATAATATCACCTCACCATGATCAATTCCTTTGATGGTTCCTTTTAACATCATCACTTCATGTCTTCATTCACGTCACCTCACGATAATTCCACCTCTAATGCCCTCACTAGTTGTAGGCTAGCATTTCCAAATTTCACCCTCCCTCATAATATTTGTTTCCTCACACCTCTATTTCCTTCACTAGTTCAACCCTAGTGTGGTATCCTCTCACCTCCTGTCTCCTCTCACTTTCACCTTTGCTTGAATGTTGTGCTCTCACAAAACTTTCAAATCCATATTTGACATTCCTCTTATGAAACAAGGATTTGTATCATTTTTTCTTTATTA
Source organism: Picea engelmannii (assembly GCA_009831015.1). Taxonomy (NCBI): domain Eukaryota; kingdom Viridiplantae; phylum Streptophyta; class Pinopsida; order Pinales; family Pinaceae; genus Picea; species Picea engelmannii. Next base: position 72,085 of record ML785468.1, read on the forward strand.
CATTGTTATTTTCAGTGTTTTACGCACAACATATATTCACAACTTGTGGGTTCATAATTAAAAATTCCCCTTTACGAATGAATTACGTGATAAGATATTGGTCAACAAGGTGAAGCCCCTATGATCCTTATGAGTATTCAAGATGTGTATGGTGGTCTCTATAATCATAATAATTTACTATGTTAGAAATTATGAAATTTGATTCAATGTTGTATAGGTGTACTATGTGAACTATGACATTTGCATGTTATTTTTAAAATTTGGGTCATTTTGCTTCCATTTATTTGGATAATTAGCTCATACTTTTTGTCATTAGTAGTACTGCACACATTGTAATCTATCAATAAATTATTTCTATGCTTAAAACATCTTGCTCCTTCCAATAGCTAGTTTTCATAGAAGTTTAAATTATTGCATTTCATTTTCCTCTTGCATGGTTTAAAGAGTCGATTCAAAATGCCATCAGTCTCACGACCACTCCTTTGAGTAACAACAGCCTAAAATCAAGCGCTAATTAAAATTTATCTAGAAAATTTTATAGGGCTCTTCAAACCCATCTTAGCTTAGGTGTAGAGCTTTGGAATATGATTGTGAGAATAACTTTCCAAAGATGCTAAACAAACATAAATCCTTGAGATAGGGAATTAAATCCAGTTGCTATATCACTAACTTTGGGAAGCCCTCCTAACACAAGGGTCAATCACGAGGTCGCATTGGGGCCCTCAGAGTAATCAACACTTCTTTGTTGGTCTTGGTGTTGAATGTCGACTGTCCCCCCTCTTCTTCGGTATAGTAGGTGGTACCATAGAGACCATAATCTTTTAGACTTCCTACACAAGGTGATAGCACAAGGAACGTGGTTTTGTACTTGGGATAGATGTTGGCTAGACTCACTCAGACTCCTTGGAGGGTTTCCCACTGCTCAGTGAGGTAACTTGCACCAGGGCGTAAGTTCGTTAAGCAGGTTGTCAACGTAACTTTCCCACCCATTGAAACTCAACCCCTTCGCACATCGATTCTGCGATGTTGGATTCCATCACCAACTAGCACTTCTTTGTGAGAAGGTTTGTCTGCATGCTTGACTCCTAGATTAATTAGTGTGTGTTGTTTTTTCTCCTTAGTTCTCCTTAGGATTGATTTTGTGTGTAATGGAATCAGTTCCAGGTTTATTCCTCATTTTATCAATACAAAATATGGATACCATTAAAATAAAAGGGAATAAAGAGGTAACAAATAGATCATACCTAACTTACGTCTTATAATTCTCCAACATTATTCTTTACACTTAGTGCAACAAACACCAAATGGAATGGTTTACACAAGGTCAATGGAGAATGTTATTGGAAAATTCAAAATATTATCATAAACCCACATCTCACATATTTGTACATGCACCATATATTCCCAATCTTTCATGAAGAGGTCCGAGATAAATGCCTCCATGAAAAATTGTCCACATTAGAATTGTCCATGTCCTTGATGGAAATATATAAATTCCCTTGAAGATATTTTAGTCCTTGTCCTACTTAAAAAGGATGATCCCATTCTGGAAGTGGTCAAAGACTACTTGTATCCCCCCTCCATCTAGTAAATGCTACTTCTTATACTAGCCTTCCCCTACAATAGGGAGTGTTGTGTCCCTTTTCTCGAAAATAAGTGAGGTTCCTCTTCTTTCTCCCAACATTCTCCCAACCTCTTGGATAGGAATACATGCAGCCTCAAAACTAACTTTTAGGGAAACTAGAATCCAATCATGAACATGTTCAACATTCCACCCTCTTGCATCCATGGTATATAACCACGTACTCATCCAAGTATGGGAGGTGAAGGTGGGAATATAAAACCATTCGGTTTGCCTCCAAGGTTTTGAGGTAGAGTTCTCGCAAGGCCTTGATATATTGTGAGTTCCTCACATTAAACTCACCAAGCCTCCCTCTTAGCTTGAAACTAACCTCTCTTTTAAGCAAGAGGGAAGCCCCTCCATTTAGATCAATAGTTTTTTCCCTTGATCTGACACTCTTCCGGCCTCTTCAACATATCCCCCTTTTGATGGAACATATATCTTTCCTTCTTTCTTTCAAGTGGTTTCTCCACTCACTATCTTTGTCTCTAGGATTAATAGGTGCATGGATTCTGACATCCTCCCCCACTTATGTTCAATGTTTCCCCAACAACATCCTCGTAAATTATACATGTCTCTATCAACAAACTACTATACTACATAAACTCTCCATAGTGGTTTCTCTGTCAATCCAAGTCTCGGTTTTCGTTTTATGCCCATTTGCAAGTCACATCCCAAACAATTTCGGGGACTCTTGGGCAATTCCCCCTCAGGGCATAAAATACTAATGGAGAATTTTTTTTGAGTTCTGTGAGATGATGAAAGCATTTTTAGGAATGGACTAGGTGACCAAATTATCCACCCGCTCTCGAGGGATGATTTCATAAATTGGCTCCCTTAATCCAAATGTTGCATTGCTTCAAACTGAGCAAAACACTAGTTCTCAAAATCAACGAGTAAAGACACTTCCAAGGCATGGTGCCCAGGAGTGAGGGGTGGTCTAGCTGAAATCCTATCCTAGTAATCCATCGAAGTCGACGATTCCTCAATCCGAGTCTTGATTTTCATTTTATGCCTAGTTGCAAGTCACATCCCAAACCATTTCAAGGACTCTTGGTCAATTCATCCTTAGGGCATAAAAACCTAACAAAGCAACATTTTTTAGTTACGTGAGATGTTGCAAGCTTACTTAGGCATGGACTATGTGACCACATTGTCCATCTTCTCCCAAGGCATGGTTTCATAAATTGGATCCTTTAATCCAAATGTTGCATTGCTTCAAACAGAGCAAAACACTAGTTCTCAAAACCATTGAGTACTGCAAATTCCGAGGCATGGCACCTGAGAGTGAGGGGTTCTCTAAATGAAATCCTATCCTATTAATCCATCGGAGTCGATGGTTCCTTAATCCGAGTCTCGATATTCTCTATATTCCCAGTTATAAGTCACATCCCAAACCATTTCAGGGACTCTTGGCCAATTCCTCCTCATGGCATAAAAACCTAACTGAGCAGAATTTTTGAGTTACATGAGATGATGCATTCTTGTTTAGGCATGGACTAGGTGACCACATTGTCCACCCGCTCCCAAGGCATGTCTTCATAAATTGGACCCCTAAATCCAAATGTTGTATTTCTTCTTACTGAGCAAAGCACTAGTTATCGAAATCGATAAAAAAAACAACTTCCAAGGGATTGGAACTGGGAGTGAGAGGTTCTCTAGATAAAATCCTATGCCAGAAATCCAACAGAGATGATGATTCCTCAATCCGAGTCTCGATTTTCATTTTATGCCCAATTTCAAGTCACATCCCAAACCATTTCAGGAACTCTTGGCAATTCCTCCTCAGGGCATAAAAGGCTAACAGAGTAGCATTTTTTAGTTCCGTCAGATTCTGCATGAATTTTTAGGCATGGTGTTACACATTATTTTCATCATCCCTATGACCGTTAATGATGTAAACCTATATGTTTCCTTTAGAGGGGTCAGTAGCCTGAGTTCTTGAAGAGAGAAGGGAGAAGAACTTTTCTTGAGAAAAGAAGTTTCATTTTCCTTTATAAAAACCCTATAAAAAAGGAAGTTCACAGGTTGTTGTATAGGCAGGATGTGAGAATGCCTGATTCTCATAGGTTTCACCATAGCTGGGTTGCGAGAGGTTCGTAGGTTTCTCTATAGGCAGGGTGCGAGAATGCTTACGCGTGGGAAAAACGAGCGTTTTATCGAATCTTCTAGAAGGAGAAACTTTCATGGTGAGGTGGCATCTGAATGGTTTGGATCTTACTCGCTTTCATGATTTAGTGAGATCATCCTAACCTCCTCACCTTATCCTCTTCAACTTATAAAAGAAGAGGAGCTCTCATGGAGAAAGTTAGCTTTTGGGATTGGCTAAGTTGGATTTGGCTTGGAATTATTAGCTTGGTTAGAGTGGTTTTGAGTTTTTCCTTTGTCAAGATGGATTGTGAATACTATCAGATTTGTGCTCTCAGAATTCTTGGAGTGAAAGTGTGTGGGGAACAAAGGATAGTTGGAAGGGATCTTACAACATCAAGGCCATGGTTGTAATCTCTCTTTCACATTTAATATGATACAGTAATATGATTCTTTCCTATAAAGCTTGTTGTGTTTTATTGTATGATTCCTTGATCACATGCATAGGTTTATATTGAGTTTATGCTATTACTATCACTTTGTTTGGTTGTGTTCTTTTGCAAGTTCATCATTGTATGAATGTTGGAATGGAGCTAGGATGGTGATAGCGAGAGGAAGCAGCATTTAAATGGTATGTCACCCATCCCTCTTTAGTTAGTAAATTTAATATCTAAAACATAAGGAAAGCATCATGTTCTGGTGTGTTTTGTTCTAGATCTAGGTGGATCTAGGGAGATCAGTGAGTGTCCGCACCTACCGATTTATCCGATAACAAAATTGGCGACTCCACTGGGAAATGGATTTTTTCCTAGTTAGTTTAGTTCCCTTCTTTTGATTTCTTGTTTTCTGGTTTCTAAGTCTATGGGACATCCATCTAGACTCTCTGAGTCTAGAAGTTCACTTAGATTCCCTGTCCTTTTTCAAAATTTTCTTGATTACAAACCTTCTCACACTGTACCTCACTGTGGCCTATGAGAATCATTGATGTTCGCACACTACTGTTAGATCCATTGCAAACTTCTCGCACCCTACCAGTGTCTAGCCTATGAGAATACCTAATTCTCGCACCCTACCAGTGTCTAGCCTGCGAGAATACCTAATTTGCATACCCTACCAGTGTCTAGCCTGCGAGAATACCTAATTCTCGCACTATACTCTACTGCTAGATTGCGAACTTGTTTGTAAAATTTTTTGGATTGGGTCTTGTCATCTTTTGATGACCCAGTTTTTCTTTGGTCAACTGGATTGAACTTTTGGACCCTATATTGATCTGTTTACAGTCTGCTTGACATTCTTTGAATTTCTTTTAGCCATCTTTGCTTTGTTTGGTTTTGACGGATTAGTCTCTTTATTTGAGTGTCTTTCAATTACAAAGCATGTGTTTTCTTTAGAATTGTTTAGGGAAAGATCAAATTTCTTCTGAATAATTCACTTTAAAAGAAAATTCTTAGTCTGGGTTTCTTTGTTTTAACAAAGTTCATTATTGATTTTAGTGAAAATTTTGAAACAAAATATTTAATTTCTTGCTTTATATTAGATTGGGGGTATCCTTGCATTTGAAGTAGCAAAATTGCATGATTCTTGGCATTTTTTGGTCTTAAATTCCGAAAAATTTCCCCCCTCATGGCGAGGGGGGGCATGAATCGTGCATTGGTGTATAGTACCTTTTTCTCATTTATTGAGAATATTGATATTGATGAGTTTAATATATTTTGGGACATTGTGTATATGGGAATGATAAATGTTTTCTCCTTCTCGTAGCATAGCTTTCATCGAAATGAAAAGATTGCATCTTCATATCTTTGCATAAATTTTGAGTCGGTCAAAACACCATATTGTTCACGCCATCTTCCTTTTGAGTAACAACAACCTTAAAAATAAAGTGCTTATAAAAATTGATTAGACATTTTTATATTTTTTGGTAGAAAACCTACATTAGATTAGTTGTAGGGCTTTGGAATAGGTGTGAAAGATAACTTTCCAAAGATGCAAGCAAACATAGTGTCTTGTGATAGGGAGAGTTAAATCCACTTACTTCATTTTGTCCTGGGAATCCCTTCTCACACAAGGGTCAATCACGAGGTCGTATTGAGACTAGCAGAGTTACTCACCCTTCTTTGTTGGTCTTGGTGTAGAGATTGGACGTATTACGGGGGTCACTTGAAGGTATACCCACAATGATGAGTCAAAGACTCTCAAGTTGATTTCGGGCTAGATACCCTGCCCTTGCATGTGGATCGAACTGTCGATTGTTTCCCCAAGCATCATTGTTGTTTGTGGTAACCCTAGTGGCCTATCTCTTTAGGGTCTTTACACAAGGTGACTGTGGAGGGGAAAGTCTTCACGGTACCTAGAATCGACGTTGGCCAAAATCACTCGGGCTCCTTGGAGGGTATACCCATGATTATGTGTGGGAGCTTGAACCAGGGTGTAAGTACATTAAGCAGGTCATCAACGTAACTTTTCCACCCGCTCTATCTCAGCCCCTTCTTACATTGTTTCTGTGACGTTGGGTTTCATCACCAACTAGTGCATTCATTGTGAGAAGGTTTTGTTTGCTTGCATGCTTACTAGATTTTTAGCGTGTGTTGTTTGTTTTCCTTAGAGGAATCTAGATTGGATATTTATTTAATGGCGTCAGTTCCCGGAATGACCAATGAAGGAACCCCTACACCAAGGGAACCTTTTGTTTTTCCTTCTTATGGAAACATTGGTCCTCCTCACATCGCTACTTTGAGCCTTCCAGGTCTCACGATTGGATTGTCGATGTGGTTGTTTTCCACTCAGGTAATCCCAAATGTAGTAAGTGCTTTAGTCATAAGCACTCCCCCCCAAGAACATCAACCTCATGTTGATCCTTCACCTTCTTCACTAGTAAGGTCTTCTTCACCTTCTTCGCTTGCAAGGTCGCCTTTCGTTTCATATTCTTCGTCGAGTGAAAGTTTTGAAGCTAATAACCTGGTGAATAAGAAGAAGAAGAAAAGAAAGAACAAGAAGAAGAAAATTAAGCAAGGATCCAAACTTCCAACCATTTTCAAACATGTTGGAAAACAACCAGTTACGGTTAATCGTGCTGGGAGTGTTGATGATGTCAAGATCACCCAAACAACTCGTAAGCCCAAGTACCCTTGCAAGCTTTTTAAGGGTAGCCATCTTCTTAAATATTTCCCTGGTCTATCCAAGGTTATAAAAGCTTGGTCTACACACCCTTGCCAACCCGTGTGATCAGCCTCTAAACAACATGTTGATGACTTCCCATCAATTAGTGAATATATCATTGAGAAGAATAAAAGTAGAGTCAAGTTTTCTGTGTATGTTATGCAAAGGGAGTCATCTAACTCACCTTTTCCCTAATATGGAAGAAGCCTTGAAATTACTGGAAGACATACCTATTTCACAGCCTCAACTTCCAGCCATTTATCGCAAGCTTACTCTTGACCCTCCTATAGTTGATGGAATGATCAATCTGGTTCCCCCGTCGGTCAGTCTAGTTGATCAAGTGGTCAATCTAGTCACATCCTTAATTGAACTAGTTGACAAAGTGGTTGATTTGATCCCATCCTCAGTCGATCCCACTCTCCTGTTAGAGAGTGAAACCCAAGCGGTCAATCTATTTCCACCTATCGACCCCATTCTCCCCTTGGAGAATGAAACCCAAGTGGTCGATCTAATCTCTCCATCGATCGATCCTACTCTCCCACTAGAGAGTAAACCCGATACTGCCCATGTTTTTCTCGTTGATACAGAATCTACCATGCCGGGGGATATTCCTCCTTCTCTCGTGGAACCCCCTTCAAGTTATGAGGCCATCCATTTTGATTGGGGTGTGCTAACTAGACCTTGTCTTCCCTCTCACATTCCTTTCCAGATTACAGTACAGGTTTGTGGTCAAGACATTCCTCAGACTGATAGATGAAGGTGCATCCGTTAGTATTTTGTCCTCTTTTTCTTGGCAAGCTTTGGGTTGTCCTCCACTTGCACCGATTACGTAAAATCTGTTAGATTTTAACAGAAGAACCAGTCAACCTTTAGGGACCCTTCCTCAGTTTCCTATAACTTTGGGAGGGAAAAATGTCTTTATTGATGTCATGGTTGTCCAAGACCCCTTGGATTTTTCTTTACTCCTTGGGAGAGATTATGTCTATGCCATGAAAGCTATTGTGTCTACTCTTTTTCGTGTGATATATTTCCCTCATGATGGACGGGTTGTGACTGTTGATCAACTTTCATTCATTGACCCCACCTAGATTGCCTACCTGAATGGTTCTTATATGTAGATGGTATCGCCCCCACCACAGGTCAATTATGTGGTGTTGTCACCCATGGATTCAACTTCTGATGACTTAGATGCAGTAGTTGACATGGTGATCTCTTCGATAGGGTTGTTAGAGCCTGATCTCTTTACTCTTATCTCAACCCTCGACATGGTGTCCTTCCAGAGCGTGTTTCTTCCTTCCAATGAAGACCTCTTAGAAGCCATGACCGAGTTATGTCCCTTGACATGGTGTCATTCCGGAGCATTGTCCTCTTGGAATCCATGATCAAGAAGAGAGACGACGAGGATAGTTTTTTCATCTCTGTGGCAACCTTGTTAAAAAATGAAACAGAGGTTATGAGCATAGTTCTTGTTTCTATGTCAAGCTCGTTAAAAAATGAAATAGTTTTCTCCCTCTCTGTTTGAGTCAAGTCCTTCATCTAGTATTTGAAGCTTAATTTCCTCCACCTTTGTCGTTGGATGAAATGAAGCTTGGGGGGCAATACTTTCAGCCTCTGGACTTCATGCTGAAGTACAGCCGCTAGTTTCTTAAGTTGGGGGCTAAGTACCAACCATCCCTGTATTATGCATTGGGAAGTGCAAGAATAGTTTTCTATGGTTCAAGCTTGTGTAAAAATGAAACCACCTACCTCAAGCATAGTTTCCTCTAGTTCAAGCTTGTGTAAAAATGAAACCAGGTCCAAGCATAGTTTTGTTTAGTTTTTAATCTTGTGTAAAAATAAAATCTATCCCAAGCATAGTTTTGTTTTGTTTTTAAGCTTGCGTAAAAATGAAAACAATCTCGAGCTTAGTCTTTGTTCTTTCTCATGCTCGTAAATACATGAGAATAAGTTACCGAGCTTAGTCTTTGTTCTTTCTCGTGCTCGTAAATACGTGAGAATGTAACCGAGTATACTTTTATCACTTTTTTAGACTCATAAAGGTTACACGAAAAAGGAACCACCTGGAGTCACCTTTAAGCTCTTTTCAGACTCTCTAAACATGAAAAGATTTCCGAGCGATCTTGTTCTTTTCACTCTCATTAAAGTATTTGAAGAAAAAAATTGTTGAGCGATAGTTTATCTCTTTTTCGATCTCATCAGACCACTTTACGTAAAAGGAACTGAGAGAGTTCTCTTTAAGTGTTTTTTAGACTCTATAAACATGAAAAACCCCCGAGTTTTCTTTCTTTGGACTCATTAAACAAACATCGAAAGACCCATAATGGGACCGAGCCACTCCTTCCTAGGGTTCGTTAAACATACTTTGAGGGACTCATCCGAAGGATGAGCTTAAATTGACAAGCATATGTTATCCTCCTCAAGCTTGCATAAAAATAAAGAGGTACTCGCCAAAAATGGTGGGGGGGAAATTGGGAAAGAAATGTGTCTAAACCTGTATTCTATGGAAGAGTCACTTTTGAACATAATACCCTTTCACTCACCTTGTGTCTAGGTTGGAAAATCCACTTGTCTCCTGATCATACTCCTATAAGATTACAAATTGGTCTATGATCCTTGTTGTTGAGTCAGTATTTCCAAGACAGTTGTTGTGTCATCAATATGTTTAAAGAGAAATTCAACCCAGAAAGCCTTCTATTGCGTTGGCCATTTCTGCAGTCCTTAAAGCCTTCTATTGCGTCGTCCATCCCTGAGTCAGTCCTAAATCACTTGTTACTCTGATCTACATCAAATATTGTTACTTGTTTCATGTCATTGATGGGGGATACATTAAGGCCCTCCTATGACAAGACTTTTCCTATCGACTTCAGCTCATTATCCAGGAATTAGACTTAGAAACCAATTGGTACCTTGGAACTTGCATGCCTCAATGGCAGGTTTCCTCACTTCCGACAATGGGTGTTCATTATTGACCCTTGATCGGGAGATTCTGCCTAGCGTTTGACCTCATCTCATTGATTCACATTCATTGGATTGTACTAGTTTACCTTGGGAGTCATTGACATCAATGGTAATTTCCCTTGCGCTTGTTAACGGTATACATTAATGACCAATAATCGAGTCGTTTCTACCATGTTTGACTTCAGCACATGTATTCACATGGTTAGATTCGTACTATAGAGTGGTGGAGATGAAGAACCTGGATATTTTCCAGGTTGCGTTGGAGTATATTCAGTGTATTATTACATACATCCACATTGTATGTCTGGTGGCTATGTTCAAATTTGAGCCTTTAACACATATATCCACAGTTTATTTTTGGTGGCTATGTTCAGATTTGAGTCATAATGGCATGGATCCACAGTGTATGTTTGGTGGCCATGACCTGTCTTACTTGACATGGATCTTCACATGTTGGCATTTATGCTTTGAGTCATTTGTATTCTGAGTGTGGGAATGCCTACCTCAGTGATGATATATTATTGTACTGTATTTCCTTGTTTGTTGGTAGGTTTCCGACTGACTGTTCCTTGTTCCCTACACACACTCAACAAAGTATTTCAGCTATCACTTTGTTCTAACTTCATACTTTGGGAGGCTCTTTGTTACACATTATTTTCATCATCCCTATGACCATTAATGATGTAAACTTATCTGTTGCCTTCAGAGGGGTCAGTGGCCTGAGTTCCTGAAGAGAGAAGGGAGAAGAAATTTTCCTGAGAAAAGAAGTTGCATTTTCCTTTGTAAAAACCCTATAAAAAAGGAAGTTCATAGGTTGTTATATAGGCAGGATGCAAGAATGCCTGATTCTTGCAGGTTTCACCATAGCTGAGTTGTGAGAGGTTCACAGGTTGCTCTATAGGCAGGGTGCAAGAATGCTTACACGTGGGAAAAATGAGTGTTTTCTTGAATCTTTTAGAAGGAGAAACTTCCATGGTGAGGTGGCATCTGAATGGTTTGGATCTTACTCGCTTTCATGATTTAGTGGGATCATCCTAACCTCCTCACCTTATCCTATTCAACTTATAAAATAAAAGGATCTCTCATGGAGAAAGTTAGCTTTTGGGATTTGCTAAGTTGGATTTGGCTTGGAATTATTATCTTGGTTAGAGTGGTTTTGAGTTTTGCCTTTATTAAGATAGATTGTGAATACTATCAGATCTGTGCTCTCTGAATTCTTGGAGTGAAAGTGTGTGGGGAATGAAGGACAGTTGGAAGGGATCTTACAACATCAAGGCCACTGTTGTAATCTCTCTTTCACATTTAATATGATATAGTAATATGATTCTTTCCTATAAAGCTTGTTGTGTTTTATTGTATGATTCCTTGATCACATACATAGGTTTATATTGAGTTTATGCTATTACTATCACTTTGGTTGGTTGTGTTCTTTTGCAATATCATCATTGTATGAGTGTTGGAATGGAGCTAGGATGGAAATAGTGAGAGGAAGCAACATTTAAATGGTATGTCACCCATCCCTCTTTAGTTAGTAAATTCAATATCTAAAACTTAAGGAAAGCGTCATGTTCTGGTGTGTTTTGCTCTAGATCTAGGTGGATGTAGGGAGATCAGTTAGTGTTCACACCTACCGATTTATCTGATAACACATGGAATAGGTGACCACATTTTCCATCCACTCTCGAGGCATGGTTTCACAAATTGGACGCCCTAAATTCAAATGTTGCATTGCTTCTTACTGAGAAAATCATTAGTTATCAAAATCGTTGAAAAAAAAAACTTATGAGGGGTTGGAAATGGGAGTGAGGGGTGATATAGCTAAAATCCTATCACAGTAATCCATCAAATTCGACGGTTCCTCAATATGAGTCTCGATTTTTGTTTTATGCCCAGTTGCAAGTCGCATCCCAAACCATTTCAAGGACTCTTGGCCAATTCCTCCTCAGGGCATAAAATCCTAACGGAGCAACATTTTATAGTTCCATGAGATGTTGCAAGCTTGTTTAGGCATAGAATATGTGACCACATTGTCCATCTACTCCCGAGGCACGATTTCATAAATTGGATCCTTTAATCCAAATGTTGCATTGCTTCAAACTGAGAAAAACACTAGTTCTCGAAACCGTTGAGTACTGCAAATTCTGAGGCATGGCACCTGGGAGTGAGGGGTGATCTATATGAAATCCTATCCCAGTAATCCATCAAATTCGATGGTTCCTTAATATGAGTCTCGATATTCTCTATATGCTCAGTTGCAAGTTGCATCCCAAACCATTTCGAGGACTCTTGGCCAATTCCTCCTCATGGCATAAAAACCTAACTGAGCAGTATTTTTTAGTTCCATGAGATGTTGCATGCTTGTTTAGGAATGGACTAGCTGACCACATTTTCCATCCGATCTCGAGGAATGGTTTCATAAATTGGACCCCTAAATCCAAATGTTTCATTGCTTCTTACTAAGAAAAGCACTAGTTATCAAAATCAATGAAAAAACAACTTCCAATGGGTTGGAACCGGGAGTGAGGAGTGATTTAGCTAAAATTATATGCCAGGAATCCAACAGAGATGATGGTTCCTCAATCCGAGTCTCGATTTTTGTTTTATGCCCAGTTGCAAGTCGCATCCCAAACCATTTCGGGGACTCTTGACAATTCCTCCTTAGGGCATAAAATCCTGACAGAGCAACATTTTTGAGTTCCATGAGATGTTGCATGCTTGTTTAGGCATGGACTAGGTGACCACATTGTCCATCTTCTCCCAAGGCATGGTTTCGTAAATTGGACCCCTAAATCCAAATGTTGCATTGCTTCTTATTGAGAAAAGAACTAGTTATCGAAATCGATGAAAAAAAAAACTTTTGAGGGTTGGAATTGGAAGTGAGGGGTGATCTATCTAAAATCCTATGCCAAGAATCCAATAGAGGTGACATTTCCTCAATACGAGTCTCAATTTTTGTTTTATTCCCAGTTGTAAGTCGTATCCCAAACCATTTAGGGGACTCTTGGACAATTCCCCCTCAGGGCATAAAAGACTAACGGAGCAACATTTTCGAGTTCCGTGATATGGTGCAAGATTGTTTAGGCATGGACTAGGTGAAAAAATTATCCATCCACTCCTGAGGCATGGTTTCATAAATTGGACCTCTTAATCCAAATGTTGCATTACTTCAAAATGAGAAAAACACTAGTTCTTAAAATCAATGATTAAAGCAACTTCTGAGGCATGGCACCCAGGAGTGAGGGGTGCAATAGATGAAATCCTATCACAGTAATCCATTGGAGTCAATGGTTCCTTAATCTGAGTCTCGATATTCGTTGTATTCCTCGTTGCAAGTCACATCCCAAACCATTTCGGGGACTCCTGGCCAATTCCTCCTCAGGGAATAAAAACCTAATGGAGCAACATTTTTGCATTCCGTGAGTTGCTGCAAGATTGTTTAGGCATGGACTAGGTGACTATATTTTCCATCCTCTCCTGAGGCACAGTTTCATAAATTGGATCCCTTAATCCAAATGTTGGTTTGCTTCAGACTGAGCAAAACACTAGTTTGGAAAATCAATGAGTAAATCAACTTTTGAGGCATGGCACATGAGCATGAGGGGTGATCTAGCTGAAATACTATCCCAAGAATCCATCAGATTTGACGGTTCCTGAATACGAGTCTCGGTTTTCATTTTTATGCCTAGTTGCAAGTCACATCCAAACCATTTCAGGGACTCTTGGTCAATTCCTCCTCAGGGCATAAAATCCTAATGGAGCATCATTCTTGAGTTCCATGAGATGTTGCATGCTTGTTTATGCATGGAATAGGTGACCACATTTTCCATCCACTCTCGAGGCATGGTTTCGTAAATTGGACCCCTAAATCCAAATGTTGCATTGCTTCTTATTGAGAAAAGCACTAGTTATCAAAATCGATGAAAAAAACAACTTGAGAGGGGTTGGAACCTAGAGTAACTGGTGCTCTAGCTAAAATCCTATGCTAGGAATCTAGCAGAGACGACGGTTCCTCAATCTGAGTCTCGGTTTTCATTTTATGCCCAGTTGCAAGTCGCATCCCAAACCATTTTGGGGACTCTTGGCCAATTCCCCCTTAAGGCATAAAAGACTAAAGGAGCAACATTTTCGAGTTTCATGAGATGATCCAAGCTTATTTATTCATGGACTAGGTGAAAAAATTATCCATCCACTCCCAAGGAATGGTTTCATAAATTGGACCCCTTAATCCAAATGTTGCATTGCTTCAAACCGAGAAAAACACTAGTTCTTGAAATCAATGATTAAAGCAACTTCTCAGGCATGGAACCTGAAAGTGAGGGGTTCTCTAGATGAAATCCTATCCCAGTAATCCATAGGAGTCTATGGTTCCTTAGTCTGAGTCTCGATATCCGTTATATGCCCAGTTGCAAGTCACATCCCAAACCATTTCGGGGACTCTTGGCCAATTCCTCCTCATGGCATAAAAACCTAACGGAGCAACATTTTTGAGTTCCGTGAGATGATGCAAGATTGTTTAGGTGTGTACTAGGTGACTATAATTTCCATCCGCTCACGAGGCATGGTTTTATAAATTGGACCCCTTAATCCAAATGTTGGTTTGCTTCAAACTGAGAAAAACATTAGTTCTTGAAATCAATGAGTAAAGAAACTTATGAGGCATGGAAACCGGGAGTGAAGGGTGATATAGCTGAAATCCTATCCCAGTAATTCATTGGATTTGATGGTTCCTCAATCCGAGTCTCGATTTTCGTTTTATGCCCATTTTCAAGTCGCATCCCAAACTATTTCGGGGACTCTTGGTCAATTACTCCTCAGGGCATAAATGCCTAAAGGAGCAACATTTTTGAGTTCCATGAGATGTTTCATGCTTGTTTAGGCATGGACTAGGTGACCAAATTGTGAATCCACTCCTAAGGCATCGTTTTGTAAATTGGACACCTAAATCCAAATGTTGCATTGCTTCTTATTGAGAAAATCGCTCGTTATCAAAATCGATGAAAAAAACAACTTCTGAGAGGTTGGAATCGGGAGTGATGGGTGCTCTAGCTAAAATCCTATGTCAATAATACAACAAAGATGAAGGTTCCTCAATATGAGTCTCATTTTGCGTTTTATGCCCAATTGCAAGTCGCATCCCAAACCATTTCGAGGACTCTTGGCCAATTCCCCCTCAGGGCATAAAAGATTAACGGAACAACATTTTTGAGTTTCGTGAGATTTTGCAAGATTGTTTAGGAATGTACTATGTGACAAAATCATCCATCTGCTCTTGAGGCATCGTTTCATAAATTGGACCCCTTAATCCAAATGTTGCATTGCTTCAAACTGAGCAAAACACTAGTTCTCAAAATCAATGAGTAAAGCAACTTTCGAGGCATGGCACCCAACAGTGAGGGGTGGTCTAGATGAAATCTTATCCCATTAATCCATCGTAGTCAACGGTTCCTCAATCTAAGTCTCGATTTTTTCGTTTTATTCCCAGTTGCAAGTCGCATCCCAAACCATTTCAGGGACTCTTGGCCAATTCCTCCTAAGGGCATAAAAACTAACTAAATTCTACATATCTCTGTCAACCAACTACTATATCTTACTGCCTTGAAAAAAGACTGCACATTGAGTTTCACAACCACTACTTCCTACATAAAAATGTGGGTTTCACTATTGTTAACCATCGCCATAACTAACTTACTCTTCAACTTGGATTGAACAAAACTAATATTTGTATAGTGCTACTCTTGGCTTGAACCAAACTAATATTTGTGTAGTTCTACTCTTGTCTTGAACAAAACTAATATTTGTATAGTTCTACTCTTGGCTTGCCTTATACATATTTCCAACTAAATCACCCAATATTTACAACACACCAAACGATGGTTGGATTTCTTACTCCATAGCATTGAACCTCATCTTCAATGGACATTTCTTATAATAATTCTAATTTTCACAAATCCAACAAACAACAACCTTACTACTATTTTTTTCTTAGATCCATATGATAAAGTTATCATGTCCTTAGTGTTATCACATTAATATGTCCTTAATATGTCCAAAATCAAGAGGGATATCACATTACATTAGGTGGTTGACCACTATTTTGTAGTGTGAAATCTAACCATAGTGCATATTGCTTGCATGGATAAGTGAGTCAAATTAAGGTGCACCCACCTAGAGATTCATACCCTTCACTAAGTTGTGAATCCACTAAATGCATGAGTGCCCCTACTAATATTGGTAATTTCACCCTAGTCTAATTGTGCATCCAAAACTAAAGATATACAAATTTTATTTAGAACTTTGAATATAGAAAAAAAAGTTCATAAATTGGAGCTAGGACGATGATGGGCTACTCACTAACAACACGTGCACATGCAACTGAAGGTACAAAAAAATGGGTACCTTTCAGATATTTCTTCACTGAGTGAGGAAATATTAGGACAAATAGAGGGAAATGCGACTGCATCTAGTAGATATGATAAACAAACAAGGACCAGAGGTGAAAAAGTCAAAAGAATTTTTTTTAGATGCATGGAATTTTATCTTTCCAAAGGAGGATCATGCTCTTATGATGATGAGAGAATAGGAGACATAGAGGTGCCACTCAGGTATACAAATATGGTGAAACAATGGGTACCTAAGGAACTACCTCCTATAGATGTTGACTTCATTGTCAACAATAGGACATACCGCATTGCACCATCCTCCCTGCATGGCCTAGGGATATTTTCCATGGATGGAATAATTGTTAAATACAATACAGTAACTGAATTGATGGACTATGTCGGACTGTGTTACAATTATAACGATTGGATGTGGCTGGTCCGGTACATGTGAAGTATGTAGAGATATGCACTCACCACAAATTATATACAACTAATAAACAAGGATAAAAATAAGGGAGTGACTATCTATATTGATGGAAGGCCTAAAGATTTCGACAATATCGCAGGGTTTATAAACATCACATGACCTGGGACAACAAACAAGCAATCGAATTGCATATATAAGGGATGTGAAGAGAATTAGGTAGTCTTGTGCACAATAAAAAATATAGCTCTCGGGGAAGATTTATTAGTGGATTACCATTTGAATCGAATAGAAACATTGACTAATAGTGTGCAGGTACTTATGCAACACCTCTTTAAGAAACCTCTACTTATTGAATTATATTATTTTTATTATCTTTAGCATTGTTTTAAATATTTCAGTACGGTCCCAATTTTATAATAATGTGGGAGCTTGATCATTGAGGTTGATTTTATTTGGGTGGCAATCAGGTTTTTTGTTATCGTTAACAATTTTTTAAATATTTGGGGGTTCTAATTATATTATAATGTGGCAGGATGATCATGGAAAAGGGTCAACCACAGAACATGTAAATGATTATCAATTTCCACTTTCATTTTATGTGAATTTTATTATTTTCTTATATAATTTTATTGAAATAACATTGTTTTTGCTGAAATTATATGTAGTCCGCAGGTCATGTTGATCATGATTCTGCCGATGAGGAGGGGTTGTATTCATCCCCTTATCTGATGGTCTTAATAAATAAAAAAAGATCATTAAAGTGAACAAGGAACTTGCTAGCTTATTAGATCGTCTAGATCAAACTCCCGACGTCCTAGCAAAGATCAATCTCCTTATGTCACAACTTAACACATATAAGGTAATAGCCATAATTTAAAGTTTTTTTTTCTAATGTACTCATATGTTCAATTATTAAACTTTGTTCTTTAACTTTTACATTATCTCACGAAAAAACATTTTATTTTTTATAAAGATACTTTTGGAGCCTGTTTAGCTCAGTGTTGGTAGTAGTGGTGCTATAGAGACACTACAGAGTCTTGATGTGGGCAATCATACAATTTCTAGAGTACTATTTACTTCTCCATCTTCCACACCTAATTTAGATAGGATCCATGACATGCACCACCAGACATCCACACATCGGTCAAAGTCTAGAAATGGTGGCAGAGATGAGGCTGGTGATGTGGTTGACATGGTTGCATTTCCTGGAGCTAGAAATGTGACAAGCATGGGGACCCTTCCATGCACATTGTCGGTCGACGATAATAGACTTCCATTAAAACAATAAAGACTCCTAGGTAGTTTTAATTCATATTTTAATCATTTAATGTTGTCCATCTCATACACAAATCATCTATATTATTAATTTTAAATTAATGATCATATCTTTTTGTGTGTAGGAAACGACCATATTTATAGGCACCTAGAGAGTAAGGCCTTGTTGATTTTTGGGGCAACCTTACGCATGAGGTGGAATTTCCAAAATTCCAACCTCAAAAAGGAACTTATGGATTATGTTGAAGGCCACTTTGGAGTAGACACGTTCAATAAAAAGTGGTCACCTCTGCAGCGGGAAAATATTTAAAATATAAGTTGGATGTTTATTTACGAAGCTTGGCAGGAAATCCTAGGTATGAGTGTCCTCCCTCAATTCCAAAGAGGGAGTGGAAGGTGATCATTGATGATGCAAAAGATAAGATTTTGAAAAAATCAGGAGAACAAATAACTGGTACACCAAGGTAAATTACAATATTTTGATTTCAATACCAGCTTTATTTTTCTTTAGATCTAAATAAAAGTGTGGTTATATATAACATACTTGAAAATTTTGATGATAGGTTGCCTGACACTTCAAAGGCAACCAAAGAAAGGACTTCCAAACATGTCCAACACAAGCTAGGCTAGGGTGGCTACTCGAGGTTATAGTCATGAATCGTAAGTACCCAAACATCTTAAGAATATTATTTGTATCGCCTTACAACTTTCAGGTAATTACAACCAAAAACATTAAAAAAGCATACCCTTATGCAATGCAGGGTGACAACTTTGGAACTGAAACCATGGAGGAAGACCTCCAACTTCGTTACAATTACGGTTATAACGTCGTGGTTGAACGTAGGAAAAACATGGGGTAGACCCCAAGATCCAGTTTGCGAGATAAGGTAAATAAAAATCAGTCCACATTAACCTTTCATTATTTATAAAATACATAAATGTTTGATATCGTCCATAATTCAATGTCTTACAATATTTTAATCAGGGGAGAAACATTATCAACGAAACCATTAGTATTGGAAAACAAAGTGTTGATAGTGCAACACAGCTAGAAGATCATGGTGCTCCCCAGTAGCCCCATCCCAATGAGGTGCAACCCCAAGATGTTCCTGTGACTGAGGCCCACGACGGTAAAATGGCTATATATTAATCATATACTTAATAATTCAGTACTTATAAATTTTGACCTTTCAATGGTAGAGAATTTCATAGTTGATCCTCCTCGACTTGAAGATCAGGTGAATAGGTCGAAAACCATTCCAATGGTGCTGACTAGAGGACTAGGTAAATATTTACATTGCAGAGTTTGCTTTTAATATTAATGAACTACTTCAATGATATTTAAAAATTGGCCATATGAATTTAATATTTTTTTTTTTTGTAGGTGATGGCCCCTCACACTAGCATCCACACCATGGGTACAAGACCAGACGTACTTGAGGTGAAAGGACTGAAACAACATCAATTGTTGAAATGCATCCAGTAAATGAAGACATGGAGATGGATGAATTACTTAAGACCTGTAAAGAACAAAAGAAGACTAAAAGAAATTCACGATGTGTAATAATTTTATAAGACAGTTCATTATATAGCTGAACATGTATTGATGCATATAATGCATTAATATTATGGGTACTTTTTCATCTGATAATATACACAAGGCTATTTCTATGGCTTTTATATATCTGTGAATGTAATTTTGTTATACACTTAATGATAATTTCAACTTCTCTTATAAGACTTGGTATATATTGATTCAATACTCCTTGGTTCTATTGGTTCTATTGGCCTTGACATACAATTTATGCATCAATTTGTGGCTCCATGGATATCATCCTAGCAATTTGAAGGCATTGGTAAACGTGAAATTTAAGAGATTGAATTGTTCAAGTTTGGATTTAAATTTTACATGCTTGTTTGTTTGTGGGTTTCAAGAGTTCCAAACTTGTGTCTCTTTGTCTTTTAAGAATGGCAATCTCTTTGTATTTTAAGATATAACGTGAGAATCCAAGAAAGACCTGGCGCCTTGTGCTTGGGCTATGGAGTCTAGGCAACAAATAGAACTTGAATATGCAATATGCAACTTCCAAAATCTTGTGACATGATATATGCAACTTTGAAAGTATTGTGACATGTAACATGTGGCAAGCATCTTTTCCAAGCAATGTGCAAACTTTAAACTTGGTGCAACATGTAAAAACAAATTTTTGGGAAGATGTACAACAACATTAAGGATTAAACATGAGGGGTTGGAAATGGTGATGTCAAACATTTACTCTTTCACACAAGTGCATCATCTCAATCTTCATGTATATAATATGTGGAGTGTTATTCAAGGTTTCAAGACTTTCTTCATATTTTCCTACTTTAATATTCTCATGGTCATGTTAATCCATATAGAGGTTCATGATATAATCACTCATTGTTATAATGTTGACATAAATTCCAATCTTCACTTTGTCGATTAGAGGGCACAAGTTTGGCAACAATTTAATGTTTTTGGTTCCATGAAATTTCTTTTGTTTCTTCTACAACATTAAGTATTAAACATGAGGGGTTGGAAATGGCGATGTCAAACATTTTATAATATTTTTTCATAGCATTACCCATCTTTTCATTATGTATTTACATTTTATAATCCATATAGAGGTTCATGATATAAACACTCATTGTTATAATGTTGACATAAATTCCAATCTTCACTTTGTCGATTAGAGGGCACAATTTTGGCAACAATTTAATGTTTTTAGTT
>ML785468.1:99803-125082 GCA_009831015.1 Picea engelmannii
CTTTGCTTACCGCCCTCTCTCCCTTTGACACCTATCCTCCACTCACATCACCCGGTCACATGTCCCCTTCCCGCTATCACATCTCCCCTCTCTCCTCCCAACATGTGTCTCATACATCCGCTCCATGTCACCTCCACCATCATTTTTGTGTCCCGCTCCTGACCAATCACACTCTTCTCCCTTTGCCACCTCATTCCCCCCGCCCTGCACCTTTACACCTCCACTCTCATGTACTGGTGCCCACGCTTTCCCAGTCACTGCTCCACCAACTATGTCGTTCCACATGACCATCGATCATTCATTTTTTTGTGCCAGTTTTCACCATTCGCCTCGCCTACTTACTCTCGCCTTCCTACACGTCCACCTTCCATCTTCCTAGTCAGCATCCAGCAAGGATCCCAGTGGCACAGTTTCAGAGTGCGGTCAACACGTTATCCAGGTGTAGAGTTGACTTGGGTCATTCTGATCCCGATGAAGATAGTTAATGAAGGTGAGGAAGGTTGGTGAAACCTCACCCCACCACTTAAATGGAAAGCCAAGACGGACTATTAGCAAGTCGATTATTCTACAAGTTCCTACTGAAACACAATTGTGTCTAAAAAAAACTCGCGTATGATAGAAGATTGTATACATACTCTTTCAGAGAACGTGCAGACGTAAAGCCTTGAATGCAAATACTCAGGCAAGCCTCTGCTGCTAGTGGAAAATTGTCCTGAGTATATGAAGACATTTTTTATATTTTTGTTGGGGTTGATGGTTGAGCTAGGCTCCCGCATTGTAAAATTTTGATGAAGCTTCTGGTTCTCTGGTTATGTCTTTTGATCTGAGACTTCTTGTTTAATGAAAGTCAATTTCCTTTTCATATTATTTTCCTATGATGCTAAAGTATCCATGATTGAAGGATTCACATGGATTTTTTTAACAGTATTGCGATGTATGCTTGATTGTAGTTTTGTTCTAACATTCTTCAATTCATGAAACTTCGAATCCAAGATGATCTTGTTTTCTGAGTTTTCCTCCTTAGGTTTCTAGAAGACGGGATGTCCATAGAATACCTCTACATTCTCCTCACCAATTCTTCCTCCTACTCACCATTACTGCAACTTACTGATTGAATTTAATCAAGACCTCACCTGCTTGTGCATGCTAGTCCATTTTTCTGAGTTATAATGATATTATCTTGAGTCTCCACCCATTCAACCCCCTTTAAATTTTATTCATTGTGACATAAAAAATTGATGGGTACTAGGCTTACCTCCAATGCAATCTGGAGGTGACTTCTAGTGATAACAAGTGTTAGATGCAATATATCCTTAATTTTGTAATATAGTTGAAGACAAAGAGAGATCAATGCTATCATGAAGTTCTAGAGAATCACATGCCATACCATTTTTATCTTGAAACATGCGATGAACATGTTCAAATTCTCCATTTTATATTTCAATATTGGGATCATGAGTATCCCATTCATTACTATAAATTCCTAAGGCTTTTCCGCACATCTTACAAACCACTACTAAAATAGAGGGAACCCAACACCACCAATGAATAAAAACAAAATAAATGACAATGAGAGAGTTTTGACCATATGTCAACTAATTTGTCCCTTTAAAAAAACGTCATTGATGTGCAAGGGAGAAATGTGTCTATGAGAAAATACCCCATTTATCCCCCACATATATTCAATAAGGTGTGTGGGATAAACACACCCTCAAAACAAACAAACAAAAACAATTATAAGAAGTGACCTAAAACCCTAGTATCATTCTTAGAGTTTAATGTAAAGGCTTTGAGCCAACACCTTAGGCCTACGAACCAATACCAATATAAAGGGAACCCAACACCATTGATGAGGTCAAAAAAATAAACTACAATGAAAGAGTTGTGATAGCATGTCACCTAAGCTACAATAAGTAAGAAAATAATGCATCTTTTGTGGATAATAAAAGAGAGCATGAGATATCATCATCTTCTCCAACTAACGCCATGCCTCCACTTGGAAATTCTAGGAATTTCCATACAAAAATAAGAGAACCAAGTAGCAACAAAAACCACCATGAATATAGTGCAAAACTTGTAACTAAACCTTCAATGGAAATATTAGGAAAGGAACCCACTATCAAAACAATTATTATGGTTTGTGAAGCCCCACAATATGCATTAGATGTGTTTAGGATGACCTCCCATACCCTTAACACAATGTTAAAAGTCATCTCCAAGAAAAATATCAAATTATGATGTTTTTCTTCATAATCTTGGTAGTAAATGTCATATAGAGGATCCTCATATAAATGTCCCTTGACAATGATTTGACAAATACTCCCCTTCTTAGGGTTGTATCCAATTCTATTATTTTAATCCTTAAAGATTATGCTCACCACCCCCATCAATATCTCTTTTGTGTTGCACAAAACTATAGTAGTCAAGATCTTGATCCTCCTGGACTATAGAAAATTTATCCATAACAATCAAAGGGATGTGCTCCATAATTGGAGTTACCATGTGAGACCTTGAAATGCCTTGCATACCATTTCTTTCTCTCTCCCTCAATATAAGAAACTAGAAACTAATGGTTCAAAGAAATATGACTTCCCAACACCATGCTATACCAGATCTATTGAATCCAGGGAATCAAACTTTTTCCCTGGTAACAATGCCAATCAACAACTCCCAAAATTTCACTTTGAAATATGAAGTCCCACATAACAATCAAGGCAAGCTCGATTCTACTCAAGAGTTCTCACTACCACCAAATTTTCTCAAACCACATACTACTAATATGCCAAAGGGATCATCTACTAATATTCAAAAGGGATCCACAAGGGTAACATTGTTTCCTCCCGCATCCCACACTAAAACCACATACTAATAATATGCCAAAGGGATCTTAGCAAGTGGATCCATTCCCCTCACTAGTTCCTCCATCATTTCTACATATTGCATATGAGACATAGCATGCTAGTATGTCATCTTCAGTAAATTTTGTATAGGACATTGGTTGTTCTTTTAATTAAACTCCAATCCAAATTATATTCCATTAATTTAACATAAATGAGATGTCACACAATGACATAATGTTTACTATAGAAACAACCCAAATGGGAAAAAAAAAATTCAATGGTTACTCAATTCTCATTTTGAGAATCTTTGGTTACAATGTAACTCATGGATCTCCATGCATACTTTCTTCTTTGGCCAAAATACCCTTTGAGAGTCATGTCAAAAATACGAATAGTATATCTTGGGGGTAATGGGAAGGCCAAGAGACTGACCTTTTAGTTCTCATTGCTCTCTCTCTCTTTTTCTCCTATTTTCATTTTTCTATTTTATTTTGTTTTACTTTTTTTTCTTTGTCTCATTTAATTTATAAAATTTGCATTGTCCTTTATTATATAACCTTCATTAATTTTTAAATTACTCTTGTAGGTATTGATTCTTACAATCATTCCCGTGTTCAAATCCATTTCAAATCAGGCCTCCCCATTGAGAGGCTTTTTGTTCTCCAAAATATTAGAGGACCAATCTAGAACAATGTGCCATCTTTCAATTTCTCTTGAACATGTATCTAACTATGAATGTTGGATTTTGTTATTGGCTCGAGTTCTTGCTATGTATTTATCTCTAGTTCCTAGCCATGATATCATGTAGCAATTCCACAAGAGGATGTGTGAATGACCTCCTTCTACTAGGACCAATTGGTTCCTATTATGGAAACAATTTTCTTATGTTGCACATGCTTACCAACACTCTATCAATGCAACAACTTCACTTGGATGACCTCATAGCACCTTGTATATAATTGGCTCAAAAATCGAATTTTATTTTTTTTGCTCAAAAATCAATTTTTTTTTTTTTTTAAATAAATTGTTGTCAACGCAAGAGCGACGACCTCCTAGAAATATTGCGACAAACTTGCTATACAAATCATGAAAAATTGTATAGCAATTTTGTTTCAATATACCCTGTTTTCGTTGCTCTTGCAACGATCCCTTTGAAAGTTGATTCATTGCAAACTTTCTTATGCTTGTCGATCTTGTGATAATCTGCCTATATTGTTGGGTGTGCGACGATCTCCCTTTATTGTCTCTCTTGCGACGATATCTCTAACCTGTTTCTCTTGCGAAGATCGCTCTAACCTATCGCTCGTGCGACGATATCTCTACATTGTCTCATTTGCAACTATTTTCATCGCTAGTCATGCTTGCGATGATTTCCCTACTTTGTCACTCTTTCGATGATTTCCCTACTTAGTTGTTCCAGCGATGATATTTCTTCTTTGTCTCTTTTGTGAAAACTCCCTAGTGTCGTCTCTCTTGCGACCGTGTGTCAGTTTCATCACACGTGCCACATCACATGAAGCGATGTTTGGGAGACCCAAGATTCATCACAATATTGTTAGGGTCCTAACTCGCACATAGGTAGAACAATATATTCAAATGTACTAAAGGTCAATATTAATAAGGCCTTTCAATAAAATAGAATAAGACGAATGTAAGAATACCTAATAGAAGCTTCCGCTTCTAGAAGGATCTTCCTCTAGATGCTTCTTTTTAGTATAAATAGGAGTCGAGGGTATGAGAACCCTAGCTTGGATATTATTGTAATAGAGCTCTGCTCAATTGGGCCACCCTTTCTCTACTTGAAGAGGCCCATGAACATTGGTTTCAGATTCAAAGTGTTATTTCTATTGTTATTGTTATATCATTTTCGTGTTATTGTGGTGAATGTTCTGGTTATATTGTTGTTATTCTACCATTACTAGAATTTTACTTATGTTTTGCATACATTTTATATCTGGTATATTACAAGTGGTATCATGGAACTTTCCTTGGCATAAAGTGTGGGTTAATTTTTTTTTTCAGGGTAGAGACGTATTCCGGCGTCTTTAAGCCACAGAGATCTGTCATTACGTGCATAAACCCACGGTTGAGGGATTCATACACGCAGGAAATACAAGTGGTACTTAAGTGCACATCTCTTGGCCACCCTTGTAACCCCTATTGGTACCCCTTTGAGTGGTATTGCATCAGACATCACCTGTGTACGGATCGACCTAGATTACCTAAAGCCCTCTTTAGATAAACCGATCGGCCACTTGACTACTATAGTGTCACCGAGAACAGCTCTCGGGAAGATACTCTCTAGTACCTGGGTAGTCGGGTAGTACGACTAAGGGTACGGTCTATCCTCCTTAGTTAGTGCTCTGAGATATTGGACTGAGTACTACTGTTGGACCCTGCACGTATATTAGAGAGTTATAGCACAGGGTAAACCCTTTTCTATAGAACCCTTGGGGACAGAAACATAAACAAATTAAAACAAACAAGATCTATTGTCACGCAACTGTGTTCGGGTTTCCAAGTAAATACACATTTCTTTCTGGTTAAGCTTTTGGGCATTTCCTCTTTGCAGTATTCATCAGATCGAAGTATAACTCTGTTAAAAAAAAATAAAAAGTCTGAAATTTTTTTCACCATTATTTGAGACCTATTCCATTGGATTCATCTCTTCGCCCTTATCACATTCATCCATATCATTTTTTCGGCAAAAAATATTTTACCCTTCCTGCACCTTTTCAGTTCCCCCATCGTCATGGCCCATACTCGTATCCAAGACTTGGAATCTCACTTCAACACTTTGCAATTTGGTCTCATTGAGACCCAACAAGAAGTTAAACAACTCAGTACCAATGTTGTTTCCATCAGTACAGCCATTCATTCGTCAATGGGTGAAATCAAAAAAGACCTCACCACCCATCTTGAATCAGTCTTTTCGACACTCTGCATCAAACTGCATATCCCTACAGATAACCCTTCCTCTTCCTCACCCCCACATACTAAAGGTGACCATTCCTCTCATTTCCATACTGTGCAAACCCATCACTTTCAACATGACCTACGCCTTCTGCGGGCGGATGTGACCAAATTTGACGGTTCAGATCCCACTGGTTGGGTCACCCAAATGGAACATTAATTCTCTTTATACAACATTACAGATGACTTGACCAAACTCTGGTATGGTGTTCTCCATCTAGATCAAGAACGTTGGCAATGGTGGCAATGGAGAAAAAATTCTCATCAAGGGTATATTGCTTGGACACAATTTGTGGTAGAGATTTATGAACTCTTTGACACTGACACCAACCATTTGGGCTATTTGAAAAAACTGAAACAATTAGGAATGGTGGAAGACTTTATAGCTGCCTTTGAGCACCTGGCTTTTAGAACAGAGTGCATGTCTGATGCCTTTTCCGAGAGTGTTTTATCAATGGCCTCAAGGATGAAATTCAGGCCCATGTCCTCATGGATCGACCTGAGAGTTGGGTGGAGGCTACCAAAAGATCTAAAGAATCACAACAGGTTGTATCTTCTCGAAACCACAAACCCTCCTTTATCCCTCACCCTAAACCAGTAAATCCCACTACTCCCTTTGCTCCACTAAAGATCCAAAAATTAACCAGGGATGAAATGGTTGAATGCCAACTCAAAGGCCTTTGTTATAACTGTGATGAAAAATATTTCCCGGGCCACAAGTGTAAATAACAAAATATTTTTATGGCCATCTCTGAGGAGATTTCAGAAGAAGATGAAGAAACTCCATCTATGTCTGAGTCACCTAAATCCACTGACATAACCCCTCCCTCATACCCTCCCGAAGTAGATCCAGTCATTTCCCTCAATGCTCTCATTAGCTTCTCATCTCCCCAAACCCTCAAGCTAATTGGTTACATCAAGCATCGAAAGGTCATCATTCTGGTTGATAGTGCCAACACCCCTAATTTTATTCATCACCGCATTGCCCAAGAAACTCATTGCTACATCCATGCCATCAATAATTTCCAAATCATGATTGCCAATGGTGGTTCCATGAAATGTGGAGGGCGTTGTGAAAATGTGCATCTCCAAATTGGCGAATACCACCTGAAATCCCATATGTTTGCCATCGACATGGGAGGGTGTGACATTATGCTAGGTGTAGACTGGCTAAGGACTTTGGGTCCCATTCTCATGGATTTTAAAGACTCAACCATGCAATTCGACCAGGAGGGCCACCAATATAAATTCCAAGGCATCACCATTGATTCACCTGAGATCATTAGTTCCCATCACATGGAAAAACTGCTCAAAAAGGGTCATTCTGGTGTTATCTCCTAACTCCATGCCATACAAGCAACATAGACACCCTCGGTACTGCAAGACCTCCAAGCCATCCTTTCTAAACATCAATTGGTCTTTTCCACTCCCCAAGGCCTCCCTCCTTCTTGTGGTGTTCATGATCATTCCATTCCCCTTGTACCCAGAAGCCTTCCTTCCAATATCCATCTGTATCGTCACCCCTTTTCCCAAAAAAATGAAATTGAGAAAATGGTCCAGGAACTCCTTAATGCAGGCATTATCCACCCTAGTATGAGCCCCTACTCATCTCTAGTGGTCATGGTCCTGAAGAAACAAGGTTCTTGGTGAATGTGTCCTGACTTTCGTGCCCTCAACAAACTTACCATCAAATTCAAATTCCCCATTCTTGTCATTGATGACCTCCTGGATGAATTGAGTGGCGCCCTCACTAAACTAGATCTTCATTTGGGCTACCACTAGATACGTATGACAGAGGCATATATTCCCAAGACTAGATTTAGAACTCATGAGGGCCACTATGAGTTTTTGGTCATGCCCTTTGGCTTGTGTAATGCCCCCTCCACCTTCCAAAGCCTCATGAATCATGTCTTCCATCCTTTTCTCTACCATTTTGTCTTAGTTTTCTTTGATGATATCCTCATCTATAGCAAAACCTGGACAGACCATCTTGCTCATGTGGATCGAGTTCTCCACCTACTCTCTCAGCACCAACTTTTCCTAAAACAATCTAAATGTGCTTTTGGCGCCTTGGAAGTAGAATACTTGGGTCATTTGGGTGGAAAAGATGGTGTCAGGGTGGATCATAAAAATATTGAAGCTATGCAAGACTGGCCTCACCCAAAGAATCTTAAGAGATTGCATGGATTTCTAGGCTTAACAGGGTATTATTGCAAGTTTGTTAAGAATTATGGGAAGATTGCAGCACCTCTCACTGCTCTCCTCAAAAAGAACTCTTTCACTTGGACTCCAGCCACTGCTCAAGCTTTTCAAACCTTGAAGATGGCCATGTGCACCACTCTAGTCCTTTCCCTTCCCGATTTCACAAAGACCTTTGTGTTGGAATGTGATGCCTCAGGGAAAGGAATTGGTACAGTCCTTATGCAAGAGGGTCAACCTTTGGCCTTTACCAGCAAGCAACTATCTAAAAGAAATCTGGGAAAATCTGTCTATGAAAAGGAAATGTTGGCTATTCTACATGCCATGGATCTGTGGCATCCTTATCTATTGGGGAAATGGTTCCAAATTAAGACAAACCATCAAAGCCTCAAGTATTTTCTGGAACAACGCATTTCCTCCCCATAACGACAAAAATGGGTGACTAAACTCTTTAGATATGATTATGAGATCATTTATAAGAAAGGAAAAGAAAATGTGGTTGCGGATGCACTTTCCCGGAAATATGAAGATGAAGGATCCCTTTTTTCTCTTTCATTCATTGTACCAGATTGGCTCCAAGTCATTCGCCAGGAATGGCTACAAGATCCCAAAAGTTCGCAGTTGATGCAACAATTGTAGTCCAATGCTCCATATTCCCCAGGGTACTCTTGACTCCATGAGGAAATTCAATACAAAGTCCATTTGTATTTAAGTAAACAATCAAATCTTAAATCCATGGTACTCTCTGAGCTTCATGCTACACCCACAGCAGGGCACTCTGGGTTCACCAAAACCTATGACAGGGTCAAACGTTCCTTTTTCTGGGATGGTATGAAACAAGAAATTCGTAATTTTGTAGCTAAATGTGACGTATGTCAATGCAATAAGGGAGAAACAGTCAAATTGCTTGGCACACTACAACCGCTCCCAATTTCACCAACTATTTGGAAGGATATCTTTATGAATTTTATTACCGGCTTACCCAAATCGAGAAATAAATCTGTCATCATGGTCATTGTTGATCATCTTTCCAAGTATGCTCATTTATGCACCCTTCAACACCCGTTTACAACATCCATGATGGCTCAAATATTCATGGATCAGGTCTTCAAGCTTCATGGCATGCCGCACTCTATTGTTTCTGATCGCGACCCAACTTTCACAAGAAATTTTTGGCAAGAACTATTCAAGATACAAGGCACCGAATTTCATCTCAGCACAACCTATCATCCCTAGACTGATGGCCAAACAGAAGTTGTCAACAAGTGTTTGGAAACATATTTGAGGTTTTTTGCCTCGGAAAAGAAAAATCAGTGGGCTCAATGGTTACCCCTAGCTGAATGGTGGTACAACACTTCATACCATACAGTTACACTTATGACTCCTTTTGAAGTGGTATATGGACAGAAGCCACCTTCAGTTCTCTCATACTTACCAAGTGCCTCAAAGGTCCAAGCGAATGACCTAACACTTACAGCTCGAGCGTCTATTCTCCGTACCCTTAAAGAGAATTTGGTCATGGCACAAAATTGCATGAAGCAACAAGCAGATCAAGGTCGCTGTGAACGTCAATTTGCAAAAGGGGATCAAGTGTTTCTTCGACTGCAACCTTACAAGAAAACTTCCCTCAAGGCTGAGCATTGTCAGAAGCTAGCACCCAAATTTATGGTCCTTATATCGTGCTCAAGCATGTGGGACAAGTCACCTATCAGTTAGATTTTCCGAGCCATTCGAAGCTACATCAGGATTTTCATGTTTCATGCTTAAAGAATGTGATTCGAGCTAAATGCCAAATTCAAACCAACCTTCCAGAGTTAGCTGAAGAAGGATCCATTTGGCTACAGCCAAAATCAGTTTTGGACCAGCATGAGCGTCGCCTACGTCAGAGAACCATCAAGGAAGTGCTAGTTCAGTGCAAAGATACAACTCCAATAGACGCTACTTGGGAACCAGCTACCATTCTGCAACAATTTTTTCATCTCAAACCTTGAGGACAAGGCTATTTTTAAGGGGGAAAACATGTTAGGGTCCTAACCCGCACATAGGTAGAACAATATATTCAGATGTAATAAAGGTCAATATTAATAAGGCCTTTCGATAAAATAGAATAAGGCGGATGTAAGAAGACCTAATAGAAGCTTCCGCTTCTAGAAGGATCTTCCTCTAGATGCTTCTTTTTAGTATAAATAGGAGTTGAGGGTATGAGAACCCTAGCTTGGATATTATTTTAATAGAGCTCTGCTCAACTGGAGGTTTCCCCCTCAAAGAGGCCCATGAACATTGCTTTCAGATTCAAAGTGTTATTTTTGTTGTTATTCTTATATCATTTTCGTGTTATTGTGGTGAATGTTCTGGTTATATTGCTATTATTCTTCCATTACTAGCATTTTACTTCTGTTCTACATACATTTTATATCCAGTATATTACAAATATCCATGACATAATGTCGCAAGAGAGTCGAAATAGCCGTCGCAAAATGACCCAAATTTGCTAGTGATTTTATGTAAAGTGTTAGATGATGAAAAGGATCAAAGAAAAGAAAATCAACAAAACAAAAATTTAGGGAAGGATACTAATGACCGATTTGAAATACAAGTTGAGGAAACAACACTACTTACAATAAACACACAAAACAATAAGAATTCCATGAGGGTGATGGTTGTTATTGAAGCCTCATATGAGGCAATAATTTAAGAGAATACATGAATTTGATAACTTAAATTATGATAAGAAATTGGATTTCCTTTTGAACCCTAGACATCCAATTTCCCCTTAGAAACCTAACCATCTGATTTTTTATTTATTGTGTGTCACAATGGACCTTTCTCTAGGGGTGTTGGATGAGGTTAAAAGGAAGAAGGAGGAAAAAACCAGAATTGAAGACTAATTTCAATAGGGCAATAAAAAAGATGTACACCAATATGTAATTTATTAACAATTGTTTATTAGATGTAAGCATGATCATCTTCCCAAATCTTATGAGATACTCTTGTTATGAAGTTAGGTGTTATACACTCCACTTTTTTTTGTCTACATTCAAGATTAAACATACAAGTGTATAGTGAAAAATGAAGGATTCTTGCTTGTCATCTAATCCAAAATTATTAATACTAACAAATACTTTAACCATAAGAAAACCTTAAACCCTAAACCTAAGTAGTTACCCTATGTTACGAGTGATCCTCACTTCTTATTAGTCCTTTTCGAAGGCGTAGACGGACTATAGCGATCGATAATTCCTTGACTTCATATTAATATGTCCTTTGACTATAAATTTTTGCATCATCTATATTGTTCGAACTATAGAAGTAAAAACATTATTTTTTATATAACAACAAAAACCTTATATGTCATCGTCTCATTGGAGAATAGATTTGAAGTCTTATTGCCAGCTTCGTTGTTCCCAATGTTGTAAATGTTTAGATATCTAAAGTTTTGAGCATGGATGCTCTTTTTTAGTTTTTTTATTTTTATTGAAATGTTTACATACCGAAATTTATGAGCATCGACGATCTTTTTTTAATTTTTTTATTATTTCTATTTGTATTAAAATGTTCACATACTGAAAGTTTTGAGCATTGACACTCTTTTTGAGGTACTTGAATAGGCCTAGAAGGTTAAATGTTTACATAGCGCGAGGCCCTTAAGCAGGCCTGATAGCTTAAATATTTGCATAGTGTGAGGCCCTTAAACATCCATGACAGCCTTAAATTTTTACTTAAATAGGCTTCCCATAGTACATTTTTCCTCGAATTTTTCCGTACAATGTTGCAATGAATTTGGACAATATTGTTGTCCACCACCAGTTGCATAGTCATCATATGTTTCAAACTTCTTCTATGCTTGGAATGCAATTTAGTCATCATTGAATATACATATATTGTTTACTTGTTCCCTGGTTGCTTCTTGTTCGTTGGTTCGTTGTTTTATTGGTTGTTGCTTGTTGTTGTTTGGTTCAACTTTGAAAGGTTGAGGTCCCGCACCTGCAGTTGCATATGTTGGTGCTTGTTGCTTGCTTTTGTTTGCTTCAACTTTGCAAGGTTGGGGTCCTACACCCGTAGTTGGAGCTATTTTTTACTTTGCGGGGTTCCATTCCTGCACCCAAAATTCGACCTGTGCTTATGTCGTTCATTGTTTCTGAGTAAGTAGTTTCGATACCATAATTTCATTTGTATTCATTCTTTGTTGTTTATTTTTTGTAGTTTGCAAGTAAGAATGCTTAGGTATTTCCACTCACATGGTCGTCATATGTTTCGGATTTCTTCTATGCTTGGAATGCAATTTGGTCATCATTGAAGATACATATATTGTTTTCTAGTTCAGTGGTTGCTACTTGTTCACTGGTTCGTTGGTTCGTCGGCTGCTACTTGTTATTGTTTGGTTCAAGTTTGCATGTTCGAGGTTCTGCAGCTATATTTGGGCCTGTTGCTACTTGCTCACTGGTTCATTTCTTGCTTCTTTCTTTTGTTTGCTTTGACTTTACAAGGTTGGGATCCTGCACCGACAGTTGGAGCTATTTTTTTCACTTTGTAGTGTTCAAGTCCTACACCCGCAAGTGGACCTGTGGTTCTATCGTTCATCATTAATGAGTAAGTTTCAATAACATACTCTCATTTGTATTCGTTGTTTGCATTTTGCAAGTAATAATTTTTAAGTATTTATTCATTTTTCTTGTCCTACAGACTTTCCATAGAGGTTGGAATATATTTTTCTCCTGCTCTTAAATTTTCCTCTGATTTTTTCTCAAGACTCTGCAGCATGTCCATACCAATGTCATGTGCACAACTTCGACTGTCATTTTTTCTAGCATTGCAAATTCCAGTCCTTTGTCGTGTGTGACGAAGTGGAAATCTAGCACATATCCCATACCTTCCTATCCCATATAGAAATTGAACCCGTGTCTTTAACATGAAAAATACGATGTCAAGCTTGTTTCATTTTTAGGATGTTCTTGTAGAAGAAAACTGCATGTAGGTGTAGAAGGGATAGGTATGGTACAACGATGCTTAGGATGAAACAAAATTGCACAAAATTGGCATATATTTCCATCTTGCTCTTAAATTTTGCTCCATTGTTTTCTCCAAACTCTGAACCATACCTACATGCCTTTACAAAATGTTCTTGTAGAAGAAAAAGATGTTGATATGGTGCTAGCAAGAGTAGTATTCCGTGGATTTCAAATTGCAATATTTAATATCTATGTCGCTTCGCGTGCAACATTGCTAACATAATGAATGTGTTCTCAAATGCATCACACCATTTTCAACTGGACAAAACCATTATCATTCTAGGATACTTCAGTGTTGACATGCTACAAAATAGTGCCATAACAAATAATTGGAAAACTAAATGTGCAATTACAATGTCCTCTTTCTTTTGGTTAAGAAAAAACACGTACAAAACACACTTATTAACCATATATGGTGAAATGTGCCCATATCGCAATACAACCTCTTTATCTTATACACAGACTAGTCTAACCACGATACAAGTTGTCTTGTACTTGAATTATGAAATATACATCAAAGATATTACAAAATTATATTTCCATGTCTTAGAGCATATATAGATACTTTGTTGCACAAAACCAAATCATTCAGCTACGACCATCTGATTTCTTAATATTTTCTGGCTTGTAATATATTTTGGACATGAAAAATTCTATATAATTACAACCATGGATCAAGAAAAGAAAAGGTTCATGTTTCTAACTCTCTTTTATTATATTCATTTGATTCTCATTTACTGTATGTACATATTACTTGTTCTCCCTTTCATACCAGCTTACATTCACGTTCATTGTATTTTGTGCATTCCCACATTGAAACAAATAGAATGACTGGAGAAGACAAATGACTCTTTACCACAAATGTAGATGAGGAGATACAAAGGTGCATGCTTCTACTCTTATTCCATATTCTATTTTTTTTGTATTTCATTTATTGTTTGTATATTTCTTCTACTGCTTTGCACCTAAATTATTGTATGTAGATACTACGTATCTTCCTACATATTAACTTATCTTCATGTCAATTGTATTCTTTGTGCTGCTACATTGAAATAAATAGAAATGCATTTATTTTTTTACATGTCTTCCTACATACCAACTTACCATCATGTCCATTGTATTTTCTGCATTTCTACATTGAAACAAATAGAATAACTGGAGAAGACAAGGGACTCTTTACCACAAATGTAGAAGAGGAGATACAAAGGTGCATGCTTCTACTATTATTTCATATTCCATTGTTTAGTATTTCATTTATTGTCTATATATTTGTTCTACTGCTTTGCACATAATTTATTGTATGTAGATACTACGTATCTTACTACATAATAACTTATCTTCATGTCAATTATATTCTTTGTCCTACTACATTGAAATAAATAGAACTATATTTATTTTTTTACATGTCTTTCTACATACTAACTTACCTTCATGTCTATTGTATTTTTTGCATTGCTACATTGAAAGAAATAGATTACTTGGACAAGAGGATGAAATCTGATATGCCACAACAGAGGAGGATGAAGTACAATCTTCAAAAAGGTATACCAACTGTGATAGTAAGTCAAACACACAAAAGGAGTAGGTGGATATAATATTGGACTAGAAAACGATGATTTGGCAACAATGGGACTTTGTTGAGACTTCCCACTTCCGAACATTTCCCTCCCCATTTCTATTTTCCCACTCTCTATTATCCATTTTTTTCTCTCTTATATACTCAACCGAATTCCCCTTTGTTTTTTCCCTCTACTTTTGCTTTCTGGTTGCTTTGCTTAGTCATTTTTTCTGAAAATGTCTAGGTGCATGGGTTGGCAGACTCATGGGTTCACATTTATACGCATGCTTCTATATCACAACTCCGACCGACGACTTCCTCATTCCATACTTAGCCACTTTTTCGATCGCGGGTTCCTGAGCTGGCGAGATCAAGATTGTGCATCTAGCTTCAAGGGTTCCATGATATACATATTGGCCATCGAACTCACCCATCATGCCCTGTTCCATGTTACACATTTTTGCAGTAAAAAATTCCAAGGCATACAATTTGACCATCGGGTCCTCATGTTGCATGAGTATCACTTGACACCCTATTTCATATTCCATCTTCTTTGAGCTTGTATGTGATATTCAAAACAATTATGGACAATATACAATTCATATGATTATTTAGTCCTTCTGATGTTCATGTACACATACTTGCATCAAAAAAAGTTGGACTAGTGACATGGGCATGAGCAGTCAATCATCGCAAACATCAACAAAATGACAAGGCCAAAGGTAAATATTCATACATTGTGCTCCTGATATGTTTACCAAACAAATATCCTGAGATATTTAATCATCTATTCCATGATAAATAATATTATGCAATCTGCAACACATACTTTGCAGTTCACAAGAAGTATCGATGAGCGCAAGTGAGACGTCGAACATAGTGCAAGTTCTACAGACTAAGAGATTTGGTTACAAAAATATGTCCTCCATACTTCATCCAAGTTGTCCGTCTACTTGTACATTTATTCCAGGGAAAAAAGAAAACAAAAAAATAATGCAGACTACCATTCACATTACTTTTCCTATTCAAAAAATGTCACCAGGTTTAAACTTATAACACCCAATACTATCAATAGAAAGCTTGAACAGTCGCCGAACTAGAAAAGTGTTCGTCAGGGACATAATGGTCGTGTATAGCACCTACTTGGATAAGGAAAACAAAACTAGATGCATTATGCGTGTTGACATGACAGACAACAAAGCCATGATGACAGTCACACTGACTATCCCTACACAACTTGTCCAGAAACATGCAGAAAATATCTTTTCAGGTAATGGGATATCCATTACAAATTTTAATATATTTTCCAAAACAGTATGTGACTGAGGTGATTGTGATCGGATTATATCACTCAACTAAACAAGTATTGTGCAAAAAAATCTCGCGATTTGTTTAGAATATTGTTTCGTACTGGACACAATAATCAGTCAACTTGCACAAAGAAATGACACTTACCCAATCGGAACCATTGGTGCAGCTGTCACACTCAGGAGAAAACATGGATCACAACACATTCTCCATATAAAATATGGAGAGTCAGAGAATGAAAAGGCAATGGTACAATTCTCCATATCCAGGTTTGTCCTTTACTTTCACATGTCCATGTATCTCAGTTATGTTACACAACTATTGCATTGTTCCATGTTGCAGCTGCAATTGTTCAACACCTATTCAAATTTGTTTTCCTCAATGGAACAACAATTGCATAAAGGGAAATTTCCACTTATGTTGTTCAAAAAAATAACAAAGAAAAGAGATGTTAAAGAAAGGATCTTTCGCACAAACCAAGAAACATTTGTAACAGAATTGCAAACATACATAGTGCAGGATCTCAAGAAACTAACTAGCTTGACAACTGTTGTGTGTATACATCTACAATTCCATCCACACTTTGCTCATAAAAATTGTCTTCACCAATTTTATACATCTTTTTTTTGTTGTGCAGTTGTATATTATATTGTTCAATATATTAACTACTATGCTCATGTGCCCAGGTTGAGGGTGTTTTGGTTGCAGAGAATGCATACTCGGCCCCCTTCGAGCCTGTATGTGCCAAATGCAACTCTCCTGCTTCTGCCTCTTCTTTCATAAATGATGGTACAATTAATTGTCTACGATGCAGTAAAAATTTCCCTTACATATATAAACATTGCCTCAACACTACCATCTAAACCGTCAGCAACACAATCGTACATTATACAATTAGACAACCTCTGCTACAAGATGTGCTTCATAGGCTAGCAAAATTTTCATATGAAATATACCTACACAAAAAGGCAAACAGTGTCTACATGATGTGCGACTTTTGGATCCATAGCAAATTTACATTAAATGAGGACAATGCAATACTGCATATCAGCTGAACCAAAAAAAGAAAATTCATATCAAGCGTTGGCAGGAAACAAAACAATCTCATGTGTATATGTCCATGCTACCCAATGACGATATGAATAGAGTTTTGCAGTGCCATGGAAAATTGAATAGGAAGCGCAAAAGATTGTTCAGTATAGGAATGAGAAGCATGAGGGAAAACCCCATACAAAGTACACAAATGTGAATAAATTAGGTCCATCCTTTCAACCGTCAAAATGGCTTACTCCTCTGAATGAAACCATCAGGCATTTCCAATAATATTGGAAATTTGGCATTATTAGAACTGGTAATGATAGAACATAGTACTATAAGAAGAAAATGTCCATAGTGATCTTGCTTCATGGTAAAATAGTAATCAGAAAGTTTCTTGGTGCCCATTTGGGGATTTGTTTATAGCTAGGATACAATTCCCAATATCTGTTGGTTTTGTGTTGTGTTGTGTTTGGAATACTTTTGTTCATGTGCTTTCATGTTGTAGTTTAGGGTTCTCATGGGCCCAGTTATTTTCTCATGGGAACATATCTCACATGTAAGAGAAAACCAATGCCACGTGTGTTTTTTATATCAAATCGTTTGATGCATAGGTTGGTGTGTACTTCTCTATGGACCCTTGTGGGATCTCCCTTGGCACCTTCTGTGTTCATGTGTTGTCTTATGCCTCAACTTTCAATACATTTGTTGTTTACTTGGCTCTTGGTTGTATGATTGGTTCTATAAAATTAATGATACATTTAGGATCTTAGAGGTTTTTCTATGATCTTTAAGAATATACAGGACCTGCTTTTCCTTTTAATGTAAGCTTTGTGAAGAAAATTTAATATGTAGCTCGTTTTAGCACTTTTACCAAAATTCATCTTCAGAAATATTTTGAAATAAAAGGATATATGTTATGTGAAGTCCAATGGAACTATCATATCAACCACAAAAAATTAAAATTAAAATTCATCATTGTTATACTTACGGTGAAGTTGACAGTACAAGAAGTTTACTTGAACATCCCAAAATTGATTTCCCTGTATCCTTACGATGCTTCTCTTATGCAAACACATCCTGGAAAGTATAAGCATGACTAACTTTATCTATTCCTTGATTGAGGAGCATGTTCACTTGTTTAATTCACTTCATAGTTATTGTTAAGAACATCAATGGGGCTTTCTTAACACCAATTCCCGCTTTCAAAAATTGCCATCCCCTTTCTTTTTTCCCTTTGCTTTCCCTTTCTAGTTACTTAGTCATTTTTCGGAAAATGTCTAGGTGCATGGGTTAGAAGATTCACGTGTTCAGATTTCCATTGATGCTTTTATATCACGAGTCCGACCGACTGATTCATCATTCCATATTCAAAAACTTTTTGGATCGCAGGTTCCCGGGTAGGCGGGCTCAACATTGCATTTCCATTGTTCTGCCACCTGCAAACAACACCCAAACTTTCCCGATCTACAAATTGACAA
Source organism: Picea engelmannii (assembly GCA_009831015.1). Lineage (NCBI taxonomy): Eukaryota > Viridiplantae > Streptophyta > Pinopsida > Pinales > Pinaceae > Picea > Picea engelmannii. The sequence continues at coordinate 118,207 of ML785468.1, forward strand.
CCAAATTCCCCTTTATTTTTCTCCTTTACTTTCCCTTTCTGGTTACTTAGTCATTTTTTTGAATATGCCTCATGCTTTTATGTACAGCACCCAAAGTTCCACGATATACAAATTGACCACTGAAGTCCATCATTATGCCATGTTCTGTGTTACACATTTTGCAATCAAAAGTTCATAGACATACAATTTGACTATCGGGCCCTCGCGTCTCCTAAGTATAACTTGTGGCCCTATTTTGAAGCCCATCAATATTCCCTATTTTGAATATGTCTCATGCTTTTATATCACGAGTCCGACCAACCACTTCCCCATTCCATACTTGGCCACTATTTCCATCACCGGTTCCCGACCAGGCTTGCTCAACATTGTGTTTCCATTGTTTCACGACCTACAAATAGTACCCAAAGTTTCATGATATACAAATTGAGCACTGAAATCCGTCATTATGATATGTTCTGTGTTACACATTTTTCATTCAAAAGTTCAGAGACATACAATTTGACCATCGGGCCCTCATGTCTCTTGAGTATAACTTGTGACCCTGTTTTGAAGCCCGACCAACCACTTTCCATACTTGGCCATTTCTTGTAATCTCTTTCACAGGTAGGCGGGTTTAGGAAATGTGTAATTCTTAATCTCTCTTCGCCATCCCCACCACCTTCGTACTTCTTTCTAGATATGCAATTATTAAGCTTTAATGCTAATAGCTCATCCTGAAGGTGTTTAGACTGAGAGGGGGGTAAATCAGTATCAAGTACAATTTATAAACCTTTTTCAACTTATAATTAAACCATTCAATTATATCCAATGATCAATGAAAAATAGTATAAGAGTTAAACCAATACACCACAATACACCATGCACAATATATGAGAAATAATCAATAGTTATTGTTCAAGGGAAGTAATGACTTCCAAAGGTAGCTACAACTTCCAAATGTAAAGGGAGGGATAAACCTCCAAGAGGAAGATACAATCCTCTAATATCAAGAGATATTTGAACTCTCTATCCTTTCCCCTTCCTTCCACCCAATAATATATGAGAGATAATAAAAATTTACATTAAATCATCACCATCAACCAACCATCACAGAGAACCTGATAATTCTTCCTGAGACTTCTTCAATTTCTGAAATTCTTCAATTCTTGGAATAGTTTGATCCTATAGATAATATTACTCAATGTATTTTCTGAAACTTTTTCAAGTTTCACTCCTTGAATCCTTCCCAAAAATAAGTTATAGAGATAATGGTAGACCTTGTTCAATTATGGTTTATTCAGGAAGGCGAACTTGTACAGAATTCCCCATGCTCAATATTTAACATCGGATTCTGAAAATCACACACAAGAAAATATAGTCTGTACTCTTTCCAATGAAATTGGTCCCACATAATTTGGATTCTCTATGAATAAGTTATGACTTTTTTACCCAGAACACCTGTTTGTTGACTAGCTTCAAGACTAGTCAAAAACCCTATCTTCCACAGAGTGTATCTCCAAAATTATAGCACACAAAGTGCTGAATTTTTTTACCACAGGTACCTTGATATGTCTTCTCAATACCATATCAATTTAACCATATGAATCATTCTAGAAAAAACATTATAACGAAAATGGTAAGATGGCCTATACATAACATACCTTAGAACACATCACCAAAAGACTTCATCCTCCCTTGAAATCCGACCTTCTTTACTTCTGATTTCCTCTGAAATTTGAATTGTGTATCAAATGAATGTATAATGATATGTATTTATACCATTTATGTCACTTCCTTTTAACATTAGGGCTGACCTGACACTTTCTTATTTTGTAATTCGTTTCTTTAATTATCTTCAGGGCCTACATGTACTTCCCTCTTCAATTCACTTTGTCATCTTCAAAAATTAATTTCTCCTCAACCATGAGGATCCACGTGACATGCCACATACCACCGAAAACAACATGATGTATACTATCCATCCATGGATGTTGTATCTGCATGTGCATTTTCCTTCATGTCCAAATACCTTCATCAATATTGCGGTCCAAAATCCATGACTAAGGTTGACATCAATGACAACAACCAATCTTCCAATAGCAGGAACCGTTAAGATTGCCATTAATGTCTGAAAGGATGGAGGAGATATGTCATTAATAAAAATTAAACCAAGATTTGTAGAGGGTTGTGTTATCATTTTCGAGTGTTCATTTCAAGCATCATGCAATCTCTTTCACACGTCGTCTGGTTGGCGGCTTTACAAAATCCTCAATCCTTAATCGCTCTTCGTCATCACCTCCACCTTCGCACTTTTTTCTAGGTATACAATTAGTAATATTTAATGGTAACAACTCATTATGCATGAACCATAGATATTGTCAATGATCAACAAAAGGCTCGAGGAGATCTCCCATTGATACGCATTAAACCAAGATTTGCGGAGGGTTATATTATCCCTTATGAATGTTCATTTCAAACATCATCTAGAGCAAATGGAAATTCTCGTTAACTTATGGCAGAAGTTCGACAACAGTGTTGTCCAGATACAGTAAACACCTTCGGGCATGATGACCAGAAGTTCCAGTGGTCCAAGGCATATTCTTACTACTCATCTCCTTCCACCCAGAAGAAAAAAAGGAGATGGCCCCTTGGTATATTTCAAGCCAAATAATTCCAAGGCAACCCCCCCTGCTCAGACAGCCCACCCACCTACGTTGATGGTCGATGTAGAGGTTGATGTGGTCAATTTCTAGCCAAAAGAATATGATCTGATGAACAATGATACGACGATGGATGATGGAAATGAAAACGTTGTTCCCAATTTAAATCAACCATAACGGGGTGCACTTCCCAGCTCGAAGATGGTTGCCCTGACAAGACCAAAGGAAGGGGTTTTAGAAAAAAACCGACATTGAACACAATAGTCGCTTTTTAGCCTGAGAGTTTGAGTATCTCAGCTCATATGGCGGTCCTCTCCCTTAGAGATATATCCTTTCCTTTCATTTTTAGGATTTTGGATTGGGTTTAGATTTGTCCTTGGTGCAGCTTGTGTCCCTGAAGTCTTTGACTATAAGGAAATGGTCTCTTGATGCGCCCAGAGATATATTTCAAGCCAAATAATTATTCAATTACGGGACCACTCTCATGTTCTCTGGATATACAATTTACATCTTAGGGGGTGAGCACCAGAACTCCCAGTGGTGCAAGGCATATTCCTACTACTCATCTCCTTTCACCTAGAATAGAGTAATTTGGACCTCTGGAATTTCTCGTGCAGCATGTGTCCCTGAAGTCTTTGTCTGTAAGGATGGGGTCTCTTGGCCCCCTTCCACCCATAATGAAGTAATTTGGACCTCTCGAATTTCTCGTGCAGGTTGTGTCCCTGAAGCCTTTGACTATAAGGAGGTGGTCTCTTGGTGTGTCCTCACTTTCAGTTTTAGGCTCTTCCGCTTGCCCTACAATGTTTTTTCTCTTCTTCCCAATGGGAATATTGTGAGAACTATCAATTTTACCATGAGGAGGTTTCTTATGTCCTCCTGTGTTTGAAGAATTATGATTTTATTTCTTACTGGGGTGGGTCGTTGGAGCGATGCTATGGGATGTCATACTCTTGGCAGTGGTGGTCGCAGATTGGAAACTCTTCTCATTGGGGCCTTTTCCCTATTATTTGTACAATTAAGTGGTGCTTTGCAATGTCTCTAGGTCACCAGTGTCAGGAGTAAGACTGTTGTTGACCTATTTCAAGAAAAAGAATTATTCCACTACGGAACCACTCTCTTGTTTCTTTGTCACCTCAAGTCTTTCGCAATATATTGAGATTGTGATAGCCAACATTGAAATTCCGAGGAGAATACTACAAGGACTTCCTAAAAAATCATGGTAATGAGTTTTGTATGCATGTTCAAGAGCTTGTCGATGGCTCCTGCATGTTGTCGCACTAGAGGAACAAAACGGAATTGTATGCATTTTTATTTTTTTTGTAACTCTTGTACCTGTATTTATGACAAATATGTTCAATGCTTCAGTGCAAAGAACTCAGTCTAATTTCTATGGATAAATATATATTGCCCACTATTTGTTTTTATAGATTTACTATTAAAAAAAAATCCTTGGAATCTTGGTTGGTGGTTCTTTTCTAGATTTAACACTTCTTCTTGTTTGCATGGTTTGATAGTCTCGTAATTCTTGAATATTGTATTGGCTCAAGTAATTTTATCTAATATGGAGCATTGAACAATTATATGACAATGAATTGTGTCAATCCCATCAGGATTCTATGGAAACATAAATTAATTTTAGACAGTTTCAAACCAACATTCAATTCTATTCGTAATATAGATATAACATAGCAACATTAATTCACGATGCGGGAGTCTAGACCCCACCCAAGAAGTTTTGTTTTCATCTCAACCTTGCTGAGAAAACAATCTTTTATTTCCCTTTCACTTCCTTTATTCCTTTACTCCAAAAGGAAATATTTTATTAGTTGTCCATCCCCTGGACTCTATTTGAAAACTTTTACTTTATTAATGAAATTACCAAATTTCTTCTTCACGAATATTTAAAATAAAAATTAAAATTGATATATGGTAGCTAAAGTCAAATGGGGCTATGAAATCAACCACAATATTAAAACTCAAGTTTGTCATTGTTATTTCTAGATATGCAATTATTAATATTTAATGCTAACAACCCATCATGCAGGAAGTTTAATACTTAAAATAATATGTCAAGTCATTGAAGAATGTATCAAGAACACAATTACTCCCACAAGTTGCAATAAAAGCAAAACTTCAATGAAGCATTTGCTCACACCATTTTTAATGGTACAAGCACAATATAAAACGAGTAAGTGGATAAAATATTGGATTAGAAAATGATGGTTTTTCAACAATGGGGCTTGTTTGAGACCAATTCCCGCTTACAAAAATTGTCCTCCATTTTTCTATTTTCCCACTCTCTTTTATTCCCTTATTTTCCCTCTTCTACACTTAACCAAATTCCCCTTTATTTTTCCCCTCTACTTTCTCTTTCTGGTTACTTAGTCATTTTTCCAAAAATGTCTAGTTGCGCGGGTTGGCAGACTCATGGGTTCACATTTGCACTTATGCTTTTATATCACGATTCTGACTGACTGCTTCCCCATTCCATACCTAGCCACTTTTTCGATCACGAATTCCTAGGAAGGCGATATCTAGATTGCACTCCCATTGTTCTGTGACCTAAAAACAACACCCAGACTTCCACGATATACAAATTGACTTCTGGACTCCCACATCATCCCCTCTTTTGTGTTACACATTTTTCACTCAAAATTTCTAAGACATAAAATTTGACTGTCGGGGCCTCATGTCTCCTTAGGAACCCTTGTCCCCCTATTTTGAATCTCTTCCGACTGCTTTCCATACTTGGCCATTTCTTGGAATCTCTTTCGTGAATCATCGAGTTGGCGGGTTCAAGAAATCTCCAATTCCTAGTCGATGTTTCCTTTTCCCTCCACCTTCACGCTTCTTTCCAAGTATGCAATAATTATACAAGTTGTCCAAAAACATGCATAAAATATCTTTCCAAGTAATGGGATATCTATTACAGATTTGAATATATTAGCCATTATTTTCCCTCTTCTATACTTAACCAAATTCCTATTTCTTTTTCCCCTCTACTTTTTCTTTCTGGTTACTTAGTCGTTTTTCCAAAAATTTCTAAATGCGTAGGTTGGTGGACTCACGGGTTCACATTTTCACTTGGGATTTTATATCGCGACTCTGACCAACCGCTTCTCCATTCCATACCTAGCCACTTTTTCAATCGCACATTCCTAGGCAGGCAGGATCTAGATTGCACTTCCATTGTTTCGTGACCTACAAACAACACCTAGACTTCCATGATATACAAATTTACTACCGGACTCCCACATCATCCCCTCTTTCGTGTTACACATTTTGCACTCAAAATTTCTAAGACATACAATTTGACCGTCTGGGCCTCACATCTCATGGGGAACCATTTTCACCCCATTTTGAAGCATGTCCATCCGCTTTCCATACTTGACCATTTCTTGGAATATCTTTTGCAGATCGTCAGGTTTGTGGGTTAACAAAATATCCAATTCCTAATTGTTGTTTCATGTGCCCTCCAACTTCGCACTTCTTTCCAAGTATGCAATAACCGAGGTTTAATGCTAACAAATCACCATGCAACAACTGTAAATATTTTCATTAATGAGTAAAAGCCTTGAGGAGACAATCACACTGACTATCCCTACACAACTTGTCCAAAAACATGCAAAGAAAATCCTGCTAGGTAATGGGATATCTATTACAAATTTCAATATATTAGCGAAAATGAGTCCAACCAACTGTTTCCCTATCCCATTATTAGCCACTTTTTTTATTGCGGATTTCTGGACAGGCGGGATCAATATTGTGCTTCCATTGTTTTATGTCCTGCAAACAGCACCAGGAATTCTGCGATATACATGCAAAAAATATCTTTCCAGGTAGTGGGATATCTATTACAAATTTCAATATATTAGCGAAAACAAGTCCGACCAACCGTTTCCCTATTCCATACTTAGCCACTTTTTCAATTGCGGGTTCCCAAACAGGCAGGATCAAGATTGCGCTTCCATTGTTCCTTGACCTACAAACAACACCTGAAATTCAGCGATATACCAACTGACCACTAGACTACCCCATCATACCCTCTTCTGTTTTGTGCGTTTTCACTCAAAATTTCTGATACATACAATTTGACCATCGGGACCTCACCTCTCCTTAGTATCCCTTGTAACCCTATTTTTAAGCCTGTCCAATCGCTTTTCATACTTGGTCATTCCTTACTTGCTCTTCCCCATCCCTACCACCTTTGCACTTGTTTATAATAAAAAAAATGTTT
>ML785468.1:127218-150610 GCA_009831015.1 Picea engelmannii
TAGTAAGCTTTAATGCTAACATCTCATCATGCAGGAACTGTAAAGATTGTCATTAATGAGTGAAAGGATCGAGGAGATCTCCCATTAATATGCATTAAACCAATATTTGTGGAGGGTTATATTATCCCTTCCGATTGTTAATTTCAAACATCATGGAATGTCTTTCATTCGTTATTGGGTTGGTGGGTTCACGAAACCTCCCATCCTTAATTTCTCTTCGTCGTACCCACCACCTTTGCACTTCTAAGTATGCAACAACTAAGATTTACTACTAACAACTCATCATGAAACACCCGTAGAGATTGTCATTAATGAGTGAAAGGATCGAGGAGATTTCTCATTCGCGTGCATTGGACCAACATTTGCAAAGGGTTATATTATCCCCTCCAGCTTTTCATTTGAAGCATCGTTTGGAGAAAACAGACGTTCTCGTAAAATTATGGCACCATCTCAATAGCAGTTATGTGGAGATATAGTGAACATCTTCGGGCGTGAGGACCAGAACTTCCAGTGGTATAGGGCATACTCTTACTAATCATCCCCTTCCGCCCAAAATGAAGTAATTTGGACCTCTGGAATTGCTCGTGTAGGTTGTGTCCCTGAATTTTTTGACTATAAGGAGTTGGTCTCTTGGTGCATTGATAGATATATTTCAGGAAAAAGAATTATTCCACTACAGGACCACTCTCCTCTTTCTTTGTCACCTCAGGTCTTCCATAAGATGTTAAGATTGTCAGATCCTGCATTGACCTTCAGAAGAGAAGACTCCAAGAAATTCCTAAAAAAACATGATAATGGGTTGGACCTCTTGCCCGAGTTCCTGGAAGACTCAACGACAGTTCCTGAAGATATCACAAGCTTGCAAGTTATTTCATTTAGAAATCCATTCCGGGAAATTGTCTGGTTGTTTACAAGAATAACGGGACAGGAATCCACAAGAACTATTTCTCGCATGGTTCTTTATATTTTGTATTGCACAGTCAAAGAACAAGCCATTTTTTATTGGGGGAAGATAATTTCCATTGAAATTTGTTCCCAATTGTCACACTTCAAAAAGGAGAAGAAATTTTATATGTCATCCTACTTGGTTTTCGTGATAGCACATTGTTGTCCATTTCCAAAACTGTCTGTGTATGTTGGCCCTTGACCAAGTTTTGGGAGATCCTTGGTCAGGTTGACCCATTTTTGGACTTCAACATCCTGTTGAAGATAGAGCGCAATATCAAGCAGAGATCGTGGGAGCTCAACCCCTTTTTGGGATTTGGGAATATGTAACCAGAATGGGACATCGACCCATGGATTTACCCATGTTTAGGCCTATTTTGTATGTATAAATAGATGTCTAGGCAATGTAATAAGTAGTGGTGAAATTTGAATAGTGCGCAAGTGTTGTGCAAGTTGGCTAAGTGCTAAGAGTTGGATCTGTATGATCAAGAATTATAAGGCTTTGTGCATGACTTGCAGAGCTAAGTGCAAGTCGTTGTAAGAGACTGTGAAGGCTTTGTGTTGTAACACAAGGAAGGAGGGTCTAGCAAGATGTGCATATCTCTTGTCTTATACAGAGTAAGGGTTTTTGGCTCTATGCATGTAGATGATTGATTGAAGCTAATAAAGAAGAAGAGTTGGTGGACGTAGCCCTAGGGTGGGGGTGAACCAAGTAAATAATGTGTTATTCTGCTCTGTGTGATGTTCTAATGTGTTTATGTGTTAATTGCTAAGTGCATTGATATAGTTAGATAGATCTATTTATGCTTTGTGCTTATGATGAATCTAGATGATAGATCTGATATCTTTGAACTTTCTTAGTGCTTGAATCTGCTAGATCTTATCTATTTCTTATGCTAAGTGCTTATATACATTCGATCTGGGTGAATATTGCGATGCTCTGCTCTGTCTGCGAAGTAGATATTGGTTAGATATTGATGAAGGCTTGTTGTTGAGTGCTCTATTAAGTATTGTAATCACATATATCTGTCTTGACTAAGGTTGCAAACACTTGAGTCCTGCAACCATCCCTGCCTCTACCTCGAGTGAGACTTCATCTGCTTCGCAAGTGTTTCTAAAAGGGTCGGTAGTTAGGGTTTTGTTGGTGCGTTGTTATAGCATTGAACCCTGGGTCTACCCCTGTGCCAATAAATGGTTATGTTGTCGGGACTGAAACTATGATTTTTGGGAGCTAAGGAAGAAGAAGCTTTGTGCAAAGATCCAACCTGAAACTGTGAAAGCTTTGTGTGTAGATCTGTTTCCCTGGTGCATAGTATTCTACTTGATTTATAAAGCTTTGTTCTCTGAGAAAGGTAAAAGTGAGACTTTTTGAGGTAAGATCTGAAAGCTTTTGTGCTCTGATAAAGGTAAGAATAGTGAAAAAGTTCTAGATCTGAAAGCTTCATGCTCTATAGAAGTAAGATTAGTGAAATGTTTTGTTTCAAAAGTATGAATCTAGTTATGTTTGATAGATTCTTTCCTAGCTTGAAAAATAAGGTATTAATATATGAAAGAATATTTGATATGATTACATTTGATAAGAATAGTGAAAAATATGTTATACCTATGCATAGAAAGGATATTTGGACTAATAAGTGTATTCAGGATACTAGAAAGAATTTTTTGCAGGTTAGCTACCATGATCATAGTGCATAGTACAGGAAAGGTTGGGGATCATTTAAATGAAAGAGAGTATTAACCCTTTGTTACAGTTGCAAAAAACTCATACATCTTGCTAAGGAATGCCCTGGGAGAAGACCTAGTTGTATCTATTGTAAAGCTATGGAACATGAAGTTTTGGATTGCCCTAGAATGATTGCTAAGGTTGAAAAAATGAACATGAGACAAAGAAAAGCCCAAGGCAGATCCAGAAACTAAGATTATGAAATAATCCCAGGAAGAATCGGAGAAAATATTATTACAGATGAAAGAAACCCTGAATGGCCACCGACATGTCAGATTATCAGAGATCTTCAAAGAAAAAGAATGCCTTGAAGAAAGAATAGGAGACTTCGACATTGACTGTGTTCTAGATGAGGAAACATAGGTGAATATCATGATAGAGAGAACTTGGGAGGCTATAGGGAGGCCTGCTATGATCCCTTCATTAGGAGGAATAGGACTATTCAAAGGAAAGCTAATAAACCTATGTGGAAAGCTCACTTGGATACCTATGAATGTTAATGGAACCTCCACAGAAGAATATTTTGAGATTATTATATTTATTGAGAATAGTGCCCCATTTACCATGCTATTAGGAAAACTCTGGATTGAAAGAGATCATGCCAAAAGGAAAGAAGAAGAAGCAGTTTTAGAATGGAAGAAGCAAGAGTTAAAATAATTCATGACTAAAAGGATCACACACTTGATTGAAGAACAACAGAACATATCAAAGCTATTTAACACCAGGGACACTGATATCGAAGTTGCAAGAACCCTAGAAGACCAACAAAAGACTGAAATACCTATTCCAGATAAATAAGAAGTATCACCCTCGAATCTTAAGAAAGAATTTAGACAACGTGAAGTAACTATGTTAAAAGAAGATAAGAATCAGAATGGAAAAAGGCATACTGAGACGAAGCTCATTAGGAAGAAGGCTAGGAAACAAAGTAAGAAGAGAGCTAAGATTGAAAAGTTGCAGAAGGTTCCAGAGGGAACCTCACAGAAGGAAAATTTGTAGAATTGGAGCTTTGTCGGGATATCAGAACAGTGACACATGGCACTTCTCCATGGCGAAGCAATATAGCCGTTCGGAACATTATAACTGTTAGATCAATGCTTTGAACTGATAGAAATACATTTATGGATAGCTAGCTCACCATCCAACCATTGAGACTATGCCATAACAAATAGAACATAGTTAATGAAGGCTTCATACCCATTGCAAGCGACCTGTTTCTGAGTTACCTATTTATCCCGTCGCGCCATGCATCGAGAACACTTTTTCCAACTCAAAATTTGAGCCTGCGGACTAAGTTGCTTCTATACATTGATCATCACACTCTTGTTGTCTATCCTATTATTGTGTCTGAGTTACCCCCCGAACCCGAGATTGTTAACCCTGAGCGTGTATGTCAGATGAATTGAGCGATGTAGAGAAAGTTGTTGAAGAAGTTTTGATCGATCTCATGACTGAAAGAGTCATGTCGATGTCTACATGTATACAAGCATTGTCTATGAGAGGACTACCAGCCTCTCCATCCACTGCTCGCGGAGCCATACCATCCTGGTCATTCGATGAAAAGTGAACCAAGCACAAGGATGATATAGCAAATGCTAAATTGATCCTGACCATCTTACCCACCTATCTACCACCTCTGAGTGGTGCAATAAATCGAGACAACGTACCTAGATATTTTGAGTACGCCTTGGTCACTGTGTACCTCCTGAAGGGGATACACGCAGTTCACATAGACCAAGATAAAATTGCAGCATTAAATTTTAGCGACTTCAACCTCGGAGATCGCAAAGTTTACAACATGTTCTCCTCACATAAGTACTTGACTAGAACTAAAGAGAATAATTCGAATATCGTCCCTCAACAATGGGCCCATGACCTCGTGCATTCCACCCTACTGAACGTCATGAAGATTCCCCATTTCAGAAGACACCGAGAGGTGAATGCCTGTGTCAAGATGCTACTTTCTTGCTACCATGGGGGATATTTGTGGTTGAACTGCCATATAATAGTTCATCCGATGTTGATCCATCGGATCATGGAATTGAGTATGCAAGGACCTAATGCACAAGATTTTTACCCAGGAAAAGCCATGGACTGCACTCCCTCCCAGAAGATCAAGGACACCTATGGCGATGTCGAGAAAGGAATGTGAGGCTACAAGGTAGCTTCTATCTAGAGTGGCACAGTGTTCATTTCCTGTCAATTGATTGCAGGGAAGTTAGTATGAAAAAACCAACCCACCCAAGTCATTGGTTTTGTAGTCAACCTCGCAGGGAAGTGCGCAGAAGGACTTTAGATGAACTGGGCGAAGTACTTGGTGAACCAATTAGAACTTGACTGTAGAGAAGCCCATGATCAAGGGTACAAATTTCATTTCAACTGCCTATTGATCTTGATCGTGTTTATTTCCTAGGAGATGTCGAAAGGAGAGACCTTCCTAGACATCGATACTTTCGAACCATTGGCCACGAAGTTCAGTACACTGTGGTACTCAAGCGATATGAATAAACATTGGTGGAATTCTAATGTTGTTTTTCATACCTATTACAACCAGCTAAAGATATCCATACAGTTCGAACCGCACATGACTCTGAACACTCTACACCGGTTTAGGCCCTTGATGAAGTTCAGCATAGACCGACATTTTATTTACATCACAGCGTGCACTGATGAACACAAGCAACAAATCCAATCCTACTATAAGCTAATGAAGGAGGACTTGGAGGATATCAACAAGGACTAGTCGGCGCACCTCCTCATTCCAGCAAACCCTGCGGAGATATCTGACATCGATAGCCTAGAAACTGTGTAGGATACACCTGGACCGAGCAAGACAAAGAAGACTGAGGAGATCCATGAATTAGACAGTGCATCCATGAAGACTGCTTCCATCTCACCAGAGTAAGGAGGTGATGGTGAAGAGTTGAGTGACATAGAGGTATAACAACAGCAGGGTGATGAGGTTGATCCCCTGAAGAAGAGGAAAGGTTCATCTCTGAAGCCTTCCTCTCAGAAGAAATCGAAGGCCACCATGACCAAGATGCAGACCATCCTCACCTCTAATGACTTTGACTTCCTCGTAGCACCCCTGAATGATGCTTCGCTGGAAATAGAAAAGAAAAAAGAAGCAAAGAATGAGGATTTGTATGATCGAATCGAGACTGAACTCCGAGGGGTACAATAGGCCCTATAGTCTAGCCATGTAGTTTGCACTGTGCCAGGGGAACCAAAATTGGGAGATGAGCCATCTCAACTCCACTACCTAACTGATACAGTCAAAGATCGTCTTTGGCAAGCATAAGAAGAAACAACACAAGCCACCCAGGGTTTGACACAAGTACAAGGGGTACTAGTAGAGAAACGTAGTGCTTCAGAACGGGAAAAGCTTTCTCTCCAAGCAAAGTTTGATGAAGAAAAATCCCAGCTACAACAATAAAAGGAACAGTTTCTCGCGGAGTAACTCGAAGTAAAGGAAATGGTCAATAGAGCACTTCGCTCTGTGACAGTTGTAGAAGTAAAGGCCAAAGAGAGAGTTCCACGGCAAGTAGCACAACTTGAAGAAGTGATCTATAAGCTACAACAATGCACAATAGATTTGGAGCTATGCGTAGTACCCGAGACCCCTCAAGATGTAAGAGACCAAAGGGAAGCAACTGCCAGGAGCACAGTTGAATGGCTCAAGGCTCTTACCCTAAAATGTAAGCAAATCACTGATCGTAGTTCCCTGAAATATGAGCGACTCACTGAGAGTCCAGAATTAAGAGCACTGGAATAGCATCTCCAAGAGGCGAAGTATCAAACTGAAAAGATACAGGCGCAGCTGAAGTCCCTGTCATCTGTGGAAAGAGTGAAGCGCTCCCAAGAGAAATGCACTGCACAATAGAAAATCCATACTATCCAGAGCAGAGTTATGGAGATAACTCAAAAACTCCAACCTATGCAAGATAAGGCCTATTAGTTGTTTACAGAGGTAGAAGGCCAAGGAGCAGAGCTAGAGTAGGTTGTCACTACAACAGAACAACATCTAGAGGTAACTATTAATGATGCAGTCATCCATGAGTTCACTAAAAGGGAGGTTGAAGCACAACAATAGGTCGAAGCAGCTCAAGCCAAGATCGAGGCGTTCAAAGCAGAACTAGTTAGACCAGAGTGACTTGGGACGAGTCACAAGTGAGTGTTGGGGGCTTGTTGGCCCTTGACCAAGTTTTGGGAGATCCTTGTTTAGGTTGACCTATTTTGGGACTTCAACAGTCTATCAAAGATGGAGTGCAAGACGAAGCAGAGATCGTGGGATATCGGCCCCTTTTTGGGTCCTTTTTGGGATTTGGAAATATGTAACGGGAATGGGATGTCGGCCCATGGGTTTACCCATGTTTAGGCCTATTTTGTATGTATAAATAGATGTCTAGACAATGTAAGAAGTAATGGTGAAATTTGAATAGTGCGCAAGTGTTGTGCAAGTTGGCTAATTGCTAAGAGTTAGATTTGTATGATCAATAATTGTAGGTCTTTATGCATGATTTGCAGAGCTAAGTGCAAGTCGTTGTAAGAGATTGTGAAGGCTTTGTACTATAACGCAAGGAAGGAGGCTCTAGCGAGTTGTGCAGATCTCCTATCTTATGTGGAGTAAGGGTTTTTGTCTCTATGCATGTAGATGACTGATTGAAGCTAATAAAGAAGAAGAGTTGGTGGACGTAGCCCCAGGGTGGGGGTGAACCATGTAAATATTGTGTTACTCTGCTCCATGTGATGTTCTAATGTGTTTATGTGTTAATTGCTAAGTGGATTGATATAGTTATATAGATCTATTTATGCTTTGTGCTTATGATGAATCTTGATCATAGATCTGATATCTTTGAACTTGCTTAGTGCTTGAATCTCCTAGATTGGATCTATTTCTTATGCTAAGTGCTTATATACATTAGATCTGGGTGAATAGTGTGATGCTATGTTCTGTATGTGAAGTAGATATTGGTTAGATATTGATGAAGGTTTGCTACTGAGTTCTCTATTAAGTATTATAATCACTGATCTATGTCCCAGCTAAGGTTGCAGACACCTGAGTCCTGCCACCACCCCTTCCTCTACCTCGAGTGAGACTTTATCTGCTTCACAGGTGTTGCCGAAAGGGTCGGTAGTTAGGGTTTTGTTGGTGCAATGTTATAGCGTTGAACCCTAGGTCTGCCCCTATGCCAACAATGTCCAAGCAGGTAAACTATGAATTCGACCCAGTAACCTTCTAGTACCAGGCCTTGTGGAGGCACAAGGACTCCCACTATTTTTATGAGGTTTTTAATGACTTTGTCTCTGTTTTCAAATATTTATTGTTAGGAAAGGATGCTCCCTACATGTCTGACCAAGAAACCAAGTTTTTGGATAGGAAGGGGGAACTTGAACAAATGGATAATTACAATGTGATAAGGATTTTTGGCTCCAAGGAAAATCCTGCTTTCCTTCCATGTCACATTACAGACATAATGTTTGTTACATAAATAGAAAGGCAATAAAACTATTGGTTGCATCTATTCCATGAGAATAGAAAAAAATAGTTCATTCCTCTGCCTTCGAAAGTCAGGGACTTCGTGTTGAGGAATGTCAACAAAATTAACGAATCCACATCCCATTTCAACAACTTGAACCTAAGATATGCTTAAAGGCTAAGATGGTTCAACCCTAATGGGATTTTTTTAGAACATTTACTAGAAGTTGGATTTAGCAATTCTTTTTTCCAGAGACACCTGAGCGAAAACAAAGACAATGATGACAACAATCCTGCTTTTGACGACGGTGATCTAGAGATATTACAAAGCACCACCAAATTGTACAAAAAATGGGGAAAAGGCCCCTGTAAGAAGAGTGTTCAATCCCCGACTACTACTCCCAAGAGTACGACATCCTGGAGCATCACTTCAATGGCCCACCCCAGTAAGAAAGAAACCCATAATTATTCAAATGGGGGAGGAGATAAGAACCCTCCTTGTGCTAAAATTGATAATTCTCACAAGCTTCTCGTGAAAAAGAAGAGAAAAAACTTTGTAGGGCAAGCGAAAGAGCTCGAAATTGAGAGTGAAGACATGGAACTTGAGATTGATCTGGATAGTGTATTCTGCAATGTTGATCAACCTGGGGATGTGATCCAACATAGTCCCAAAATGGAAATATCTGAAACCGAAATTTTTTATGAAGATGAATCCTTCGTATTCCAGAGCGTTGTTTTTTACAACAAGTCTAAAAATTTAATTATTGAAAATAAATATGTAAGAAATAAGAAAGGGAAATCTCGTTTAGAGATTAACCCTTGGGAACATGCGATCGTCCCAAATATCCTGACTTCACCGAGAAACCAGAGATTCTCTTAATGATTCCATTGGAGGTATTGAGGCCAAGAATGCCAGACTGAAGGACTGAGTTAAGAAATTGGAGGAATGTTTTATTCCTATGCCATGGCTTGCTAGTCCTTTAGCAATAAACATGCCTTCCACCCCTACAGCCAAGTTAAAAGGATCCTCCAGCCTCCTCGCATCGTGTAGAGGCTATGTGGAGAATAATATCAAGAAAATAATGGAGTTTATTACTGAGGCATGGGAAACATCACAAAGTATGGCTTCCCTTGGAACGAGGGCCCATGCTTTGCATGAACATTCGTAGGTGGATTTAAAAAATGAAGAACGTTTCTATATAGACACGGTCATCCCTTTTGGCATCCATGTCACCAACATGACAGATATGAGAAGAAGACAAGAAGATATCCCCTCCCCAAACCGGATCACTCAATTAAATGCATGTTGGAAAGAGAAAGTGAAGAACCTACATCTCATTGTCCAATCATGTGAACAACCTATATCAAAGAAAGAAAAATTATTCATAAAGTTGAACGAAATAGACTTAGCCAAAAGTACCAAAGAGTTCCAAGACCCCAACTTAATCATCAACTCCTTTCCCTTAACTAAAAAAGCCTTCGATGAACAAGTTGATATTTTTAAGGGGTTGTCTTTAGAAAAGTTTTACAACATCCTTGAATATGGTGAAGATGACGTGGACAATTGGCTAGTGGACTATTCGGTACAAAATGAAGAAATTGATCAAGCTCTGTGTAATCTTTCTATCGATCTAAGGGAATTAGAAAATGAGCTTTTCAACACAAAAATCTGGGATGAGATCAACGTGGCCCCCTTGAGAGGCTACATTGAAGAATGGCTCCAAAGGGAAATCGAGAAGCTCACCAATGAAGGGCAACAGGAAATTGGCACAATTCCAGTAGTCGTCAACGACAACAATAAAAAGGCATCAGCAAGAAAATATCAAAGGGGGAGATATACCATCAGTGTAAGTCTATACTGATCACATCCTTCTTTGTTTATCAATCCAGTTATTCCACCTTTTTAAATAGAAATGTCTGACCAAAGACCAATACCTTCCAATTTCTTCTTTTCAGGTCTTGCTCTCTACCATCGCCCACTTCTTCTTTCTACAGTCCTGTTTCTTGTACATATTTCATTTATAGTCCGTGGGAGCCCCAATCCCAGTCTATATGACAAACGCATTTAAATTTCTAGGAATATGTAATAAACAATATTATTTTTTGATATATTGCAAATAAAACTATTTTTATCTCCTTTTATATTTATGTTCTTAGAAATTTTTATCTTCAACTATTTTGAATGTCAAGAGATTTTGTTTATTTAATTTGAATTTATAATGTGTGTGATTCCTGGTCCTATTTTCCAGGAACCTTTATTTCAAAAAACAAACCAAAAAAAAAACATTTTCTATCGTTTTGTATTGCTTCAAGTCATTGCGACGAATATTCTCTAAGTCTCACATTTGGACTATAGACGTGACAGAAAAAACTTATAGAGGAGTACCACATCTATAAGAATGCAGTAGGATTCAAAAAAAATATAGTTGTTTCTTTGCCACTGCATATAACTTTATTTGTCCTAACACATATAGAGACACACAAGCCATATGATCTATTTAAAGAAGTGACTATGAAAATTGTACTTAACTCTAACCAATTGGAAGTATACAGAAATCATTATGAATGAATTTCATAAATACATTGAAGAGATAAAACATGCAAGGTAGGAATGGAAATTTCAAACATGGCAAGCTAGACTACTGTTAAAAAATAAAATCAAGATGGATTATATACTTTCAAAAACTAAATGGTTTTAATGCCAGAATTGCTCTAGGGGCCACATGTCATTTCCTGCATGGATACAACCTGTGCTTCATGCTTCTTTCTATGCCTCTGCTGCAGTTTCCATTTTCCTCCACTACTTTTTCCCCCATCCCTGTGCATTTATTCCCAATTCAACCCGGTAGGGACTGCACTGCCATGTAACACTTGTTTTAAAGTGGGACTTGTGAATTCCTCTACTTATGAAAAAGGCATGATTTATATAGTGAAAGCCAAAAGGAATGTGAATTAGCTAAGGTGATCGAGGTATCTATGAGAGGAATTTGATTTCATAAGTTAAGAGAAAAAATTTTGTGAGGAAAGAATTGGATTTCATAAGTTAAGAGAAAAAAAATTGTGAGGAAATTGATTGATGTTTTATTAAATACTTTGCCGGTATTTGCAGAATGTGAGAAAGTAGCTTATGTTGAACTCCTTTAAAATCCGTGGTCGGGAAACATGGATCCATTGTAAGCCATCGAATGAAGAATTATAAAATTGGATGTGTTTTTAATGTATTTATGTTTTTAATGGTGTTTTGCAATATTTTTAATATGAAAGTCTATATGTTTTTTTTCAAATTAAAAAAGTTATACAATTCATTCAAATAAATTTGTTATGTTTAGTGTTTTTGTTTTATTTATTCAAAATTTCATAATGTACCATTATTTTATCTTAATTTCTTATCAATGCAAATGTTAAAGACGAAACATTTTAAAGACGAAATGTTATGGATAATTAATTTATTTTTCAGAGTTATTATTTTTAATAACTATATTATGTTATAGGTCTCATTTTTATTAGTCCCTACCGAAGGCCGTGATTATAGTATTCATCGTTGATCATTCATTAGTTTTCCTTTGATTACAAATATTTTTCTTGACGTCCAATGTTGTACATATGCTTAACAAAATAATTATTTTTTCAAAATATTTAAATAACTTTTATTATACATGTGATTTGTGGAGCTCTAACTAATGGGATTTTTCAATCTTAGGTTATACCTAAGTTTTGAGTTTTAATTACAGAAGACACACAATGCAATATTTTTTTTCAAGCATAGATAACCTAAGTTTGGAGTTTTAATCTTAGATAACTATTCAATTCATGTAAGTGGAATAAATACATATGAAGTGCAATTATTTTTTCATAATATTTTTTTTAATGATCTTGTAACATATTCTTTTTAATGACCTTGTAACAAAATTTACACTTATCACCATTCCACTACACAATCTTCCTTATATGTGATTATTCTCTTAGCCAACCGTTTTTTTCATCTCCTAATATATTTTAGGAGTTTCCTCTTGTGTATATACCTTTGTCAAACTATCTCTGTGACTCTATAACTCACATAGATGGTTATGCATACTACTTCTTAGTAGACCATCCATGAACAAAGTTCCATCCATGAATGAAGTTTTGGATGCATGTATAATGAATGCAAATTTAGAGATTAACAACTCCAATGACATATACATGTATACCATGTGAAGTGGATTCCTCAACTTTCTCAGATGAGTAGAGTTTTGGCCATTTTTAAAGCACTAATTATAGTGCAACTATTTTGATTGTAAATTCGTGTTCATGGTAATCATATATTTTGATGGAAAATTCTCACATGGTAAAATTATCACAAAATCTTCTTTATTAATTTTTTCATTTATTAGTAATTTCAGTAATTGATATTTTTTTCTTGTTTCTTGAATATATCTCATTTCATCAAAATAGATTTTAGAAAATATCTAGTAAATGCACATAACTTTTGAAGTTAGTCATTATGTTACAACATAAAAAATGTGTGTGTGTGTGTGTGTGTGTGTGTGTGTGTGTGTGTGTGTTGTGGTTCTTGAAATCCCTGGCTAGGAGCTTGTTACTCTGGCCATGAGCTTGTTAGGCCCATAATTAGGTCCAACTGTTTTCCCTACTTACCATCCACTAAATATGGGGAAGTACTAGGGAGTTTCTCATGTTGTATTCCTAGGAAATGTGTGTGTGTGTGTGTGTGTGTGTGTTAATTTTTTAACTCTATGAGAGGACCATACAATTATTTTCTCATTTCCAAAATAGAATGGTATTTACACAAAATAGACTAAGTCATGATGAATACTAATAAAATAGAATACAAATAAAGTTAAATGAATATTGTAAACCAAAATAATGGAATCAAATACCATCCTATTTTAGAATATGAGGAAATAATTGTATGTTCCTTATTCATATGGTTATGAATAAAGTTACTTCATCAAATCTATTCAATCATTATCTAATTGTGTCAAATAGTTAAAAAATTAATAACAATAAGTGGATGATTACTTGAGCTTATATTTCTATTTAAGTACAAAAACTCTTCAGTGTATAAGTAATATGTTAACCTTTGTAACTTTTAAGTTTATTAATTATGTGTAATGATATTCTCTAAGGTGGCATAAGAAAAAGTTGCATGCTCATGAATTCTTAACTTGTTGGCACTTAAAATTAGTTAATTTTATCTTTCTTTTACATAATTATTGTATTTTTCATAAATAATTTAACACACCTATATAACTTATTTTTTTATTTAACACATTTAACACATCTCCTTTAAATTTTATTGACTATTTATTTTATAGATAATATAATAATTGGTTGACTATTTATTTAAGAAAAATATGTTTCCTTATATTATAACAAAAAGATACCATCATTTGTTGGTTTTAGTATACTTTTTATTACTATTATGAATATATTTTAAGTAATTTTGTTAAGTAATGTCACATCACTTCACCTGCAATACTTATTTTAAGACCATAGGCTAATGCAATTTTGGTCTTGGTACAGGCATCTTCAAGATGCTAACATGCAATGTTGTAATTCAAATTTATCCATTCAAATCTATGCACTAAAAGGGAGGGACATAGCCATTGCAGTGACACTTGTTTTCTTATTGACGTGAATGTTTGAACAATATTTTTCAATATGATAGTAGCATATATTGAGATATAGAACATGAAATTTGAATGATCAAATTGTAGTATTCAAAATTACGGTTTTTGATGCTTTATAACCATTTCATCCTAATATGAAATTTGAATGATAGATTTTTGGTATTCAAAGTTATAGTTTTTGATGTTTTATAACCATTTCATTTATCAAATTAATAAAAAAACTTAGTTATTTGAAAGAATCATTTTGATTTGATAAAATTGTAAACATTAAAAATTAATATTATATGATTTAATTGTATTCAGGATATTTAGAATATAGAATAGTGAATCCTTTTTTGCATTAAGAATAACAATTCATCAATTTAAAATTGCAATCTTAACAAAATTTTCTTATTTTTTTAGAAAGGTAATTAAAACCTACTGACCACAAATTTCTACCTGGTACTAACATTTTGTATGGTTGCATTTTCTCGAGAAGACTTAAAGTAGCAAAAACATGAGTTAACATAGCACTTGGCTCAGTGATTGTACCTATCCACTCGATTCCGTACTTATAGAACTATATAAAACACAGAACTCGAGAAAAAGAACATGAATGATTCTAGAACTATATGAAACACAAAACTCCAGAAAATGAACATGAATGATTCATACAAATTACTATCAGTAAATGTCCTGAATAAAGCCAACGATTAATTAATAAACTCGTTGTACAAATAACAATAACTATCATGCCCTTTCCCCTTCAATTCAACAAACTAAGGTTCCCCAATAAATGAGAGTGACAACCAAAATGAACATGTAGATAAATATTTATACATGGAATCTCAATCTCGTAGTGAATGGTGTTTAGGCCACACATCTTCGTGGTGCGTAATGTTAATACTTTAGTGGGTATGTTAATTGTGAAATACCAAATTGATTCCGCCATTGTGAAATACCAAATTGATTCCGCCGAGGATTAAGAAATGGAAACTTATCTAGTTGATGATGACGTTTAGCTAACTTTTTAGCCATCTCAAAAAGGATAGTTGTATTGTTTTATACTTTGACACATTGTTGACATTCGACATAGTCAGGGATTAAATTTGACAAGAAAGGCTATATTTCTATTTCCATTAGAACAATTAGTTTTAAACCAATGAATTACATAACAATGAGAATAGAAGTACACGGTTAATGTCATAAAATTTATTGAAATATCTACCTACTTGAATCTTCTATGAGGTCGTATGAGATCTTATGTGATGTCTAATCGTGTGCAGATGATGTAGCTATGAGATATATTGAATCATGTGTACAAGCCGTACAACTATTAGGTCTACTGAATCATGTGTGAGGAGCACTGTTGAGAGAGAGCTATTGAATCATGTGTATAAGAAGTACAACTATGAGGTCTATTGAATCATGTGTGAGGAGAACTACTGAGAGATGAGTAGAGTCAGAGATATGAAATCCCACTTGGGGGTCTGATTTGAATTAAAATTGTTCCTCGCCTTTTTCTGAGTAGCAAAAGGATTCACCACCAGTGACCACTAAAAGCATTTGATCTCCACTATTACATTAATGTTGGTTGTCAATAGGCAACTCTCTTGTAATATAAGAAACAATATAAACATCAATTTAGAATGTCAATGAATAGGTGATACATACATGCCTGCCTTAATAGTAACATCCTCCTAACAATGAGATTATATTGTATAAATATGAAAATAATTATTTTTTTGAACTTCTATAGCATGGGGAAAAAATTTCAACATTCCTCTTTTGATTGAGATTGTATTGTATAAATATTATAATAATTATTTTTTTGAACTGCCATGGCATAGGGGAAAACATGTTTACATTCTTCTTTTGATTGTCATAGTACATGAAAAAAAATCATAAAATCTACAATTAGAAAAGGATAAAACTCATAAAAACAATGACTAGGAGAAAAAAATATTCCAATAGAAAATTTGCTCAATTATATTAGTGAATATAATTTGTTTACATCTTCTAGTCCATAACAAGCACCATATCCAGTGAGAGTCTATCCATAAGAGTAACAAGGAAACTGTACAAAATTTTCCTTGATATAACAAAACCTTTCATATACAAAGATGACTAACGAATCTAGAAAAGATTCTTCAAAAATAAAAAAATCCATGCCAGGAGAGAACAAAACTAAGATATATGTTCATAGAGTAACTAATAAGTGTAACTATACTATTGACTGCATGTCCAAAACAAAAATATAAGGACTGGAACTAGTAAATGTTGAGATGTCTCCTAGGACCTTCAGTCCCATTGACCCATTTATAATATGTGATTCTGCCTTCAGGTTCCCTTAATGCTTGCTTAGAAAGAAGATTTGCTTCCTTATTATATTCCCTATATATGTGCTCAAAACTGATATCTTGAAAAGGTTTAATTAATTCCTTAATTCTGGATTTCCAGCCTTCGATTGCACTTGCCTGGAGTCTTCCTCTGTTGGATAGCCAATCAATAACTACTTTTGAATCACCCATAACTTGTAGTCTTTGAAAAGACAAAAGAGTTGCCAACCTGAGAGTTTCCCATACTCCCAATAGTTTTTTCCTTGTGTGTGTGCCTCCTCCGCAATTAAAAACCCATATGTATACTGTTGAGTCTGGATTTTTGAAGACTCCTCCAACTCCACATTGATTGCCATCAACTTCTATAGCTCCATCGAACCATGCTATAGTTGTATTAATGTGTTGCATAATCATAACATCTCACAATGGGACAAGTTTTTCAGATGCCAAGGGCCTATTATGTGATCCAAGAGTCTTGAACATCACTGTGTGTATAGAGGGAGTAGTCTCCTTGAATATAAAAGTGTTCCTCTCTAACCATATATACCAACAAATGTGAGCAACAATAGACGAGGGCACAGACTTGTCCTTTGTCCAGTTTTTGAAAAAGTCAGACAATGTGTTTCCTTCCCAAAAACATTTGTATTTCTGACCAGTTACCAATCTACCCTAGACTGATTTTGTAAAAGAGAAGTGAATGAAAAGATGATTAATACTTTCGGTGTCTTGTTTACATAGTTGGCACCGACTAGGTCCTTCCCAACCTCTTTGTTGAAGATTATCCCGGGTTAAAATTTTATTTCTCATTGCCAGCCAGATAAAAAGTTTTATTTTTAGTTGGATGTCCCATTTCCATACTGTTTGTCTCCATCCACCAATTCTTGCCAATCCCTGGGTTGATAATAATGCCATATAATTATTTTGTACTGTAAGTGTTCCTGAATTATCGCCCCCAATCCACAACAATTCATCTTATTTATCCTGGATGTATGCACCTGAATCAATAAGTGCCCTCCGAAAATGATCCCATTCTATTGCCATATCTTCTGTAAAACCCAACTCATTACTGTTGATCCAATTGAATGAAGTGGAGAGTTGTCCAATATGAATCCTAGTCCGAGAGAGTGAAGTAATATTTTTTTGTCTCAATTTAGAAATAAGATTATCGAAGAGGAAGGAGTTGTCTCCCATCCCCAAGATTTTGTCTCTACCAAGAACAATAAGTTGACCCAAACCCGGTGTCCAACTCAACCAATGAGTGATTGGGTGGACTGATTTTAAGAGACCATTCTAGATTCTTGAAGCCACCTTTTGATGAAAAGTTGTTGATCTGAACCAGTTTATAACTGTGGTGTGAGGAAGGTATTTGTCTTTGATAACTTGATGCCAAATACCATCACGCAATAATACTCGCCAAAGAGTATTCACGGTCAAGGCTTTGTTAAAATTGAAGATATTGTGAAAACCCCATCCACTGTATTTCTTTGGAATTGTAAGAAATTCCCACTTGCATAGATGATAGTGGTGAGTTTCACTATTACCCCTCCATAGAAAATTAAACACAATTTTCATTAATTTATTTAAAATGGTCAAAGGAATGGTTGCCAGGGACATCCAGTGTATAGGTTGGATTTCCAGGGCCGACTTCATTAATATATATCGCCCTCCCAGTGATAACCACCTATAGCACCAAAGTCCTATCTTTTTCTCCACTTTTTTCAAAATCCAGCTCCAGTCTTCAACTCTTTGTAGCCCAGTCGTTAAGTAATATCTGAGATATTTGAATCCAGTTGATAGTTCAAAAAAAGTAAAAGGAAATAGAGAGTTGTAAGGAATTAAATCCACTTCTGACAGTCCCTTGTGAAGAATTGTAGTTTTTGAACCATTTACCTATAGACCCAAAGCCAAGAAAAAAAGTTTTATGAGTTTATCAATCTCCCACCATTCACTTAGAGTATCTTTTGTCATAATTATTACATCATCCACGAAAAAAAATGTGGAGGATTTTAATTTTGGATACTTTGACTCCGGTCAGCTTTCCTTCACTTTGGTTTTCCTTTAGTAATAGACTAAGTCCTTCCATAACCAAGATAAACAACAAAGAGGATAATGGGCACCCTTGGCATAATCCTCTTCCACTTTTGAAAAATTATGTAGCCTCTCCATTTAGTAATACAACGAAGGAAGGGGAAACAACTCAACTCATAATCCAGTTGGTCAACCTAATACCAAAGACAACTTGTATTAAATCAACCCTAATAAGTCCCAATTTATGCAATCATAGGCCTTATGTAGATCCAGCTTCAGTACGAGAGTTTTTAAATTTTATTTTTTTTATGCTATGGAGACATTCATGTGCAGTTCCAACAGCATCTTGGATCTGTCTACCTTTCAAAAAACCCAGTTGCTCTGCTGATAGTGATATGGACAGGATATAATTTATCTTGTTTGCTATAATTTTTGAAATTATTTTATAACAGAGGTTACACAAGGAGATTGGCCTGAAATCCCCAAAAGTAAGAGGATTATTTACTTTTGGTATTAAGGCTAAGAAAGTTCAGTATAGGCCTCTCATAATAATACCCCTCAATCTTGATTCTTCCACCATTTCTAAGAGATCCCCCCCAACCAAATCAAAGAAATGTATAAAGAACTCAACAGTCCAACCATCAGGCCCTGGACTCTTATCTTTCTTGAACATGAATAAAACCTCTTTCAGTTTCCCCATGTTTACCAGACTATACAGAGCTTCAGCTTCTACCTCCGTTACCAATCAGAAGAAAAGACTTGTCACTTTTACTTATACTGTAGTCAAAGGTTGATCCTGAGCTTTGAATTGTTTTTAAATAATTTCACAACCTCGCCTTTTATTTCTTCCTGTCCAGTGTGTAGAGCCCCCGAATCATCTCTAATCTCCCAGACATATTTTCGATTTCTCTTGTAACTAGCAAAATGATGGAAAAACTTTGTGTTTTGATCACCACTTTGTATCCATATCTCCCTACTACGTTGTCTCCAAAGTTCTTTCTTTTCTTTTAAATACATGTTCTTTTCTTGTTGAAGGTTATTTAGATATCTTTCCTCCTCTGGTAATCGCGATCTTCTCGCCAAGTTTTGAAGTGTGACTTTTATTTCTTCCTCCAATTTCAACGGATGTGATAAAGCCTTGATGTTGTGTTCCTTTACCTAATGTTTTGTAATAGCCTTCTGTTCTTTTAGTTTCTAGACCAACCTTTTATGTTTCCCTACCTCATATAAGAATTTTGGGTCATTCCAGACCTTATGAACAATATCATTATAATCCTGATCCAACAACCAACAACCACTGAGAATTTAATTTAAAAGGGTATGCCTTGAAGAGTGGGTTGATCTCCAACTGAAGTATAATCGGGGCATGACCAGAGACATATGGATACTCCACCCATGATTTGTATATGCCCACACTCGATAGAATCTCTTCAGATATGAGAAACATGTCCAGCCTTTTCACAATCGAGCCTTTTCGTAGTCGAGTTGACACCGATACGACCATTTCTCCAGGTAGGGACAACCTTTTCCGGCTAGATGTCAATGAGTTTATTGTTTTGAAAGAAATCTTTGAAGAAACCCGCCAAAGGCCTCGCTATTGCAGATCCTTCCTAGACCTCATCCGAGGATAAAGTTAAGTTCAGATCCCCTGCAATAATCAAGTTTTTGTGTAGTAAAAGTCCTGAATTTGCCACAAGGTTCCAAAACTTTTTTCGCTCCACCCAAGGACCATATATATTTAGCAAGGATATCTCCCTTTTTCTAGCAATACATATCCCTGTCAACAAAATTCCACCACAGGAGAGGTAAGTAACCAGTTCATATAAGTTCGGGTCCCTTGTAACCAATAAACCACCCTAATTTCCCACCGAATTTACAGCACAGCTAACCCATGAAGATCTAAAACTTATTATGGAAAGTTTTGTTACCCTTTAATTAAGGGTATTGAAAATAATTTTTATTTGAAATTTGACAAGCAATTTTTTATTTTAATTTTCATTTATATGGAAAATAATTTTATGTGACAACTTCAATTTTAATCCTTGGACACACTGGTTTAATACAACTTTTGTAATCTTAAAACAGGATAAGTGTGATTCTTTTAGTGCATTTTGAGTGTTGTATTTTATGCTTTCCCAGAAAGGATAGTTGTGTTACTGTTTAGGGGATTGATAAATGGAAACCTACAACATTAATCATGGCGGTTGTTCTGTTTCGTTTTATGGAATTGCAAAACGGAAAGCTGTAAAATTATTCATCGCAGTCTAAATAGCTAATTTCTTAGATTTGTAAGAAGCCATAATTGTGTTGCTTTTCAGTCCATCCTTTAAGTAATTTCCTAATTAGGAAGTAATTTCCTAATTTCCAAACCTGCTTTTGTTTTTCTAAGTTTTCTATTGATTTCTTTTCCTTTAATGCTTCATTACAGGCGACCAAATACCTCGATATAGAACTTCCTTTTGACTTGACTTGTAATAGCATGGCTAACATCATAGCGGGTGAATATTGTTTGAACTGTTCAATCTCACTTGTGGTTTCAGTCGACTGTATGAGGATGCTACCACAAATAAATATATTTTGGGTTATGTATATGCATATAAATATATTTTGGGTTATGTATATGCATGGACATTATTTCTTGATAAATAAATGGTATTAAGTTTTGGTTTTTTTTCAAGGATATTAATTGTTTAATTTTGACTTAAATTTAGTTGGAAATTATTGGATAGGTAGATTTGAGTGATTTGGACTAGTTAAGTTTGTATATAACCAAATACTCAAGGGGTTTTTCAAGTTGAATCCATTTATACATTTACAAATACAATTTAAATAACAAAATATTGTGATTTCATCCATATTTATATTGTGGAATTTCTAGAAAAAATACCCAAAACTAAAAAGTCTAGAAAACACTCATTTTTAATAACAAAATTGACATGTTTTTTTGACATATTTAAAAATCATGAATTTGTTTTTAAATATTTAACATTTTTATTATATTTATTTTTAAATTTCATAATATGCCATCATTGCATCTAATTTTTAATTTCTTAACCATATAAATATTCAATAATAAATAATCTGAAATATAAATATTCAATAATGAATAATTTGAAATATAATTGTAACATATCTTTAAATATAAAACCTCATTTCAAATTGCATTGCGGTTTTGAAATTATTTCTTCGGGAATAATATTTCTCCCCGGTTTGGAACGGGAATACTACTTCTCAGTGGTTTTGAAATTATTTCTTTGCAATTTTGAACAAAAATAGTTGTTTTAAACGGGAATACTACTTCTCTGTGGTTTTGAAATTATTTATCTGTGGTTTTGAATGGGAATAATATTTCTCCGTGGTTTTGAACGGGAACACTACTTTTCTGTGGTTTTGAAATTATTTCTCTGTTGTTTTGTGGTTTAGAACGGGAATAATATTTCTCTGTGGTTTTGAATGAGATTACTACTTCTCTATGGTTTTGAAATTATATCTCTGCGATTTTTACCTTTTTTACCCAGAATAATCTATGTAGTTTCTCTGGACTTCTCTTTCGTTTTCGAAAATTAGAGAGGCCCCCCAAAATCACCCTAGAGATCCTTTATGATTATATGGAATCAGTGGAAAAAAGAAGAGAAGAGAGAGATGCCAAAATCCAATACAGTTAGAAACATTAGAAAAAAGGAGTGAAGAAAGAGACTTAAAACTCCAAATAAAGCTAGAGGCAATGATTGATAAAAAAAATTAAAGATACCATTCAAACTCAAAAAGATGATAGATTCTTAGGGTTCAAAAGTGAATTGCAGACAATTAAGGATAGAATTCAAGAAATGGAAAAACATAAACAATCAACCCAAGAAGGAGGGGTTGAAGAAAATCACAACTTGAGAGTTAGGATTAAAGAGCTAGAAGAAAAACTAATCAACAATTTGACCCTCAGTAATATGGAAAACAAATTGGATATCAGACCCAACAAAGAGGAAATGAATAAGCTAATCGAACTAGACCATGAGCGTAACAAAAGAGCCTTGAACCTCATAATTTTTTGTATAAAAGAACAAGAGGAGGATACGCTAGCAACAGTAAAAAAGAATTAAAAAATCAATCACAAATTGATACAACTTACATCATAGAAGGAACGAGGCTAGGAAAAATAATTGATCACAAAGATAGGTTGATCCATGTCAAAGTAAGTTGTAATGACCATAAATATAGCATACTTAGCAAATCTCCAAGCTTAAAAGGGTCAAGAATATTTATAAATGAAGAACCCATTCCCAAAGACCAAGCTAAATTAAGGAAGGAAGTTCAAAAGGTAAAAGAAGCCAGGAAAGAAGGAAAATGAGCAATAATTAGAAATCGAAAAGTTATTTTTAGGGATAGAGACCAGAAGGATAATAATAAATAGGAATTTGGAATCCTTTTTTGGAATTGTCGTGGCTTCCCATGGTGCAAAGGTCCTATGATAAGTTGGATCCCGAGTGATATTGATATTATCTGTCTAGTTGAAGCTTGGGAGCATGAGGAGTCTAAGGTCCCTAACATGGAAGGATTTGTCTTGTGGTCGGCATGGGACAAAAAATCACACAGTAGAGGGATAGGAGGCATAGCTTGTTATATTAGAAAGAGCATTTCTCCTCACATTCAAATTCATAAGATTGACCCTCTTAATCAATACATTTGGATAGAAATTTCAGACACCAATGCTAAGAAGATGTATATAGAAATTTGTTATTTTGCACCTATTAATTCTACTTTTTATAAGAAAAATAATCTAGATAAAAATTGTCCCTATAATAATTTAGAACAAGATATTTATAATTTGAAAAATGAAGGTAATATCCTCTTGCTAGGAGACTTTAATGCTAAGACTGCAAATAAACAAGCTACTCTTTTAAGTAATGACTCCAACCATAATCTTTTATGGCTAGATGAGGACCTTGTTTTATCTAATAGATACAAAAGAAGCTATGAAGACCTAATTGAGAATTTGTTTGGTACTTAGTTGGTCAAGCTCTGCAGCTCTCAAGACCTAATAATTTTCAATAGAGTAATGAAGTGGCCAAACTCCAACCAGATGACTTGTATTCATGGGCTAGGTAGCAGTGTTGTAGATTATGTGATATCTAATATCCCCGTTTCCAACCAAATAACAACTTTTGACCTTTTAAATGACCATGAGCCTGACTATGATCATAAACCTTTAACCCTAACTCTAAAATTTTCCATGCATAGGAGCACCATTGAAGAGAATTCTGATAATCAAAGGAAT
>ML785468.1:152038-171730 GCA_009831015.1 Picea engelmannii
ATCCTCCTCGTAGAAACAAGCCTCTCCCCCATTGAGAGCATGGCTATGACTAGATACCTAATGTATAAGAACAAGTTAAACAACATGGAAGACAAGAGGCTACCTAAAATTTCTTCCAAATCAAGTCATAACCACCATCGACTTAAGCGAGGATGGCATAAAGATGCCCGGTCTTGGCTAAACTATTGGGAAATCATGGAAGAAACCATTTTGCAGAATAAAGATACTATTAAAAAAAATGTCAAATCAAAATTTAAGGAAAAAATGTGGTGTGATAAAGAGTTAGAGGAAAAAAGAAAATTAAGGTATTATAAAGATGTAATCAACCCTAATCTAAAAGATCAAAATTATCTATATGTTTTGCTAAGTGTAAAAAAAAAAATAAGCATTGCTAAGATAAGAACAAATTCTCACGAGCTCCATAGTGAAACTGGGTGCTGGTCAATTCCTAAAACGCCATGGGATGAAAGAGTGTGTCACCTTTGTGACACTAAGAAGGTTGAAGATGAAAAGAACTTTCTCTTAGACTATCCAGCCTATACCCATATTAGATCTCATTTTCAAAATATTTATCTCACTACCAACCTTCCTAACCTCTTAACTCAACAAAAGTATGGTGATCTTGGAAAGCTTCTCTTAATGCTTTTCGAGCACAAAAACAAAATTCTAAAAAATCACAAGTAATCACTTACCCTCTTAAGGTCTAATAGACCAATTCGGTCTTAGTGGACGTTAATCATCATCATCATCATCATCATCATCACTAAGACTTGGTCTATCCCACCTTAAGAGAGTAGGACCTTAAGAGAGTAAGTGATTACTTGCTATTCTTTAGAATTGTGTTTCTATGCTAGAAAAGCATTAAGAAAAGTTTTGCAAGATCACCATAGTTTTGTTGAGTTAAGAGGTTAGGAAGGTTGGTAGTGTGACAAATATTTTGAAAATGAGATGTAATGTGGGTATAGGGTGGACAATCTAAGAGAAGGCCTAAAATTTCAAATTTATCTTAACTGTCAAGTGAAAATTTATTGATGGTTATTTGTATTTTATGTCAATCATTTTATGTTTTTAGCAAACTCATGGGTGTCAATGTTTTTAGTTGTTATATAGACCCAAATTTTACATATAACCTTTGAGTAAATTCTCAAGTCTCTAGCTGCAGTAGGTTATATATAGTGGAGCTTAAGTAAGCTAAGTACCTACATGGTAATTACTTACATGTAGATTTGGTATCTACCTGTTAGGCTTGATCCCAAGGCGTAGTTTTACTATGGATCTCGTGAGAATTTGTTCTTATCTTAGCAATGCTTATTTTTTCCTTTACACTTGTCAAAACACACACACACACACACACACACACACACACACACACACACACATATATATATATAACAAGAGGTTTCCAAAATTGCTTCAGACACTAGCCAAAATCATCCATGGCTCAAGCCAGTATGGCATAATGATTGAGGCCAAGTCTTAGCTAAATCATGAGCTACATAGTGAAACTAGCAAGAAAGAATATGTCACTTTTGTGACACCACGAGGGTTGAAGATGAAAAAAGATTTCTCCTAAAATGGTGTAACTCATCAAAACTTTAGTGATCTTGAAATGCTTATCTTAATGTTTTTCAAGCATTGAAATAATATTTAAAGAAATCCAAGTGATCTCTTGCTTTTCTTAAGTTCAGATAGAACAATTTTGATCACAGTCGACTTTCATCATCATCATTTTAAAATTAAAATAAATTCATTAATTTTAAAATAATTTTTAATAATATAATGTAAATTTATAAATTAACATAAATTTATAAATTTGTAAATTTATAATAATATAAACATAAAATATTTTATTATTCAATTTATAAATGAAAAAAACAATATATACATAAGATGACCTAAAAAATAAAACAATCAATAGATATTCCATTCTACAGGTTCACGTGATAAATAGGGTTTTTTGAAATTTAAGACCAAGAAAGATACATAGTGCATTCTTCAGGCAATCCTGATTCTTTTGGAATGAAACGCCAATACATATAGGCCCGCATGTCAAAGCTACACAAAGGAGAAAAACAGACCAGAACATCATAACACTGCTAAATGGTCTGCATATCAGAGTTACACAACGGACCAATACACTTAGAACAGAACGTTACAGCACCCTGCTTTATGTATAAATTTCATTAACCAACTGAATTTCAAAAACATAAATACTACAACGACTAGAATCTGTTGTGTTTTATTAAGAAACAGGGGAATGAAAAAAAACATGGGGCTAAAGTCCTCACTTCCTCATTATGAGGAATGGACTCCTTCAACAATAGAATATGAGACATTTTATTGCCAGATCAAAGCCCTAATTGAAAAATTCTTAATACGTGGTAACACGGCTTAGCTCATATACTTGTGGGCAGATTCTTTATTTTTATGCTCTGTTGTAAGGATAATTTTAAAGATGGAAATTTATATTAAAATGTAAAAATTTGGGTTAATGTTACTAGTCATGCAAAATGTAAAATGTTTGGCAATAGTTTTGTAAAAATATTTAAATTTCTTAGGATTTAACATAGTTTCTATAAAATATTGGCCATTTTTAAGGTAAAATAATTGTATTCTATGAAATTTGGGTGAATAATTTTTAGAAAAAAAAGGAAATTAACTAATCTTTTTTTGAGAAAAACCATGGAAGATTAGACCATTTGCTAAACTTAACCCCTAAAATCATCTATATTCTGTATTGGCCATTCAGGTGACATGCAATTTGATAATTCAAAGCAGTGGGCCATGTCTTATACATAGTTTTTTGTGTGGTGACTTATTCAAATCCCTTTTTTCTTCCCCAAGTCTTTATGAATAATCGCATTGAGGCTTGTTCGTAATGATGCATACAAAACTCCATCAATTTAGCAAATTAGGACCTATGGGGCTATTAAAGGACTTAACCAAATCCTCAACTGTAAAATGGAAAGAAAGTTCAGAAAATCCAAAATGAAAGAGTGAAGTGTTTAGAACTGTGATGGCGAGTCTTTTGGTTGGAAAATTTAAGAATTTTACTTAAAGGTTGTTGAGAAATAAACTTTGTTCAGTTTTTGAATAGGTTTGGGTGCACTTTAGGATACTAAGTAACATCATCTT
Source organism: Picea engelmannii (assembly GCA_009831015.1). Lineage (NCBI taxonomy): Eukaryota > Viridiplantae > Streptophyta > Pinopsida > Pinales > Pinaceae > Picea > Picea engelmannii. The sequence goes on from ML785468.1 coordinate 155,174, forward strand.
AGATAGAGATAATGGAGTGCTTTTTGGATTTCACTTTGGGAGAAGATGGATACCAATTTGAAGACATCTACAACTTTCCATCCACAAACAAAGGGGAAGACAAAAGTAGTTAACACTACATAAAATCTACTTTTGAGGGGTTATAATTAGAAGAATTCAAAGAACTATACTCAACACTCTTATAATAGAGAACTTCACACTTCCACTAGTTAGTCCCATTTTGAAACTTGCTTTGGGTATTTCCCTTGGATGTTGTATATGGACAACAAATAAGAGTGGGGGAAGGAATCACGGGATATGCACTAAAAGTAGAAAAAAATGTTGACAAGATTAGGTAGATCCATTTGCAAACACATGAGACATTTAAGAAGTCATGGGAAAAGTACAACGTATGACATGATCAACATAGAATTGAGAAAACATTCAAGGTGGGAGATAGAGTTTGGTTGCATCTGAACAAAGAAAGGCTATAGGGTCTTAGTAAGAAGATCAAGGCTCTGCAGTATGGCCCTTTCAAAATATTAGAAAAGGTGGGTGATAATTCCTTCAAACTTATTTTACCTCCATAAATGTGCATTTACTCATTAGTGAATGTGGAAAATCTGAAACTTTATGAACCTTCCATGTTGGATCAAGACATTGAGGAGTAGGTCCCACCTACCATAGAGGACATAGTACCATAAGCTCAGGCAGAATTGGCAAAAGATATAATTTTATAAAAGAAGTCCAAAACTACCAAACAAGGGCAACATGAACTCTCGCAGATAGGGTTGAAAGGAAAACTTTTAGATAAGGACAAATTGTACTCAAGGGAGAAAGTAGAGAACAAATTTCCTCACCTCATTCAGTAAAATATTTTTGGAAACAAATGATTCCCTAAATGGTGAGGTAACAAATGACTCCCTAAATGGAGAGGTGTGATCTTGAACAAATCATTATATAATTTCCCATCTATATTGATACTTTATGGGTGGAAAAATTGGAGGCATTTTAGGGGTAGGTCCTAGTTTGGTGATTTGGGGTTTGGAACCTTCTAGAACCAATTTGAGGCATCAAACAACACTTTTTTGGGTTAAGAATTTGTATGTCCAAGTCCAACTCGATGACGTTGTTCTACACATTGAGAGTTTTCTAACAAAAATCACCTCAATAAGAGTTTGTATGGTGAACTTATCCATCCCGCAAGTTGACCTATCTTGTTGACCACCATGGTACCGAGTGGATGCTACATCACCCCCCATTACTTACACATGTAGGGATAGTCATATGTGGATTTTCAAAAGGATTCTAGAGAGTCCAAAACCGTAACACTAATTGAAGGTTGAGTCATGCAAAAAATACCCCAACCCTATGTTAAACATTGGGTTGCTAGGAAATTAAGGGGTTTCATTCTTTTGGTATGGTTATTGTTCCATAGTTGAGTAGATTATCTAGGAGTGGGATATTGAAGCATAACAGAGGACTTAGAATATTTTGTAGAAACCATTTAGGGCATAGTGTCCATGGCAATTCCATAGTGAGTGCCCATTTATTTGTACTTGCATATCATAACTAAGGAAAAGAGGGAAAAACATGGGCCTCACCTTCTTGATGGGTTTTCTCCTATATTGAGTTTCCATGTCACATATTGTGTTCATTTGTGTGGATGGTGTGTTCACTTTCTTGTTCTTTCATTTCAATGTCAATTACTTCCATACATTTGAGCATTAAGCTAGTAATAATAATTATGGGGTCACATCTTGTGTTCATTTGTGTGGGTGGTGTGTTTATTTGTTTGTTCTTTCATTTTAGTTTCAATTATTTCTACACATTTGAGCATTAAACTAGTAATAATATTTATGACATCCGAGGTAATAATCTGCATAAGAAATGATTTTAGAATATTGTAAGAACTATTGTGGCAAAGTTTTCTAGTGGGATATCCATGATAGTTTATAGATCATGCCATGAAACATCATCAACATGTGTTTCTTAAACATCCTCATCCACCATATTTGTTGCAACTATGATGCTACCCCCACTACTAATGTTGGAATCACCTTCAACTTGTTGCTTCTCCTCTCTTGCACCACTATTTTCGGTTGCCACTCCTCCCTCTCCACCATGAACATAATGTCTTTATGTTCATATGCAAAACTCTCCTCTTTTATCTCCTTAACTGTCCAAGAGTATCTCTGATATTCTTATTTTTATTATGTTGAGACATCACTCTGCATTAATCTATCTAAGCTTCTAAACATCTTCAAAATAGAGTTAGAATTTACAAATTTACCTCATAACTTGGTGAGCATCTTCTTCTCATTTTCAACTACTCCCACCACACATATCCCTATCTCTTTAATCTTCCATGTGCAACCTTCATCTCCATGGTTCTTCAACCCCATGGTAATGAAAATATTGTTGCAATTTGTCTATCCATTCTATCAACATTTCTACGTATGCACTTATTGAAAACTCATGCAACTTCCCTTTCATGAGGTGTAGTTGTGCATCTTCTTCTCACTCTTCATCTTCATTTCATTAGGTGTTGTTGACACCCTTCTCCTCTATTGCACCATTTCATTGGCATCACCATCCTCCTCATCATTTATTGCAAAAAAAATTCCGCTTCTTCCACTCCCTCTGTGTAATGTCCCCACTTTGGGACATCATTACATTACAGAGGGTTATGATGACCAGGGTAGCCAGATGGAGGTTATAGCAAGTACAGGGATTATTGAGAGGTATTTTGGGGTCCGGCTTGCATCGTTCATCCCATTTCATCATTATGATCCATTCCGCACATGTTGGCTTTGGTTTCGTTGCATTCTGATGATTTCCATGATTTTGAGTATTTTGAGCTATAAGTTAATTAAATTCACTTAAGAGGTCATTTTTGGCACATTACTTGGAGGAACCTCTCAATGTAATAGCTCATTGGAATCGGGAGGAGAAACACTACAGGATGGGATGGTGAGAAGTGACTTTCAGTGGCCAGGGAAGCCACAAGGAGAGATAAGGTGATTTTCATAAGTAAAAAGGTTAATTAATTAATTAATTAAATATTAATAAAATGAAAGTCACTTTGGAGAGAGAAAGTGAGCAAGAAGTATAAAGGAAAGGCAAGGGCCTCTATTCATTCATTCATGTATGTCTATCATTTTGATATTTGGCTTCTAGCTAGAGGGCCCATCTCTTGGGGGTTTTGAGGGTTTTGACTTAACAAACCCTAGAGGACCATTCGGTGGTGAAATATTCCACCTATATTGTCCCAATCTTGGTCTTGGAGATGCAATACTCTCCCACACCATTCTAGTTCCAGATCTACTTAGTTGTAGGAGGATTCTACATCAGTTACATGTGCAGAGAGAGAGAGGGCGCACCAATTGTGGGTTTCCAGCAAGAGGGGTGTACCATCCATTGAGGGAGGATTCGTTCCAGCTGAGGAGAAGAGGTTTTGGGAATTCTAGGTATTGGTTTTTCCTTGCAGGTACCATAACACCATTATTGGATGTTTTTGGAGGTATTCTTATGGAGGATTGATTTGCATTGAGAGTGGAACGATTTCCCTAAGAGGAGGGTGCATCATTCTTTGGAGGGTAGCTAGATCCAAGGGTCTAGCAAGTATTTTTCCTAGTTGAACACTTGAGTTTTCACTACCGTGCCCCGATCTATCATTCCAATGGATTGGTGGAGATGTTTGAGGTCTCTAGGAGAGAGGCCAAATTATCTAGGGTTTCAGGCATCCAAGGGGGCGCACCATTCCTTGGAGGAGAGTCAGATCCATAGGGTTTGAGAGGGATCTTGGAGATTTGAACACCTGGGTTGTTCTTGCAGTTGGTCAATCTACCATTTGGCATATTTACCGGAGTGATTGGACATATTTAGCAGTAGGGCCGAATTGTTGAGGATATTCAGGGTTCCAGCAAGGCGTCCCATCTTCCATCTTGAGGGTTGGTACTTCATACGAATCAGATCTCATTCGTGTCTTGGTCTACATTGGTATCCATCCTTTGGAGGCTTGTGGTCTTCTATTGGAGCATTTTGTAGCAGCTTCTATCTTATTTATTGGAGCCATCTGTTGATCATTCCAGATCAGCATCTTCATTGTATCAGATTCTTCTATTTATGAATAAAATCAGATCTGAGGTGTTTTGGGCTTGTTTATCATATTGTTGATCTTGTATATGGTTGAGGTATGTTACATTGCTTATCTTCTTATATATTTTTGCAAACACACATATAACACATCAGTAAACCCTAAGCGCAACCTAAAGGATCACAATAAACTAAGCATTTGACGAAATGCCACAACCAGTAAAAGTTTTAAAAGACACCCAAAACCATGATGTTCCTTGCATCTTGGCTTGGGAACATTACAGTGGTTTCAGAGCCTAGATTCCTGCCAACCAGTGGGGATTAGCAGAGTTACAATGAAGATGAATATTATTAGTAGGATGGTAGAGTGTGAGAGGGAATATGAAACCCTCAATGAGAATTTCAAGGGGCTATTAACGTTCCAATGGTTTTGAGTGTCTTTTAAAACTTTTACTAGTTGTGGCATTTCTTCAAACACTTGGTTTACTGTGATCCTTTAGGTTGCCCTTAGGGTTTACTGATGTGTTATATGTGTGTTTGAAACAATATATAAGAAGATAAGTAATGTAACATACCTCAACCATATACAAGATCAACAATATGATAGACAAGCCCAAAACACCTCAAATCTGATTTTATTCATAAATAGAAGAACCTGATACAATGAAAATTTCGATCTGGAATGCTCAACAGATGGCTCCAATAAAGAATATAGAAGCTTCTACAAAATGCTCAAATAGAAGACCACAATCCTCCAAAGGCTGGATAACAATGTAGACCAATACATGAATGAGATCTGAGCTGTATGAAGTACCAACCCTCAAGCTGGAATTTGCCACACCAAACTGGAACCCTAAATAGCCTCAACAATTTGACCTTGTTGCTAAAGATGTCCAATCACTCCAGTAAATATGCCAAATGGTAGATCAGCCAACTGCAAGAACAACCCAGGTGCTCAAATCTCCAAGATCCCTCTCAAACCCTATGGATCTGACTCTCCTCCAAGGAATGGTACGCCCCCCTGGATGCTTGAAACCCTAGATAATTCGACCTCTCTCATAGAGACCTCCAACAGCTCCACTAGTCCACTGGAATGATAGATCGAGGAACGACAGTGAAAACCCAAGTGCTCAACTAGGCAAAATACTTGCTAGACCCTTGGATCTAGCCACCCTCCAAAGAATGATGTGCCCTCCTCTTAGGGAAATCGTCCCACTCTCAATGCAAATCAATCCTCCATAAGAATACCCCGAAAACATCCAATAATGGTGCTATGGTACCTGCAAGGAAAACCCAATACCTAGAATTCCCAAAAGCTCTTCTCCTCAGCTACAACAAATCCTCCCTCAATGAATGGTGTGCCCCTCTTGCTGGAAACCCACAACTGGTGCACCCTCTCTCTCTCTGCACCTGTAACTGATGTAGAATCCTCCTGCAACTGAGTAGATCTGGAACTAGAATGGTGTGGGAGAGTATTGCATCTCTGACACCAAGCTTGGGACAAGCTAGGTGGAATCTTTCACCACCGAATCATCCTCTAGGGTTTGTTAAGTCAAAACCCTCAAAACCCCCAAGAGATGGGCCCTCTAGCTAGAAGCCAGATATCAAAATGATAGACATACATGAATGAATGAATAGAGGCCCTTGCCTTTCCTTTATACTTCCTGCTCACCTTCTCCCTCCAAAGTGACTTTCATTTTATTAATATTTACTTAATTAATTAAATTGCTTTAATTAATTAATTAACCTTTTTACCTCTGAAAAATGTCTTATCTCTCCTAGTGGCTTCCCTGGCCACTGAAAGTCACTTCTCACCATCCCATCATGTATTTTTTATCCTCCCGATTCCAATGAGCTATTACACTGAGAGGTTCCTCCAAGTAATATGCCCAAAATGACCTCTTCAGTGAATTTAATTAACTTATAGCTCAAAATACTCAAAATCATGGAAATCGTCGGAATGCAATGAAACCAAAGACAACATGTGTGGAATGGATCATAATGATGAAATTGGATGAGCGATGCAAGATGGACCCCAAAATACCTCTCAATAATCCTTATACTCACTATAACCTCCATCTGGCTACTCTGGTCATCATAACTCTCTGTAATGTAATGATGTCCCAAAGTGGGGACATTACAGTCCTCCCTGCTAGAAAATTGTTTTTCCTCAAGCAATAACCAAATCCCTCCAAGTATAATACTAGGATCCCATGTCCGCCTGTGGGATACATAGTAGACCCCATCCAAAGATCAACTATCATGCACTCTACCCCCTGGGTCCCATATCAAATCATGAATTGCAAGCCCCTGGGAAGCATAATCCTAAAATATACCAACTCCGTGAGTCTCCTGCACATGACACATGGCCTCATCCCGAATGAGTCCATCCTCCGAGCTGCTATCAAGATCGACACGGCTTCCATCAACTGCACATGTTGATGCCGGAACGAGGTATTGCAAGACCTCCGTGAGACACCCTCAAGTGATGTGCTCCCCTCAACATTGAAGCTCAATGGAAAGTCAGAACAACTTTCCCCTGCAAAGGTTCACTCGCCTCTATCAGTCAGTGAAATGATCAATCCTACAATCCCTGGGTCCCATGCTAACCTCTGTTGAAGATCACCATGTTGGCCCTGCACTACTCTAACCATGACTGTCTTCCCCCTACATACATACTGGATCCTCCTCTCCTAGACCCTCAAGCTGAAATACTTGTGACCATTGGACCTGTTGTCCTGAAACTGTATCTGTAAGGACATCTTTGTAGAAGAAGTACATGTCCATCCATCTCCACGTCCGATCATGATGATCAAGAGTGAAAAGTTGCCTTTCTCTATTGAACAAATAGGGGTTTTGAGGGTTTTGACTTAACAAACCCTAGAGGACGATTCGATGGTGAAAGAGTCCACCTAGCTTGTCCCAAGCTTGGTCTCGGAGATGCAATACTCTCCCACACCATTCTAGTTCCAGATCTACTCCATTGCAGGAGGATTCTACATCAGTTACAGGGGTAGAGAGAGAGAGAGGGTGCATCAGTTGTGGGTTTCCAGCAAGAGGGGTGCACCATCCATTGAGGGAGGATTCGTTCTAGCTGAGGAGAAGAGATTTTGGGAATTCCAGGTATTGGTTTTTCCTTGCAAGTACCATAACACAATTATTGGATGTTTTCAGAGGTATTCTTATGGAGGATTTATTTGCATTGAGAGTGGGACGATTTCCTTAAGAGGAGGGAGCATCATTCTTTGGAGGGTGGCTAGATCCAAGGGTCTAGGAAGTATTTTTCCTAGTTGAGCACTTGGGTTTTCACTGTCGTGCCTTGATCTATCATTCCAATGGATTGGTGGAGTTGTTGGAGGTCTCTAGGAGAGACGCTGAATTATCTAGGGGGTGCACCATTCCTTGGAGGAGAGTCAGATCCATAGGGTTTGAGAGGGATCTTGGAGATTTGAGCACTTGGGTTGTTCTTGCAATTGGTCGATCTACCGTTTGGCATATTGACCGGAGTGATTGGACATCTTTAACAGCAGGGCCAAATTGTTGAGGCTATTCAGGGTTCCAGCAGGGCGTGGGATCTTCTAGCTTGAGGATTGGTACTTCATATGGCTCAGATCTCATTTGTGTATTGGTCTACATTGTTATCCATCCTTTGGAGGCTTGTGGTCTTTTGTTAGAGCATTTTGTAGCAGCTTCTATCTTCTTTATTGGAGCCATCTGTTGGGCATTCCAGATCGACATCTTCATTGTATCAGGTTCTTCTATTTATGAATAAAATCAGATCTGAGGTGTTTTGGGCTTGTCTATTGTATTATTGATCTTGTATATGGTTGAGGTATGTTACATTGCTTATCTTCTTATATATTGCTGCAAACACACATATAACACATCAATAAACCCTAACCGCAACCTAAAGGATCACAGTAAACCAAGTGTTTGACGGAATTCCACAACCAATAAAAGTTTTAAAAGACACCCAAAACCGTGATGTTCCTTGCATCTTGGCTTGGGAACATTACACTCTGGTTCATCATTTTCTCTTCTAGTTCTCTCTCACTACATGAACTCCCTTTTTGTCATTCTATTTTCATCAACTCCTCTCACTTGTCAGGTATTTTTCTCTCTATTGCAATTTTCTCCTTCACTCCAACTCTCTCACATAGAACCCCGACTCCTCTATCAAACAATTCACCAATTATCTCTCTGAGTCGGAATTGTCTCTCTCTCCCGCATGATTCATCTCTTATGGAATTCTACTCTCTTCCTCTTATGGAAGTCCTACTTTGATACCATATGGTGTGTATGCCCCCTGCGTATCAAAGCTACAAAATGGACCGATACAATTCAAACATAATACTATAACACTCTACATACATTCCGTATAAATTTCATTCATCAAACAAAAATTAACATAAATTAAAATTCATGCATTCTGTATAAATTTCATTCAGCTACGATTGAATTCGTAGATGAACCATTCATAACCTAATCTACAATCAAATAATGTTCCCACATCTAAAATGTAAGAAAAAAAATGTCACAATGAAGCGACGGTTTTACTTTTATGAAACTAAAATTTTAAGGTTTGTTTTTTCAATGTTTTTTTTCTAATTTATAACCAGTGTTATAATATTTAGGGTCATTATCCTAATTTTTGTTAATATAATATTTATATCTTGATTTATAATAGTATTATTGTGTATAGATAAGACTTGGTCTTCTAAATTATTATTTTTTAGTTGTTTATAAAGATTAAAATTTTTACTTTTGCAAAAAACAATTTTTAGGTTGTTAATCTATTTTCTTATGTAAAAAGAATCACACTACCTCCTAGTATCATATACTTTTTAAATATCATTTAACTTTGACTTTGTATAGAAGTTAATGGTAATCTCATACATAAATCCAAGTACTAATTTTATCTACAGTTTAACTCCTAACTTTCTTTCTATATATAACTTCTATTTAAAACATAAAAACTTATGAAAAACATCTCACAAAATGATAGTGGTTTTTGAGAAACAAATTTGATGTCTAAAAGTGAAACCTTAATGTCATAGTACTTATCTAGAGTGGTTTTGGTTCTTGGATGGATTTCTTCTAGAAATGATCCCCTTATATGCACTTTCAAATGGAGAACGAGATTGCACGCAGAAAATCTATTTTTTTTATTAAATCATACACGTATTTATACATCAAGCTTTGCCTCAAAATAGGCACACACTCTTAACAACTCTAACAACTTGTTGAAAGAATGTCTCAACCACACACTAAAATAGGATTTGATAGTTTGAGAAGATCTATCACAACTAACTAGATCTAGCAAACCCAAACCTACTCTACTAAAGTAAGCATTAACCCTAATACCCTCCCTTAATGATTACATCACAAAGAACACTACTAAAATCAAATACACATACAATCTATGTTTGGTCTGGTCTTCATCATCACTTCTACCCACTCTGAAATCTCATAGACTACATTATTTCTCAACCTTCAACTTTGAGCTACCACTTGATCCATTTAAGATACAATTTCTTCTGACCATCGATGACGTATTTGTAGGACCGTTGATTATTGACATACCCTAAAGAATAGTCTAGATATTGAATCATTCTATTGACATGCTTCCATCTGTCGAAGTACATGGTTTGTTGTCGTATTTAATCTTACAAAGTGAATACCCCAAGAACCACAAGCTCATAACATAGTGTAGACATAGCAAAACCAATGAACAAGTTCTTACATGGCACCAAAGTACGTCAAGAACCACCAACTTAAATTAGGTTATCATGTTCTATGAATGATTCTTCAAAGTTTTCAAAAACAAATAATAAATGCTAATAATAATAACAATATGCTACTAATTACTAATTGTAACTTCTTTCACAAATATACATTAACAAAATCTTCCAAAATATTACCCCCTCTTCTTTTTTTCGAGTCTCCTGTTCCAAAATAGTCGCTGCCCAAAACTCCTAAATTGACCTTCGACCATAGCGGACAACATATCATTTTTTTTATCTATGGTCAGATCAAGCTCACAAAACAAGATGAAGAGATTCAAAATTGAATCTGATCCACGCACCATTCCTCTTGCATCTACGCTTAAACAATGATATTGTATTATCCAAGCAACAACAAACTCCAATGCTTACTATGGTATGGACATTACTTGGATTGAGCTATCATTGACAGAGGTTGACTAACAATAGACGCCCATGTACTTTCCTCCTAAAATACTTCTCACCAATGATCACTAGAGGAAGAATGCACACATATGAGCCACGGATCATGTTCGTGGTCCTGGTATCAATTTCTTCCTAGAGCTATTGTAAATCTGTTGTGGTCCTGGTATCAATTTCGTGGCAATAGATTCAACAAGTAGTAGGATGAACCCGTGCCAAAGAACCAAATCTACACCGAGGAACCAAGTGGGCGACAATTTTATAAGATGACACTCTTTACATATGAAAAATTAAGTCTTACACAATTACATATTCTGGGTCTTTCTATGAGGGAGAAACACCCAGAGCTACCAACTCTGATACCAAAGTGGAGAACCAAATTGCACATAAAAAAATATATTTTCTTTATTAAATCACACACATATTTATACATTAAGATTTGTCTTAATATAAACGCATACTCTTTACAACTCTAACAACTTGTTGAGATACTATCTCAACCACACTAAAATATGATTTGATAGTTTGAGAAAATTTCTCACAATAAACTAGATCTAACAAACCCAAACCAACTCTAACACTTTCTATTATCAAATACACTTCGTCGGATCTTTTTAAAGTAACTTCAGTAATATGATAACAAAATACATCAATTAATTTGGTGAAGTTTTCATTTAGAAGGTAAAAGGTCGCAAATTTATCGCTCTATTTACAAATTTTTCATAAACTTTTAAGCCAAATAATTTTAATAAAACTTCAAATTATCGCAAACATATAATATGTGTATTTATGTAATTATATTAGTGTTATGACTAACATATTTAAAAAATATTAAAAGTGATGATGGATGTATATCCAAACATTTTATGTGTTTTTGTTACTTGAGAGTCCAAGTACGTAATATATGAAAAGAGGTTTTTTTATCACTAAGAAGTGTCATTTTATATATATATATATACAAAATTCTCTACTGGATAGAGCATAAAAATATCTGTATGACATCATCGATGTTAATTAAATCCAAAACTATGATGGTAAGCCATGCATTACTATAGATAGAGTTTATAAACTAGTAGCATAAACAGAAATGCTAACTATATTGGCATAGATTTGTTTATCAAAATAAGCTATCTTATCATAATAGACTACACTATTACACTATAAATAAAAAAAGGTGTAGAAAAGCGAACTTATAGCTGATATACTTGATCTCCAACATTGTCATCATGTTTATAGTATTTTCTCCAACATAGTTCAACATCTGAGCAAGAAAAGCTTTCACTTTGAAGAGTTTACTAGCATGCTTCGTGATCTGTAAATTTTCGTGGATATTCCACTGGAACAATTCATCACAACATATCTAATAAATAAAACTGAAATCTAGCTATGAAGGTTAAATTCCTTTAGATTTCCATAATATTTAGTTATTGATCTTTTGCTTATGCATGAAATACTAGATAAAATGTGAAAGATAGAGAACACTAAAATATAATCACACACCATCTACAAAATGACACAGATTTTCTCTAGGAAACCCTTACATGATAAAACTTAGCTAGAAGGTGAGGCTACTCTGCTATCTTTTCTCTGGTATGAAAATAATGCAAGTACAAAGTAGAAAGCACTCTTTATGGAATTACCTGAGACTTTTAAGGATGATACAGAATATTAACCCCCTCTATTATGCTCTCTAATTTTCCACTCCCAGTTGTTTATCTCTACTATGGAACAAAATACAATAACATAGAATGGAACCCCTTCTCCTCCTAACAGCCCAATATTTAGCATATCCTGATAGCCATCTAGGGGTAGGTTTTTGACTTCCTCAACTCTCAATTGTGATAATGTTTTGGACCTTCTAGAATGTTCTTAGAAAATCCACTACATGGCTAGCCCCACATGTCTAAGTAATGGAGGCTAACATGGCATCCACTCACACTATGATGATCAATATGGTAGGTCAACTTGCAAGAGGCATAACTTTCACATACGAACTCTGATTGTGGTGATTCTTACATTGTTAGAAAGGTATTACTGTGTAGAATATATAATCTTCCTCCAAAATAAGGTTTGAACAAAAAAATGTGTCGTTTGATGCCTCAAAATGGCTCCATAATATTTCAGGTAGCTTTTTTGACCCAAATTTCCAAATTTGGACCAGCTGTCGAAATGGCCTTGCAAGTTAATTCCTCCAAACTTTCTATCCAAAAAGTAATGAGATATATGAAAAATAATATAATGATCCAATCTAGATGATACCTTCCCATTTACGTAGGATTTCGGTCCCCGAAATATTTATTGAAAGAGGTGAGAAAAATTTTCCTCTACCTTCTCCCTAGAGTACCACTTTGCTTTCTCTGCAAGTTGTTCTTTCAACCAAATATGCCAAAGGTCATGTTGCCCATGTCTTGTAGTCATGGACCTCTTCTGCAAAACTGTGACCTGTGTCAACTCTTCTTGAGCATCTGATGCAAAGTCCTCTATGGAAGGTAGTACCTTCTCCTCCTCCTGATCTAACATCGAAGGCTCATAGAGTTTGAGATTCTCCACATTCACTATTGAGTAAATGTGCATGTATGGGGGTAGACTGAGTGTGTAGGAATTATCTCCAACCTTTTCCACTACCTTAAAAGGACCATACTACAAAGCCTTGAACTTCTTAATAGGACCCTTTAGTATTTCTTTATTCAATTATAACCATACTCTATCTCCCACTCTAAATGTTCTCTTTATTTTGTGTTGGTTGTGTCTAGCCTTGTACTTTTCCTATGAATTATTCAGTGTTTCCTATACTTGCAAATGGATTTTCCTAATATTCTCAACAAAATTTTCTTCCTATATTGCATCTCCTGTGAGGTCCTCCCTCACTCTCCTTGTTATCCATATACAACATTTAAGGGTGAAGATGGAAAATATACAAAGCAAGTTTCAAAACGTGACTTATCAGTAGAAGTGTGGATTGCTCTATTATAAGAGTGTTGTATATAGATCATATTTTCATCCCAGGTCTTCAGATGCTTTTGATTGTAACCCCTCAAAAGAAACACCAAAGTCTTGTTGACTACTTTCTTTTGCCCATCTATTTGTGGATGGAATTTTATAGACCTATTCAACTTAGTGTCTTTATTCTCCCACAATGTATTCCAAAATGCACTAAGAAATTTGGTATCTATATCTAAGATGATTCTCCTTGGTATCCCAAAGTGCACCCAGACATGTTCAAAGAACTTGTTTGTTGCTTTTTGTTTGTTGATGGTGTTTTTATAAGGCATGAGAATGCACATCTTCCTGAACCTGTCAACTACCACAAATAAATAGTCATGTCCCTTTTGGGTTGTTGGTAACCCTCCCACAAAATCCATGGAAATGATTTCCCAAGGTCAAATGGGTATAGGTAAGGAATGGTATAGACCTTGCTTCCTGTTGTTGGACTTTTTGGTACAACAAAGTATACATCCTCTAATATATTGTGCTACATCTTCTTAGATTATGGGCCAATACACATACCTTTGTAAGTTGCAAACTGTCTTCCCAATACCAAAATATCCTGCAACCTTGGAGGTGTGATCCTCTATGATAATATACAATCATTCACCTTTAGGAACATAGAGCTTGTCGATATTGTAGAGTAAACCATTTTAGAAATGATAGAAATTCTTGTCATCACCTTCTTAAATATGAATTTGGCCCTGTAGTTGTTGAAACACCTCCTTGAAGTCCTCGTATTATTTTCTTACCTCTTTTTATGCATCATTGGTAAAAGGCTCCATGTGCATCAGAGTTCTGAAATTTGTAATATTGGATGTGGGTGGTCGTCAAAGCATGTCTTCCAACTTGTTTGTGCTACCCTTCTTATACTTTATGACCAAATAAAATTGTTGTAAGAAACCCATCCATTTGTAGTGCCTGGTTTGTTGTAACATACACACATCACCAATTTCTACAATATTTGTAGGCCCAAAGTAAGATATAACAAACCAAACATTACAAGTGGATGAGGTTTTTACAACAATTTCATCTAGTCATCAAGTATAAGAAGGGAAACACAAATAGGTTGGTAGACATGATTTCAAGGCCACTCACATCCAATATTACATATTTGGGAACTATGATGCACATGCATCCTTTTACCCATTATGCATACAGAGAGGCATTCACAGAAGATGAGGACTTCAAGGAGGTGTTTTGACAACTCTAGGGCCAGACTCGTATAGAAGAAGGTGACGACAAGGCTGATTATAATTTCTAGAATGGGTTATTCTACAAGATCTAAAAGATTTGTGTCAATAAAGGTGAACGACTATAACTTATCAGAGAGGCTCACACCTCCAAGTTTGTAGTGTATTTTGGTGTTGGGAAGACAATTGCCAACTTACAGAGGTCTGTGTATTAACCCAAAATGAAAGAAGATGTAACATCGTATATTAGAGGATGTATACTTTGTTGTACCAACAATCTTAGTAATAGGAAGAAAGGACTATACCATCTCTTACATGTACCCACTCAACCTTGGGAAAGCATTTCCATGGATTTTCTGGGAGGCTTACCAACAACCATGAAGGGAGATGACTATCTATTTTTAGTAGTTGACATGTTCAACAAGATGTGCATTTTTATGCCTTGTAAAAATACCATCAAAGGACATGAAGAAACAAACATATTCTTTGAACGTGTTTGGGTGCACTTTGGGATACCAAGGAGAATCATCTCAGATAGGGATACCAGATTTATCAGTATAGTTTGGAATACAATGTGGGAGAATATGGACACTAAGTTGAAGAGATCTACAACATTAAATCCACAGACAGATGGGAAGACAGAAGTAGTCAACATGAATTTTGTGCAGCTTTTGAGGGATTACAATAAAAAACATCTGAAGACCTGGGATGAAAATATGATTTACATACAACACTTTTATACTAGATCAACCCACACTTCTACTAATAAGTCACCTTTTGAAACTTGCTTTGGATATTTTCCACCTTCACTCTTGGATGTTGTATATGGAGAGAAAGGAGGAGTGAGGGAGGACCTCATAGAAGATGCATTGAGAGCATAAAAGTTTGTTGAGAAGATTAGACAAATCCATTTGCAAGTATAGGGACGTTAAAAATGTCACGAGAAAAATACAAGACCAAGGATGATCAAAATAGAACCGAGAAGTCATTCAAAGTGGGAGATAGAGTTTGGTTACAATTGAACAAGGAAAGACTACATGGTCCTTGTTGTCACAAGATTTGGTTCTGTTAGAAAAACAGGACCGCGGAGCAATAAAATAAAAAAAATGTAGAAACAAAACACAGAAGACACACAATACAAGAGAGACACAGATTTACGTGGTTCACCCAGTGTGGATTACATCCACCAGAGAAATTGCCAGGTCCTTCCTTTATTATTATCCAGCAAATGAAGGGATACAACCTACAACAAAACCCGTTGTAACCTCCTCTTCTTTCTCTCACAGTCTCCTCTCTCAGAATACAATATTCACCATCATCCATAGTCGCAATACATTTCCCTCATAAAAGAGGGTTGCCTTCTAGGGCAAAAAACCCTAACATATTCTCTACCGTTAGATCTGTGACCTTATAATGAACGATCCAAATTTACAATGAAATTATAATATACTTTTACAAGGAAATTTTTTCTTCGAGGGCTTCGCCCCCGAACCCCCGCTTGCCCCCAGACCCCTCAGCCGGGGGGATAGCCCCCCCGAACCCCGCAGAGGGGGTACCCCCCTTTTGCACTCCCCCGTGTGGAAGAGTGTACATACTTCTGGGGTGTAAATACTTCATGGGGTATAAACACGGCTGAAAGCAAGGACCTCTGAATCAGGAAGATAATCAGGCTCCACAACCAACAATCTCCCACTTGGAGACTGATATCAACCACTCCACCGCTGTTGTATATGCTGGAATCTGAACCTTCTTGGACCTGACAAATTTCTCATCTTCATCTTCATTCTTGAAGACCAACTGAAACTGAGCAAGAACTCAGTTTCTCCCTAGTTACTTCCTTTGTTAACATGTCTGTAGGATTCTGGCTAGTGTGTATCTTTTCCAGCTTCAATTGTCCATCTTCCAAGGCAGATCGTATGAAGTGGTACCTCAACTGTATATGCTTAGTCTTCGAATGGAAGGCTGAGTTCTTTACAAGGTGAATGGAACTCTGACTGTCACAGTACAACCTGTTGTTCTCCTGCTTCTTTCCCAATTCCTCCATAAACCTTTGTAACCAAATCATCTCTTTACTAGCCTCTGTAGCAGCAACATACTCTGCCTCTGTTGTTGAAAGT
>ML785468.1:207625-225696 GCA_009831015.1 Picea engelmannii
CAGTATTCAAAATTGCTTCCATCAAATGGTGGAATCCCATTTGGAATTTTGTCTTCCATTTCTTTTTAGGATCTTCCTTCCAGTGGTTAAACTGTACTGAAGGTAACCCGCTCTGATACCAATTGTTGATACTGAGAGGGGGTGAATCAGTATCAAGTATAATTTAAAACCTTTTTCAAATTATACTTAAACCATTCAAATATATCCAATAAACAATGAACAATAGTATAAGAGTTACACCAATACACCACAATACAACATGCACAATATATGAGAAATAATCAATAGTTATTGTTCAAGGGAAGTAATGACTTCCAAAGGTAGCTACAGCTTCCAAATGTAAAGGGGGGGATAAACCTCCAAGAGGAAGATACAATCCTCCAATATCAAGAGAGAGTTGAACTCTCCATCCTTGCCCCTTCCTTCCACCCAAGAATATACGACAGATAATCAAACTTCACATTAAATTATCACCATCAACCAACCATCACATAGAACCTGATAATGCTTCCTGAGAATTCTTCAATTTCTACAATTATTCAATTCTTGGAATACTCTGATCCTATAGATAATATTATTCAATTTATTCTCTGAAACTTCTCCAAGTTTCACTCCTTCAATCCTCCCCAAAAAGAAGTTATAGAGAGAATGGTAGACCTCGTTCAAATCTGGTTTATTCAGGAGACCGAACTTGTATAGAATGCCCTAGGCTCAATATTTAACATCAAATTCTAAAACTCTCACACAAGAAAATATAGTTTGTACTTTTTCCAATGAATTTTTTCCCACGTCATTTGGATTCTTGATGAATACGTTATGATTGTTTTACTCGGAACACTTGTTTATTGACTAGCTTTAGGACTGGTCTCAAACCCTATCTTCCACGGAGTGTATCTCCATAATTATAGAGAATCAAAAGCTGAACTTTTTAACATAGGTACCATGATGTGTCTTCTCAATACCATAGCATTTTCACCATCTGAATCATTCTAGAAAAAAAGTTATAGCAAAAATGGTAAGATGATCTAGAAATAACATACCTTAGAACACATCACCAAAAGATTTCATTCTCCCTTGAAATCTGGCCCTCTTTACTTCTAATTTCCTCTGAAATTCGAGTTGTGTATCAAATGAATGTATAATGATTTTATTTATACCATTTATGTCACTTTCTTTTAACATTAGGGCCGACTTGACACTTTCTTATTTTGTAATTATTTTCTTTAATTATCTTCAGGGCCTACATGTACTTCCTTCTTCAATTCACTTTTTCATATTCAAAAATTCATTTCTCCTCAACCATGAGGATCCACGTGACGTGCCACATACCACCAGAAACAACATGATGTATACTATCCATCCATGGGTGTTGTATATGCATGTGCATTTTCCTTCATGTCCAAATACCTTCATCAATATTGCGGTCCAAAACCCATGACTAGGGTTGACATCAATGACAACAACCAATATTCCAACACATCATTGGTGATCCTTTTGTCCTTTTGTCCTTTTGTAAAGATGTGTGTTAAGTTGCATTTCATTATTATAGAAGTGGAGAACAATGCACTTGGGAAGATTAAGGTGGATGAACACGGGATTTTAGATTAACTTGTGTTTGGATGCATATCTTTGTATTATTTAGTCATGAACATGTGAGAATATTGTCCTTTTGTGATCTATAAATTGTTGTGGATATTCCATTGGATAGTTCCTCACAACAAATCTAATAAAAATACTAAAATATTTACCGTGAAGGTTAATTTCCTTTGGATCTCATATTCTTTAATTACTGGTGTTATGCTTAAATGTATGAAATAGATTGTGTGAAAAATAGAGAAAATAAATAAATACACACACACCATCCACAAATAAACACAAGATATAACCTAGAAAACCTAGTATGGGAGAAAACCCAGCTAGAAGGTGAGGTCACTCTACTCTCTTTTCTTCAAATGTGAGTACAAAGAAAGAGACACTCTCTGTGGACTTTCCTTTGACACCGTGGCATGTATGGATGATACATCATCTATCCTCCTGTTTTATGCTCTCAAAATACCACTCCTAGGTTTTCTTCTCAACTATGGAACAAAGACAATGCTAAATAATGGAACCCCTTCTCATCCTAGCGGCCTAGTATTTAACATAGCCTTATAGCCTAGTAGGGTTTGACTTCCTCAACCCTCAATTGTGATAAGGTTTTTGACCTTCTAGAATATTCTTTAAAGTCCTCACGTGGCTAGCCTCATTTGCATGAGTAATGAGGGTTGACATGGCATCCTCTCATACCATGGTGGTCAACATAATAGGTCAACTTTCATAAGGCGTAACTTTCACATACGAAATCTGATTGAGGCATTTGACACATTGTTAGAAAGGTCTTAGAGTGTAGAATATGGAATCTTTATCCCAAGTAGGAAGTAGGTAAAAAAAAAAATCCATTTAATTCCTCCAAATGGATCTAGAATATTTCAGATGGTTTCCAAACTAAATTTTCTAAGTTGGGACCTGTTGTTAAAATGACCTTGCAAGTTGATTTCGCAAATCTTTTCCACTCTGAAAGCATTGAGATAGATGCAAAATAATATAATGATCTAATATGGATCATTTTCAAAAAAAAATTGTTTTACATTGGATGGAAGAGTCTCCTTTTATTTGGATGCATGGGAGATTTTACACCATATGCAAAATGAGTGGACAATCAAATGGGCATTGACCCCACACACATAGACAAGATTGAAAATAGACTCTTCCATGGACACTATCTATACATTGTATATAATAAACCATTGATCCAAGTGGATATCACTGTCCACCCACCTCTTCCAACTGACTCACATACATATTTCATCTTGGCAGTTACAGTTTTCATCTTGGCGGTTGTTTTCTATCTTTTTGGGTCCTAAACTTCCGAGGTCGTTTTGAGGCCTTGAAAAATGTTTTTCTGGGCCCACCAAAGTCACATTGTAGATTGAGTAAAAGTGTGACAACATAATGTGTATTCAGTGGATATGCCTTTCCAATGGGATATCGTGCACCTAAAACAAAGATCGTATGAAAAAGTTACGACCCTAGGAAGTTGATGTACGAACTTACCCCATCAGGGCCCATGTGACTTTTGGAGCTTTATCTCCTAGCGTTAGGATTTTGTGTGTCTATGGTTTTTTGTTTACTTCTGGATGCTAAAAATGATTGGAGGCCTCAATGGAATGTGCTTAGACGAATGCACATAGCCTCCACATCTCTTCTCAAATATTAGCTACCAGCATTCGAGCAAGATTGTTTTCATTATGCATTTTATAGTTTCAACATATTTCTTTATTGAATAGAAGTTAAGTTCCATTGTATCTCTGTTCTTTTTCTCTATATGTATTTGTTAAGTTATAGATCTATGTTTCATTTTGTTCCTCTCATAAATCTATATCAGTGGTATCAATGTAGTCTGCTCTTCATTTGGTTCTCTGTGCATGTCCCCAACAAGGTCAGGGTATAAGTAGTTGGGACTCGAACCAATTGATCCTTTTCTAGATCGGCCTCACTGAACTCGAAGGATTCCCATGGGGGGAGAAAAGAGAGATGATGGGGCATGAGATCCATTTAAATTATTTCTCTAGGAATCCCTCTAATGACAAAGGAACGATATTATGGATAAATTTGTGCAAATCCTTTGATGGTTTTCAACATGTGACACGTCTTCCTCAATTGGAGGCGTCGCCCCCTTCATGGTAGAGATCGATTTTGATATTCCTATATTTTAAATTAAAATAGATGTGGATGTTGTAAACAAATGGTTGAACCTTATAGAAGGGTATTTTTCTGTCCACAACTTTTCTGATAGAGAAAACATTACATTTGCACTCCTTAAGGTCATCCCCCGTGTCAAATATTGGTGGGAGAATTTATGTCAGCAAAAGGAAACAAAGGGGTCTGCATTATTTGTAGTTGCACCCACTTGGGGTTCCTGGAAGGATGTTATTAAGGAGCAATACTACCCTGTTGGAAGTTATGACAACTTATACACAAGATGGACCACACTGCAGCATGAAAGGGACCAAATAGTGCCAGAGTTCACCAATGTCTTCCATACCTTGCACACCAAGCTGGGTATTAAATAATATGAATGGAATAGAGTGCTCAGGTACCACGATGGTATGAATAGATACATCCAGGCATAAATAGATTTTCTGGAAATATCATCCTTGGGTGCATCCTATCAATATGCAGTTAAAATCGAGCAGAAGCTTAAACAAAAGATGTGACAGTTTGCGTTTTCAAATCCCTCATAGCAGAAGAAGGGAAAAGGTACGACCAACCCATAGAACAAAGGGTATAGAAAGGATGGACAGCCTCAGGACAACCAGTCCAAACCATAAACAAAGAAGGACAATGGAAAAACAAAGAAAGACACTAGGAAATGGTGTGAGTTCCATAAGATCCCCTGGAATAACACAATTGAATGTTGCTTAAGGAATTCATTGGTGGCCGAGGTGAAATCCTATGAATCAGATGCAGGCTCTAACTCTGATTTCGAAATAAAAAATTGGATACGGATCATTGATGCAGAACCCAATGCCAAAATTGATACCACCACCAAGGTCCAGCGTGATGAACCTGATGGACCATAGGAAGGTGAGCGCCTCTTTCATTCATAGATGTGGGTGAAGGGTACTCCGTTGCACTTCACCGTTGATAGAAATAGCTAGAAGAACCTCATATTAGTAAAGGTCATCAAGAGGTTGGATCAACTGACAACACCACACCCACAACCATACACCATCGGATGGCTCCGCCAAGGGAGCAATCTTCGCGTCAACCAACAATGATGCTTGGCCTATGGCATCAACCCCTTCAAAGATGATATATTCTGTGATGTCGTCCCCCTTGAATTTTGTGATGTTATTTTGGGCCAATCTTATTTATGGAAAATTCATGTTGTATATGAGTCCAGGCCTCATAGTGTTATTATTAATTTGGACAGGAACTTATATAAGATTCCCGAGGTAGTCCCATCTACCACCATTTCCTTGGTCTCTGCCAAGCAATGAAGGAAGGTCATCTCTCATACCGAGAAATTTGTCTTCTTTATGATTCACGCTCAATGTGAGAGGAACGTTGCAACCACATCCATGGCCTTCGTGATAGGTCTCTCCATGCAGCATAATAAAGTGGATAAGGTCATGGAAGAATACAAAGACATATTCTCCTCGACTAGTGGGGTACCTATACACTATCAGGTCAAGCACTCAATCAATCTAACCCCTAACGAACCACTACCCAATGGGCTAGTCTATCACTTCTCTCTGTTATAAAATGAGGAAATCTAGCACCATATCCAAGAGTTGTGTGAAAATGGGCACATCCTCCCAACATCACCACCTTGTGGAAGCCCAATCATGCTTGTGCAAAAGAAAGGTGGGACCCGGCGACTCTAAATTGATTATCGATCCCTAAATAAAATCACAGTCAGGAACCGGTACCCAATTCCCTGAATTGACGATCTCTTTGACCAAATCAAGGGGGCCAAATTCTTCAGTAAGATTGATCTAAATTTCAGTTACCACCAAGTCCTAATAGAGAAGACTGATGTATGGAAGACTACCTTCAAGTCCAAAGAAGGTCTTTTTGAATGGTTGGTCATGCCCTTTGGATTGAAAAATTCCCCAACAACTTTCATGAGGATGATGGACAATATCTTGCAGCCTTTCACCAATTATTTTTTATTGGTGTATTTGGATGGAATCCTCATATTTAACAAGAATTGGGAAAAACACTTGCGGCATACTCAACAAGTTCTACACAATCTGTGACAACAAAAGCTATATGAAAATTTGGAAAAATGCTCCTTCGACATGATTAGGGTCCAGTACCTAGGTTGCATTGTTGATGAGAATGGGGTGCATGTTGATCCAACCAAGATCTAGTTCATCCGTGACTGGCCAAACCCAACCACACTCACTGAGATTTGGATATTCTTAGGCCTTGCCAATTTCTATCGCATGTTCATGTTGGGATTCTTCCACATTGCATGAGCCCTTAGACAAGTGACCAGGGGTAGTGGCAAGGAAACATTTGTGTGGGGTCAGTCGAAAAATAAAGCATTTGATGATTTAAAGAAGTGCTTGTGCTCATCCCCAATGCTCTCATTACCCAACTTGCAACAACCTTTTCAGATTGAGACAGATGCTTCAGACTATGGGGTGGGAAAAATTCTCACTCAGAATGGGCATCCCATGGCCTATCATAGTGAGACACTATCAGATATTGTCTGCAAGTACCCCACTTACGAAAAAGAAATGTACTCCATTGTACAAGCCTACTACCAATGGATACATTACATTCTCAAGAAGGAGACAGTCATCCACACTGATCATAAGCCTATGTATTTCATGCATACACAAGGTAAATTACAAAATGACCGCCATCAAAAGTGGTCCACATACTTGCAACAGTTCCATCTCAACATCAAGTATAAGAGAGGGAGCACCAACCGCGTCGCTCACTGCCTCAACCGACCTCTAATTGTCGAGCTAACCATAGTTCTACACTCCTGTAGACGTGAGACCTTTGAATGGCCCCAACTCTACGAGAGAGATCCTGACTTCACCATTACCTACCATATTTTGGGCACAAACACAGTTGTCACTTATTTTCATATGCAGGATGGATTTTTGTGCCATATGGTCCATCTATGTGTTCCATCAAACGAAAAATAAAATATGATTTGGGAAGCTCACTACAGTCGGGTGGCAAGACACTTCAACATAGAAAAGACAGTGGAAATGTTGCAACAAAATTTCTATTGGTTGGAACTCCAATAGGATGTCAACAAGTATATCAATTCATGCACAGCTTGAGCCATTTTCAAACTAGCCATTAAGAAACAAGGAATGTACACCCCACTGCCCACTCTTGGCAGGCCCTGGGAATCCATTTCAATGGACTACATGTCGAGCCTTCCTTCAACCAAGTAGGGAAATGACTGTGTTTTCATGGTTGTTGATTGATTTTCCAAGATGGCGATTATGGTCGCCTACAAGAAGAGCATCACAATAGAGGCCACTACCAATATCTTCTTCGAAGGAGTGTGGGTACACTTTGGGATTCCATAAACCATTCTCTCGAATCAGGATAGCTAGTTCCTTAGCACATTTTGGTTGAGCCTCTGGTCACAATTGGACACCAATCTCACCAAATCCACGACCTTCCACCCCCAAACAGATGACCAAATTGAGGTCGTCAATAGGATGATCATGCATATCTTGTGCATGTACAATTCCAAGAATATGTGCACAATGGATGATAGTCTTCCCTATGTTCAACACAGTTACAACAGAGCCATACATAGATCAACCAGCCACAACCTCTTTCAAGTGGGGTTGGGATTTCAATCATTGGGTCCCATGGATGTTGCACTACCCCTTGCATCCACACAAGAAAAATCATCCCATGTGCACACTAAATAATACAAAGCCACCTGATTCATTGAAAAAATACAACACATCATCCAACAGGTTCAAAATATTTTGCAAAAGTCCAATTCCAAGTATAAGCAGCATCATGATCAACATCGGGTGCCACACAAGTTTCAGGTGGTAGATAAAGTTTGGTTGCAGTTGTAGAAAGAATGCCTTACAAGACCCCATCAAAAGCTTAATCCACTCTGTTATGGACCTTAAACCATCACCAAGGTTGTGGGTGACAATGCATTTGAGCTCAACATTCCCCCCTTCCTTTTCTTGCGCCCAGTGTTTAATGTTGACCTCCTTCGGCCATACTTTCCACCCTTATTGGAAACCTCAGAGATAGCAAAACAATTGACGCCGAAAGAGCTCATGGAACATGCAACCACTGATCAGATCATGGATACACAGGTCAAGGGAACTTTCCAACATAAGCTTTCTCTTTATTAATTTGTCAAAGTGAGGCAGCTCTTGCACCAAGGCAAGTGGCTCACCAGGGGCCAGATTCAACAAAAATTTCCTCATTTGATGGGGGAAATCAACGCAATGGAGACCATTTCTTCCTAAGGAGGGAGGATTGATCCAGGTGGATATCAATGGCCACCAACCTCTTCCAGCTAGCTCACACATAACTTTGATCCTGACAGTTACAATTTTCATCTTGGCAGTTTTTTTCTAGCTTTTCGAGTCCTAAACTTCTAGGATCGTTTTGAGGCCCTAAACGACGTTTTTTGGGCCCGCCACAGTCACACTGTAGATACAGTCAAAGTGTGATGGAATAATATGTATTCCTCGCATATACCTTTCCAACGAGCTATCATGCGCCTAAAACGTAGATCGTATGTAAACGTTACGACCCCGAGAAGTTGATGTACCAACTTACCCCATCGGGGCCCACATGACTTTTGGCACTTCATCTCCTAAGGTTAGGTTTTTGGATGTCTAGGATTTGATATTTAATTTTAGATGCTAAAAAGGCCCAGAGGCATCATTGTAATGTGCTCATACGAAAGCATGTATCCACCACATCTCTTCTCATAGATTAGCTACCACTATTCGAGCAATATTATTTTCATTCTACATTTTATAGTTTCATCAAATTTCTTTATTGAATAGAATTTAAGTTCCATTATATTTATGTTATGGTTCTCTGTATATTTGTGTTAATGTTATATAATTGTGTTTCATTTAATTCCACTCATAAATCAAGATCAACCATAAACGAAACAATTCCCTCTAAACTTTTTCTAAGTACAATATTTCTAAAATGTTATCCATGCTTTTAAAGTTCCTAACTCATCTCCTCCCATGTAATTTAAATCACTTGCATAAACCATCCAAAATCCTTCCCATCACCTAATTTCTATTATATTTATATTTATATATCAATTAACAATGACATACCCAACACCTTCATCTTCCTCCTTCGAAACAATAAAATGGACAGTTCATGTGCCTATGGCGTGGGCCATTTTGGCCCTCCTTAGTAGTTGAGAAGATCATAAACTAATAATGAAAACCTAAATGCAGAGAGGATCTATGAATTTAAAATCTATAATTAATGTGCACTAAGTAAACTAATCTCAAATAGAGAAACTCTCATATGTGGAGAACATCAAATCCTTCATTCTCCTTTAATTATTGAGCATTTCAAGGTGTATTCTCAAATAGAAAAATCTCATTGAGTGAGAACATCAAACCCTCATCCTCTCATTATAGATCATAGTGAAAAAATGTATTTTTGAGTTGTTTAAATCAAAAGTTTCACATATAATTATTTTTAAATTAAATTACTATTATTCAATTATATTGAAAAGCATTATCGAAAGTAAAAGAATTTATATACAATTTAAAATTGTAATTGAATTTAAAATAGTGGAATTGTGGTCACTGTCCACTTGAAGAGTTTGAAGAAAGATAGATTGAGTTGAATAGGATTTAATATATTTTTATAATTCAATTATGTTGAGAATTATTATTTAAAGTGAAAGAATTTATATGCAATTTAAAATTGTACACTTGAATGCAAAAGAGTGGAATTGGGATTACTACTTACTTGAAGAGTTTGAATAAAGATGGGTTAAGTTGAGTTCGATTAATATACTTATATGTTTTTGACTGAAGAGGTGATCTGCATCTCAGTATGGAGAGATATTTATGTTATATAATACATTAAAATAATAATAAACATTAAAATAATAATAAAAAATAAAAAATAATAATAACAAAAGTTTATTTCGGTTTTATTATACACATATTTTGAATGAATAACAATTATTCTAAATCCATTTTAACATTGTATCTATCAAGCTTTGAGAGGGATTAAATATCTTTAGGTGCAAACTTTTTTTAGAGTACAAAACTTGAGAAAAGGTTAAAGGTTTGCACCTCCAAATATTTGATCCCTCTCAACGCTAGATAGATCCAGAGTTAAAATGCATCTAGGCTAGTTTAAGGAATTATAGAATATAGTATAAATGTTAAATAAAAGGATGGTTCAAAATAACACTAATAAATTATTTTTCATCAAATTTATTTAATATTTGATTTATAATTTAATATTATTTAAATGTTATGAAATTGTGTATTATTATTTTTAATTTATAGTATAAAGAGATAAAGGCCAGACCGGGTTTAGGAGATATCATTCAATTGTGGACCATCTTGTTACCTTTAACATCATTGCAAAGGAGTTCTGCAATACTAAAACCAATCTTTTTTGTTGTTTTTTCTACTTTAGAAAAGCTTTTGACACAGATCCAAAGAAAAACCTTTAGAATAGGTTGGAAGAGATAAAAATGTCTTTCAAGTTGAGGGTTGCCACAATAAGGTTGTATGAGAACATTATTTCCAGGTTTAAGAACATTGAGGGTTGTTCGAAAGATATTAACTGCGATATTGGAGTCAACTAAGGTTGTCCCTTGTCCCCTACCCTTTTTGGCATATACATTGACAAGTTAGAAGATTTCTTGGAAGAAGTAGGTTGTGTCGGCCCTACTCTCACTGGTATAGTCATCAATATTCTTATTTATGTTGATGATATCATTCTTATGGTGAGGAGTCCCCACGATCTTGAAAATCAATTAAGAATCCTCAAGGATTTTTGCTCCAATATGGGTATCATTGTTAATACTGACAAGACTAAGGTCATGATCATTAAATATAATAAGATCACTTATGATACCTTCATATATGACAACAAAAACTTGGAGGAAGTGACTTCATACAAATATCTTGGAATCGATATTCACCGCAAGCTCAACTAGAATTATAACATTGAGAAAAGGATTATTGGGGGATGAAAATATTATTATGGACTTGAAAACAATTGTAAATAAATCGATCTTTGGATATGGGATAAGAAGAAACTTCTCTTTGAGACTCTTGCTATGCATGTTATTTTATATGGATGTGAAGTATGGGGATGAAATATCTCTTGTGTATCCCGGAGAAAGATAGAGCAAATCCAAAAGAATTTTATAACCTATAGTCTCAAAATTAAAGGAAATATGCCCTATCCCATCCTCCTATTAGAGGCAATCCGTTCCCCCATTGAGAGAACGGCTATGACTAGATACCTAATGTATAAGAACAATTTAAACAAAATGGAAGACAAGAGGCTTCCTTAAATTGCTTCAAAGTCCAGTCGTAACCACCTTAAACTCAAGCGAGGATGGCATAAAGATGCCCAGTCTTGGCTAAGCTATTGGGAAATCATGGAAGACACCATTTTGCAAAATACGAATACTATTAAAAATATCATTAAATCAAAATTTAAGGAGAAATGTGGTGTGATAAAGAGTTATAGGAAAAAATAAAATGAAGGTATTATAAGAATGTAATCAACCATAATCTAGAAGATAAAAATTATCTCTCTATTTTGACTGGTGTAAAGAAAAAAATAAGCATTGCTAAGATAAGAACAAATTCTCACGAGCTCCATAGTGAAATTGGGCATTGGTCAATTCCTAAAACTCCATGGGATGAAAGAGTGTGTCACCTTTGTGACACTAAGAAGGTTGAAGATGAAAAACACTTTCTCTTAGATTGTCCAGCCTATACCTATAATAGATCTCAATTTCAAAATATTTGTCACACTACCAACCTTTCTAACCTTTTAACTCAACAAAACTATGATGATCTTGGAAAGTTTTTCTTAATGATTTTCGAGAACAAAAATAAAATTATAAAGAATTGCAAGTAATCCATTACCCTCTTAAGGTTCGATAGACCAATTCGATCTCAATGGACATTAATCATTATCATCATTGTCATCAATAAATAGTTTTTTTTATATAAATTGATTGAGAAATTGGTAACTGGGTAAAATTTCACCTGCTCCACACAAGGTTGAATTCTCCCAACTACCATTATAAACCCCAATTTTTATATGCAAATCCAGTCATCACATGCCAAAGGTAGGTTTAATTAATACCATAGTCCCATCCACTCAATCTAGCCCTAACAAACAACATTAATAACTAGTTTAAAATATGATATACTTTCGAGGTTGAATTAATACCATAATCCCATCCACTCAATCTAGCCCTAACAAACAACATTAATAACTAGTTTAAAATATGATATACTTTCGATTTCTTGACATTATATTTTTTTGTTTATACAAAATTTTTAATATATATATTTAATATAGCTATGTATTACTATTTTTTAATATAATAGCATGATTAAACAATTAAAAAATGATACCATTTCAATTAGCATGTTTTAAAATTTTCTAATTATATAAGAATTTTTTTATTATATATATAAATGTAATTTCATATAATATTATTAAAAAATATTTTAAATAGAGATTTATAATTTTAATATATAACTTGAAGATCAACTTTTTGATATAGAAATATTTGTATAGATATAGGGTATGATTAAAATATTTGTATAGACACGTGACATGATTGACAATAAGCATTAAACACCTTAGGAGTTTGCAGCCATCCCAAGGTGTCTTGAGATTGTGTCGTTAGATATGATGGTCCAACCTCAAACCTTAGGAGTTTGCAGCCATCCCAAGGTGTCTTGAGATTGTGTCGTTAGATATGATGGTCCAACCTCAAACCTTTGGGATATGTCCAAACTCCTAGGGGTGATTAATACTTTTCATGGACTACAACTTGACATGTTAAAAAAAAAAAAAAAAAAACTCATCCCATAATAATGGTAACCATCCCAAAAATAAGGGACAAGCATATCACAAGTTTACACAAATAAAAAAGAAGAAATGGGATTATCCTTGTAGGTGGATTGAAAACCTATGTATGAGATTGTTGATATTTTGGTAATTGCGGGAGGTATTAACCTCCACGTGTAACCTATGATTTAGAATAGGAAGCAAGTGAAACATTAAAAAGGTGTGTAGAAATCTTAGAAGACAAGTCGACCTAGCAGAATAAATAATATTAGAATATTATCTTCCAGAAATACAAGTCGGCTCCACAAGAAAAAGACAAACAAAAAATATAATTACCAGAAAGTCAGGTCAACCCGGCCAGAAAAGTCACTGGACAGATTAATATAAATAAAGGACGTTTTAGCTCATTTGGATACCCAGTTAGAGCATAAGTCTTGTGGAGAGTTGTAGTTGCAACTGAAATTGCAGTTGCAAGGAGGAATAAGGGCGTATGGTCATCTCTTGGTATTGGTCTCTCTCTAGCACTATCAAGTGATTCTCTTGGTGATTCTCTTGGTGAAACTCTTGGTGATATTTTTTCTAAGTATGGCGTAAGGTTGAGAGAGTAGTGCAGTTGCAGTTGTGTATGGCACTTATTCTATGGATATGGAGACTCTCTCTCTTGTGCTCTACCATTGGAGAAGGAGCACTCTACTTTTCTTGAGTTGTTGTTGCAGTTAGAAACTAGAGTTTATATTTTGGTTCTGGAGTAGGCTTGTTGTAATTATTCTAAGGTTAGTGTGCTCAGGGGTGGAATATGTGATTGTCTATGGTTGGGTGACAATGATGTGACATTGTCTATGGTTAAGCGAGCATACCAAAATTTCAACATGGTATCAGAGTTGGTTTCCTTCATAATAGTCTAACCACGAGAAGGGAGATCCTCAGTTTCCCCCATTTTCAAGCTCATTGAGAACTTACCGAACTCACTAAGAAGGTCACCTAAGTAGGGCGCATCTCTTCCCTGGATCAAATCTGCAAATTTCTAAAGTTGAGAAATTAGGATTTCCTCATAAAACCCTAGGTCTATAGTGCCAGTTGCAGTTGCAGTGTGAGTTCCTTCATGCCAGTTGCTTCATGTCAGTTGCAACACCAGTTGCAGTGTCAGTTTTAGCATTAGTTGTAGTGCCAACACCAGTTGCAGTGAAAGTTTATGTGAAGTGTTGGGACTGATTTTTGGTTGTCATAGTGTGCCTTACCCTAGCACATCTCCAACTACCTTTAGATTAAAAGTTGGAACACCTTTGAGGTTTTAAGGTTCGTCATTGCTTTTCATTATTGTCGGATGGTTTCAATACCTGCCGATGCTACTAGAGGTATGTACTTATATCAAGTTATATATATTTAAATTGTATCACTATTTTGAGTGTGATTGCAGGAGAAGGGATCTCTTACAATCGTAGATCTACAGGGATCTCAGACCCAACACATTTAGAGGAACAACACACTCCAGGTTTGATTGTTTTCATATGCCTCTAGGTCTTATAGAATTATTGTAATCCTATGAACATCTAGTTTTATTTTTATTTATTGAAGTTCTAGTAACCTCTATTCAAAGTTAAAGTTATAAGATGACTTTAGTCAAAGTATTAGATTGATTAAGGTTGATATTTTAGAGTTTATTTGCATTATATTCTCTAACTAAGATTTATGTCAAGAAAGCATATTGTCTTAAGTATAGGGGACAAGTTGAAGAGGATACTTGTCATCTTGAGTGAAGGAGACTTGGAAGAAAATCAATAACACTCGTTCTTGAAGATACGACTCCAGGTTATAGGTTTGATTGATTAAATTATTAAGTTTCCAATTTGCAAATATCAAGTTTGATAATTGCTACATTACTAGTTGTGACAACAATCCTTGAAAAGTTCTATTATTGCTAGATACAACGAATACTTGGAAACATGTGAGTACTATTGATATAAATGCTTATTGTACTTGGTCGCAAGATGAACTAACATATCCTCTAGGAGATAATTCTTGTTTTGCTTCTAGGTAGGTCACCTTGGTAATAATATGATGATTACTATGAGATTTCCTTTTTATTCTTGTTGACATAGATGTGTTCTTATGAAAATGATGTTATACTTTTTGTTCTTGTTTCGGGCAGGTTACCATGGAGGAATGATTTATCAAAACACTAGAATAATGTTGTTCCTATTTCTTACTATTTTATTTTTATTTTAGTTCTTGTTCCAGGCAGGTCACAAGAAATAGCTCTAATAAGGAGCTACTATGATTATTGTTCTCATTCTTGTTTTTATTATTATAAGAGTATTATTCTTATCTATTGTTTTTCCCTTCTCATTTTTATTGTTCTCATTCTTGTTGTCCTTGTTCCGGGCAGTTCACAGGTGATAAATATAAGGGAAGCTATAGTGATGGTTGCAAGAGACAACATATTAGATGGTTTATATTTTGAGACATGGAGCAGACTATCTAGATAAGAAGTTGTATACATGACCATATACATCCATGTACCAAAGAAGAAGAAGACGAAGAATGGTACTTTTGTGAGATACATAGTATCTCATATGGATATTAATTGTAAGGATCAGAAGGCTCCAAACATGACCAAACAAATCCCTCTAGTGAAGTTGATCACTCTTCAGATCATTAGAAATATTTAGTAGAGACAGAAGGGCCTACCCAGAATCGTCGTAGTAACCAAAAAGAGACCAGCGTGGTCCCATGAAACTTTGCAGGATGCAACTTTGATGAGCCATATCATGAGCAGATGGCATCAAATATTATACAAACTCGGAGGGAGTCAAGCTTCGTAGGGAGAATGGAGACTCAAAGACTTTTAGATTCAGATGGAAGAGAGAGGCATCTTCCGGAACTGACAGACATATGCCATAGGTTGAGAAGGCTAGATCAAAGCTTCAAAGGCTTCGAGGAGATATGAGATCTTATGGCAAGATCCCCTTGCTTTAGTAGACTTTTCTATAGTGATTGAGGAGGAAGCCATTCAAAAGGACTGGGATATATATATATTTTCCTTGGTTTTGAGACCAGAAGGGAAGTCAGTGGTGACTTCCAAGTTGATCTACAAGATCAAATATGTTGCAGATAAATAACCTAGAGATGTACAAAACCTAATTTGTGTCTAGAGGATTCTCCTAGCAAGAGGGAGAAGACTATGATGAGACACTTGCTCTAGTATATTTCTACCGACAAACAAGTAGCAGATATGTTGACCAAGCCTCTGTCAGGTATAATCTTGGATTGGTCCAAATGTTTTTCTCCAATAGTGAGAATTGATGTATTACCCAATAGCGGGAATTTATGTGATCCCTAGTAGTGGGAGCTACCCCAAAACAGGTTGGTATGCTAATCCAATGCAAGTTGGTATGTTACCCCAACACAATTTCGTATGCTACTCCAACGTAGGCTGGTATGTTACCCCAACGTTGATCAGAATCTGGACCGGGGGTAAAATTTTAGCCCAAAAATAAAAGTGTTCGGAATCGCTTCAAAATGAACAAGAACGTAGGCCTCGTCGTCACGAACCCAACACACTTCGAACAAGGTCAAATGGACATTGGATGAGTGAGATATCGCATTCTGTTCTATTTGCCAAAGAGGCAAAAAATTGTTGACTGTACAGTCCGTACATGATGACGTGGTAGGGTACAAATCACACATGGCAGGTGATGTGGCATGATGCTGACATGGCAGATGTTGAGTTGGCATACAGTTGGTAGATGTGGGTGAATCATCCTTCGACACGTGACACATTAATTAACAAATGGGGTGGTGCCACAAGGCCCAGGCATGGGCTGCCACGTGGCACCATGTAATGTTTTAGGTATTTAAAATTTTATGGAGTCCATGGGGTTTGAACCATGGACCTCTCCCATAGTTCCAACATCTTGGCAAAGGCCACCCAACCGGTGTGCCACAAGGTGTTTCTTATTATATATATGTGTTTATATATATTTAAAGTTACTTTCTTTTATTTTCGGCGTGGGTCCTGGCTGGGGCCCGGTTTCATATGTGCGCCCATATGACCATGCCACACTTGCGCTCACATTTTTTTTAAATGGTCCTCCAACCCACACGCCCCAGCACATGTCACGCCTTGGTTCAATCATACAAAGGTGCCTATTTTTGCGCTGGGACGTGGCCACATGGCCCCCATGCGCCCAACACCTCTGCCTTTGGGGGCTTAGTTTCGCTAACAGTGCGACATATTGGCATGTTTTGTGGAGATGGGTGCAAGTGATAGGTTTAGGCATAGGAAATTCCCAGAAGCCAGGTTACACACATAGGAGGTGCGAATTGGCGAACAAGAGACAACAAGCTTGAAGGAGGAAAATGGAAAAAGGCCTATCTTCTTCATTTTTTGGCCAATTGAGGTGCCGAAAAAGCCCAGCTAGGGGTTTTTGGATGTTCTGAATCGATTGGCATAGTTTTCAAATCAATTTGGAGACTTATTTTGCCAGTTTTTCTACCTTGAAGTTTCAGGAGCTTCAGGGAGCTTAGGGCCACCATTGAAGGAGGCCATGCTCATATGAGCCCAAGTCTATTTTTTGTGACTGAATAGTCATTTTTGACTAATTGTTATGCTCTAAACACATTGGGATAGGTTTCAGAGGCATTTAAGGAATTTTACAGGTGTTTTTTCCACAAGGAAGCTCAGGGAAGCTCAAGGCCACATGTAGAAGAGGTCATGCCCAGATGAGCCATGGTCCGTTTTCAGAGTTCTATTAGTCATTTTTGGGGTTTTTATGTATTCTAAACCTACTAGTACAGTCAATAAATCCATTGGATTTGAGCAGTATCTTGTAAAAGAATCTTTGAAAAACTAATCCCAGAGAGCCTAGTCCATTGATGGAGGCTCAAGGAGATGTAGCCCAGTTGGGGGTGAACTCCTTTATCATCTTGTTATTGTTGTGAGTTTGCTGGTTATATTTGTTGCACTTATGTTGCTGTTGTATTTTCATTAAACAACAAATTTAACTTTTAAAAATTCTTCACACATAAACACCTAGAAGATGCATAAACTTGGCACATAATTTATCTTGCATAACTAAGACATTGAGCAAGGACCTAAAAAGTTTATTTTAATGGAGTAGAGGGTGCTTGCATAGAAAAACAAGTCAGCCCCCTATTTTTAGATTTGGTGGTATCAGAGCATAGTTTTGCTCATGTTATTGCCATTGATAGCTAGAGATTTAGTTGTTGGTATTATTGTGCAAGTTTTGTGTTGAAGTTTGATATCTTGCAAGATGAAGGAAGCTTCAAACAATAAGAGTTCTCATACATCTTCATTATCCAAGTTCTTTGACAAAGAGATGTTGGAGGAGTTTCTAACCATGAGAGATGTGGTGCAAGAGATGTGGGAAGATAGAAAGGAGAGCATTGTCCTTCAAGAGCAGTTGATGGCCATGAAGGAGGAGAAGCACCAGCTTCTTGAA
>ML785468.1:226210-239645 GCA_009831015.1 Picea engelmannii
AAGGTATATTTCTGCCTATCATTCAGTTGCTTTTGATTATGTTAAGCATGGTAAATTTGCATGTAAAAATGGAAGAAAAAGTCCATGTACATATTGTGGTTTAGATAACCATCATGTTTCAAGATGTTGGAAAAGATTGACCATATTCAGGAAACTTTCCAAGCAATGGCAACTTGAAAAGAGGATGCAAAAGATTTGCACTCATTGCCAGAAGAGAGGTCATCTCATTGACCAATGTTGGACATTGCATCCAACCACTCATCCACAACACAAGAAGCAGATGGATAAAGAGACTGGAAAGAATGGAAGAGGAGATTCCATCATTGATGTGGGTCAAGATGATTCACAAGAAGACGATTTTCAGCAGAAAAAGTCACCATTGACTTGGCTTGGTAAGAAATGGTTAGATTTCTTGAACAAATAAGGCTTGAATTTTTTTGTTTGTAGATACACTTTTCAGCCTTATGTATGCATTTCTATTGAAGCTTGACAAGTTGCAGCTATTTATCACAACTTGTATGATGCAAGTTTGCATGTGAATGCAATTCATTTGAAGGCTTTCTTGTCGTTGCACAACTTTGCCAGGAGGATGTAAAAGATGGGTATGATACTCACTTATTGCAGCCATTTAGCTTTTCATTTCAGCTCTTATGTACCCACATGTTTTTGGGTTTATGTACTTATGTTTCTACTTGAAGGAGAGTTGAAGAGCTATGCACATGCATGTGATTTTGTATGTGTGTAAAGAATGAACTTGATGATAGTTTCACTATGAGTGACTCATGATTGTAACATGGTTGTGTATCATGAATGTCGACTTGTCATTTTGGAATGTCGGTGTGTTTCAAATGAGTCTTGACTTGTGTCAATGTTGTTTTGATGACTATGTTGTGTCGATCATGTCTTTTGACTTATGTTTAGTCGATGGTGTTTGCCGACTTGTAAGTCGATATTGAGTACACCAAGATGTAGGAAAATGCCATGTGCTTTGATGAAGTACAAGATGAGATAGTTATTGCTTGAAGAGAAAAAAAAAAAAAAAAAACTTTGTTGGCATCATTTTCAGTCTTGTATAAAATTTGTTTTCAAGATTGATGGTTTTTCTTGGTTTGTGACAAGATGTCGCAGGAAAACTTTTTGCAGCCATTGTAGAGAAGATTGTGTTGACGCCAAAGATTTCACAAGAGGGACTTGATTCTCAGTGGGAAGGATGTTGGTCTTCCAAGCACAAAGAGAACAATGGGTCAGCAGTGGCTAGGGAACAGTGGTTGAGGGACGTAGCCAGTTGCAGTGCAAGGCATGTCAAGGTATCCAGGTGATTGCCAAAAAGACTTTTCAAGTAGAATAAGTTGATAGAACTTGGAAGCAGAAGAGTATTGAAGCTCAGAGAGATAATCATCATCTTTTGTGGTTCCAAAATCCTTTCAGTGGGAAGGCGTGATCATAATCTAGACTAGGGGTAAAATTTTAGCCCAAAAATCAAAGTGTTCTGAATTGCTTCAAAATGAACATGAGCGTAGGCCTTGTCGTCATGAACCCAACACACTTCAAATGGGGTCAAACAGACATCAGATGAGTGATATGTCGTGTTTTGTTTGATTTGCCAAACAGGGAAAAATTGTTGACTATACAGTCCATACATGCTGACGTGCCAGGGTACAACTCACACGGGGAAGGTGATGTGGAATGATGCTAACGTGGTATATGCTAAGTTGGCAGATGTGGGAGAATCATACTTCGACACGTAGCACATTAATTAACAAATGGGGTGGTGCCATGTGGCCCAAGCATGGGCTGCCACATGGCACTGTGTAATGTTTTGGGTATTTAAAATTTTATGGAGTCCGTGAGGTTTGAACCCCAGACCTCCAACATAATTCCAAAGTCTTGACAAAGGCCACCCAACCGGTGCACCACAAGGTGTTGCTTATTATATATATGTGTTTATATATGTTTAAAGTTACTTTCTTTTGTTTTCGGTGTGGGTCTGGGCTGGGGCTTAGCCCCAGCCCCCGGTTTCATATGTGTGCCCATATGACCATGCCACACTTGCGCACGCATTTTTTTAAATGATCCTCAAACCCACGCACCCTGCCACATGTCACACGTGGGTTCAATCATGCAAAGGTGCATAATTTTGCGCTAGGACGTGGCCAAATGGCCCCCATGCGCCCAACGCCTCCGCCTTTGGGGGCTTAGTTTCGCTAATGGTGTGACATATTGGTACGTTTTGTGGATATGGGCGCAGGTGTTGGGTTTAGGCATGGGAAACGCCCAGAAGCCGGGTTACACACACAAGAGGTGCGAATTGGCGAACTAGAGACAACAAGCTTGAAGGAGGAAAATGGCAGGAGGCCTATCTTCTTCATTTTTTTGGCTAAATGAGGTGCCGAAAAATCCTAGCTAGGGGTTTTTGGATGTTCTGAATCCATTGGAATAGTTTTTAAAGCCATTTGGAGACTTATTTTGCAGTTTTTTCTACCTTGAATTTTCAGTAGCTCTAGGGAGCTTAGGGCCACCATTGAAGGAGGTTATGCTCAGATGAGCCTAAGTCTATTTTTTGTGACTGAATAGTCATTTTTGACTAATTGTTATGATATGAACACATTGGGATAGGTTTCAGAGGCATTTGAGGACTTTTACAGGTGTTTTTTCCACAATGAAGATCAGGGAAGCTCAAGGCCACATGTAGAAGAGGTCATGCTCGGATGATCCATGGTCCGTTTTCAGAGTTCTATTAGCCATTTTTGGGGATTTATGTATTATGAACCCAATGGTACAGTCAGTAAATCCATTGGATCTGAGAAGTAGCTTGTAAAATAATCTTTGACAAACTAATCCCAGAGAGCCTAGTCCATTGATGGAGGCTCAAGGAGATGTAGCCCAGTTGGGGGTGAACTCCTTTATCATCTTATTATTGTTGTGAGTTTGTTTGTTATATTTGTTGCACTTATGTTGCTGTTGTATTTTCATTAAACAACATATTTAACTTTTAAAAATTCCTCACACATAAACACCTAGAAGATGCATAAACTTGGCACATAATGTATCTTGCATAACTAAGACATTGAGCAAGGTCCTGAAAAGTTTGTTTTAATGGAGTAGAGGGTGCTTGCATAGAAAAACAAGTCAACCCCCTATTTTCAGATCAAATGTAGGTTGGTATGGTAGTCCAACGCAGGCTAGTATGTTACCCCAATGCAAGTTGGTATGTTACTCCAATGCAGGATGGTATGTTACCCCAGTGTAGGTTGGTATGCTACTCCAATGCAGGTTGGTATGTTACCCCAGTGCATGTTGGTATGCTACTCCAACGCAAGCTGGTATGTTACCCCAACGCAGGTTGGTATTCTACTCAAATGCAGGTTGGTATGTTACCCCAACATAGGTTGGTTTGATAATCCAACGCAGGTTGGTATGCTACTCCAACGCAGGTTGGTATGTTACCCCAGCTCAGGTTGGTATTCTACTCCGACGTACGCTAGTATGTTACCCCATCATAGGTTGGTATGCTACTCCAACACAAGCTGGTATGTTAGCATAGGTTGGTATGATACTCCAATGTAGGCTAGTATGTAACCCCAACGCAGGTTGGTATGCTACTCCAATAAAGGTTGGTACATTATTTCAGTGAAAGTGTAGAACTTCTTATGATGTATGGATTCGTGAAATTCAACAAGACAATGGTCGAGGTGTGCAAAAGCGCAGAAGCAATGATGATTATTGTGCCAAGTGGAATACCTTCCTCGTCAAGAGGGAGTGTTAAATTTTTGAGTCAGATTCTGTGTGAGCTGACGAGTTACTAGTTCTATATGAACTAGATGTCGACCTATAGTGTTGGAAATGATTATGAGTTAGAGTGTCAATCAATAGCATTGGAGGTTTCTAGTTGGAGGGCCAACCAGTAGTGTTGGAGGTGTTTTCCAACTACATGGATAATGTGTGGCTATGATGGTGATACTTGATCTGTTTGATCATATGATAGCTTGTGTGGCTATGGTGATGCTACCTGTAGACTGGTCTGCAACACCATGTGATTCATGCCCATGCCATGTGAGATGGATGGATGTGTTTGAGACCACTACATGACGAACATATTAGTTAATACCTCCCTAGTTAAGAGGGATTTTTTATGTTTTGGTAATTGCAGGAGGTATTAACATCCACGTGTAACCTATGACTTAGAATAGAATATTCCATAAGAAAGTGAACCATTAAACAGATGTGTGGAAATCCTATAAGACAAGTTGGCTTCTAGTAAAATAAATAATATAAGAATATTATCTTCCAGAAATACAAGTCAGCTCCATAGAAAAAAGATAAAAAGAAAATATAACCAGAAAGCCAGGTCGACCTAGCCAGATTAATATAAATAGAGGACATTTTAGCTCATTTGGATACCTATTTAGAGTGCAACTCTTGTGGAGGGTTGCAGTTACAGCTGTAAGGAGGAATAAGGGTGTATCGTCATATCCTGGTCTTGGTCTCTCTCTAGCGCTATCAAGTGATTCTCTTGGTGATATTCTTGCTAAGTATGGAACAAGGTTGAGAGAGTAGTGTAGTTGCAGCTGCTGCAGTTGTGTATGGAAATTATTATGTGAATGTGGATACTTTCTCTTGTGCGCTACGATCAGAGAAGGAGCACTCTATTTTTCTTAAGTTGTTGTTGCAGTTAGCAGGTAGGGTTTATCTGTTAGTTCTAGAGTAGGCTTGCCAAAATTATTCTAAGTAAAGTTTAGTGTGCTCGGGAGTGGCATATGTGAATGCCTATGGTTGGGTGACAATGATGTGACATTGTCTATGGATAAACGAGCATACCAAAATTTCAACAGAGATTCTCACAATGTTCATTCTTAGTGGCCAACACTGGGAAAAATAATTTGTAAAATTAATACGCATGTCAATAGTGTATATCTTTCTCGTAAACCATGTGTACCTATTTCTACTAGTGTTCCACATTTGTCCAAATCCCAAGGTGAAAACCAACATAGACCATCGATCTATCCATCTATTTTTTCATGCCATGCAATTCATTCATTCATACATCATGGGTTAATTTTAATTTTAAACTTTATATATGCGTGGGGTTTATTCAAAATGTGAATTGAGTGAATAGGCGAGATTTGTTCTTGCACAAAAATATCATGGTCTTATTAGTCTTTGTGTTCACAAGAACTATAGTGATTATTTTTCCATATTTTTTTGGCCTAACACTTTAGGTCATCCAATCAAATACTTTTTATTGTTATTTGTCTTGATATTGAGGCGAAATAAATATTGAGTTGTATTTTTCATGAATTCTTACACATTTCACATCACAAATCACAAAATTCAATTTATGTCTAGCGAGGTAATGCTAGCCTATACTTTAACATTAGTTGGCTTCTCAACATTTAATCCCAACTTCGGGATTGATATTAGAAATGGAAATTTTTTTTACTTGAGAAACAATCCAAAAAAAGTGTTCACAATATAATTTCAAATTAAAACACCCTATTCTCAGTATCGCCTTCATATCACTGCCATTACACTTCCTTTCTTAATCATAGTTTTCATCTATGTATCCCTTCTCATCATCATCGTAGTTACACCACCTTATTCAAGCACAACTTGG
This sequence comes from Picea engelmannii, assembly GCA_009831015.1. NCBI lineage: Eukaryota > Viridiplantae > Streptophyta > Pinopsida > Pinales > Pinaceae > Picea > Picea engelmannii. The sequence goes on from ML785468.1 coordinate 231,825, forward strand.
TAATTAAATACTATTTTTAGGGCCATACCTTCCATATCAAGATCTAGTTCCACTTCTAGTTGTTGATTAAGCAACTTGACCAAGGATAGATCAAGCATGAAACACCATTAGTTCTTCAAGATATTTCATGCATGTTATGCCTCTTCATGATATGTCACCTTATTTTTCACACTTGTGTGCAAATGGTCAATAGGTATGCCCTACTAATCGTTCAAGAGAGACTTGTGCATGGTACATAATAAGAGGCGCACTGTTGTAATTGTAGAAAAGTAACAAAACACTAGAAAATATTTAGTATATATTATGTTTAAACATATTGAAAAGGAGTCTTAAGCTGTAAAGCTAGTGGTCGAGAAATTTGGCTCAGCAAGTAGTACCCTCATGTATTGAATCTCCATTTATAGAAGCTAATTCTTTTCATATACAAATCATAGAAATGGGCACCTGTCCAATTTCCAATAGAAGTGAAATAAAACCAAGAAGCATCAATTCTACAACAGAAAAAAGGAAAATTTCAGATATATTTTCTTAGCCAATGTGATTGCATGAAATCTCATTTAGATTCTCTAAACATTAGATGCTAAAAGATAGAGTTTCTAAATCAACATAATAAGTTCCATACACAACTGCAGTAGTTGCAACTACACTACTCTCTCAACCTTGTGCCATACTTAGCAAGGAGACTCTCTCTCTTGTGCGCTACCATTGGAGAAGGAGCACTCTACTTTTATTGAGTTGTTGTTGCAATTATTATCTGTTGGTTCTAGAGTAGGCTTGCCAAAATTATTCTAAGTAAAGGTTAGTGTGGTCTGGGGTGGCATATGTGAATGCCTATGGTTGGGTGACAATGATGTGACATTGTCTATGGTTAAATGAGCATACCAAAATTTTGACAGAGATTCTCACAATGTTCATTCTCAGTGACCAACACTGGGAAAAATCATTTGTAAAAGTAATCCTCATGCCAATAGTGTATATCTTTCTCATAAACCATGTGTACCTATTGCTACTAGTGTTCCACATTTGTTGAAATCCCAAGGTGACAACCAACATAGACCATTGATCTATCCATTCAACTCTATCCATCCATTTTTGCATGTCATGCAATTCATTCATCAATACATCATGGGTTAATTTTAATTTTAAACTTTATATATCCGTGGGGTTTATTCAAAATGTGAATTGAGTGAATAGGCGAGATTTGTTCTTGCACAAAAATATCATGGTCTTATTATTCTTTGTGTTCGCAAGAACTATAGTGATAATTTTGCCATCTTTTTTTGGCCTAACACTTTAGGTCATCCAATCAAATACTTTTTATTGTTATTTGTCTTGATATTGAGGCGAAATAAATATCGAGTTGTATTTTTCATGAATTCTTACACATTTCACATTACAAATCACAAAATTCAATTTATGTCTAGCGAGTTAATGCTAGCCTATACTTTAACATTAGTTGTCTTCTCAACATTTAATCCCAACTTCGGGATCGATATTAGAAATGGCAATTTTTTTTACTTGAGCAACAATCCAAAAAAAGTGTTCACAATATAATTTCAAATTAAAACACCTTATTCCTGATATCACCTTCATATCACTGCCATTACACTTCCTTTCTCAATCGTAGTTTTCATCTATGTACCCCTTCTCATCATCATCGTAGTTACACCACCTTATTCAAGCCAATGTGATTGCATTAAATCTCATTTAGATTCTCTAAGCATTAGATGCTAAAAGATAGAATTTCCAAATCAATGTGTTTAAATGAAATTCTAGTAATTTCATAAAATTCAATCTAGAATATGCCAAATCAAGCCTTTATACTAGCATAACACATCAAATTCAAATAGATTAGCAAGATATTATCCAACATAGATCACAACTGCATGGTGGGTGTTGCTAGTTTCTAATATCCATTACCTACTTTCAATTTTTCAATCAATGTCGTCTATAAAACATTGGCACAAATATAACAAAAACTTTGAATTTTGCTTACATCTGACATCACTTTCTTGCTTTCATGCTTGTGAAATAGGTTATCGCTATGGTTTTGATACCATCTCTACATTGGTCCAAGAACATATTTTTATAGAAAAAATTTCCTCACCCCATGCAACTTGCTTAGATAGCCTTTCCATTTCCCTATGTTGAATTGAAGTCCCTTGTTGTACCTTCCAAAGAAAAAAAATCATATTTTTCCACATATACGCATCCCATCAGTTAGACAACATGTGTATACATAGGTTTCTCCATTACAACCTGCATACATTGGGTTTGGTGCTCAAAATTAAAAATTATGTTGGGTTTCCATGTCACGTCACGAGATCCATTATCCTTGACCTTACCTATACTGGAAACGCTCTGACTTGGCTCTTTAGTTCCATTTGAAGGCTATAAATTGGACCATATCCAAGCTGTGGAAGAGGAGAGAATTCAACTTTTGAGAAAAAATATACTCTGGAGAAATTTCACTTCACATTGAGTCTGTATCCCTTTATCCTTGAAAGTCTGGACACATTGTTCAACCTCCAAGCTCTTCCTTCTTTGATGGAGAAGCTCATTGTCTTCTTTATATGAGCTTTCCTTTGGTGGAGGATTGAAGTGGTTGAGGCCCAACTGGAGGGACTTAGTTTCTCGGTTTTGATGTGTGTTGTTATAGAAGTTTGTCACTTATACACTTATGTTGATCATTTTTAATAGAAATACTATTTTATTGTCCAATTGATATCTTGCAAATATTTGAATTATTATTCCATGGGCGTATTTTTCATGAATGTTAATGGATTGTGCTATTTTATATGTTAACATTACATATTATCACTATATACTTGTGTATCTTGGTTGTTGAGGACAAGTTGCAGGTATAAATCTTTGAGTTGCATGCTCAACGATGGTCTTCATCGAACATCCGAACTATAAGTTTTAAACCTGTGAAGTAAAGCAATGCATATAGATTCTTAAGCAAAACAAAAATTAATCAATGGCTCATTCACATAATACACAAAGATTTATATTGGAAACCCTCAATCGGGAAAACCTTTCTTATATTCATTATATCGAATTTCACCATTCACCATACAATATATACAATGCTTTTAGGTATTCCGTAGATACAAAAACCCTAATCCCTTAATCCAAGATTAATTTAGAAAACTGCTAAAAATAGCAAAATCCGCTAAAAATAGAAAAAAACATCAAAAAAAAGATCGGGGTGCTGCCCCGGGCTACCGCCCGCTGCCGAACGTTGCACGTAACTAGGGGGGGGCATACCTAGCCCCCCCTAGGAAGCGTCCGATGCACACAACACAAAGAGAACTACTAGAGGGATCGTCAGAGGTAGTTGTCGAACCTGATGCGCCCACACACACACACACGTAAATAATATAGCATATACCCAACACGGACGAGGTAGGATCTTGATATTGTCCTATTAACATTTCATTTATATATCATACTTGGGATTAGAGTTGATTTCTGTGTATCATTCAAATGAAGGGACCTAAAGCTACTTGCTTGGATGCTTCATTTACTATAGGTGTCAAATAAAGAAAGAGTAAGAACGGTTCAGAAAATGGCAAAGGAACCATAAATAGCCCAAGGCAAGGTAGTTGTAGAGGATCACCTCACAAACTAGCCATCATGCAAATTTTGGTTTGTTATTTGTTAATGTTGGGAATTCTTAATTAGGTTGATGTGCCAAATGTGGAAAAGCTATCTAATGCATTCATGATGCATTCATGCTCAACAATATTTGTCCTTCACTATTGCTCACACTTGGCCCCGATGTTTAACCTTTTACTTTCGATTATAAAAACTATTATTTATGTCAAGTATTATTGGTTGTATCATTGATTTGACTAAAATTAGTCATCGCTAAGTAATCTTGAATTTTAGGAATTCTATCAATGTCAGCGAGGATTTGCATCTACAATCCATGATTGTCGCATGGATTTGATCATTTATGCCCAAATTCTCGAGATGGATGGAAAAAAGTATTAGATAGATTTGGATTTGTTAGATTTATACATTATTAATTTTAATATAAATTATAATAATATGAATAAACAATTAAAATTTTAAATGTCATTTCACATTTAAGATATTTTGAAATTTTATAATAATATGAAATTATTGATTATATAATTTTTCCCAATAATTTTCATATTTAAGATATTTTGAAATTTTAGAATAATATGAAATTATTGATTATATAATTTTTCCCAATAATTTTATATAATATTAATAAAATAAAATAAATATTTGTTATGTCAAAAGGCGTATACCTATTGACAATGGGCACAATTAGTCATCTTTTAATCTAAAATTCTAATCTGATGGTTAACAATTAAAGATGTTGGAATATTCTTAGTCGTCTTCCCAAATCAATGAATGTCATTTACTCTTCATAATCTCCTTGTATTTTTGAATGCATCTGTTACACTGTTTACTTGTTAACATTTACCTAATCATATTAAGAAATTACTATAGCACTATATGATTGCCACATTTAAATGATTAACATTTAACATTACCACATTTGGAATATTAACCACGAATTTCCTCAACTATCCCTGCATTTTCCTTAGGCGTTTTAGTGGTGTGCGTGTTTCATATGCCTTTCAACGTTCATCAATCACAATAATTATGTGACTGCGCTAGTATACATCACTGTGAAAAACTATTTGGAAACCACGATTTATGACTTCCGAAATCCATTATTTTGTACAGACATTGATATCATTGACCTTTTTTTTTTTTTTTTGTCGGTTACAGCTGTTACGCGGTTTGAATAGATCCTTGTCCAGTTGGCCATTGTGTCGGCTTCAGCGTTTTAGGCGTGCAGATCATTTTTCTCTTTTTGGGATGATACATACATCACTGTCAAGAACATGTGAGAGGTGGGGACCCCATAAAGATTCATTGACAGTGTGGACCCCACACGCAAAGAGATAAGATTGACGCGGTTCCTGGCCAGACACTACGCCTGTTGCGTTACGGCGAAAATATTTTATTTTATTTTATTAGCCCGTGCATAGACAAGGAGGAGGGTTTATGTAAGGAGTAGGCTAACTCGGGAGCAATCCTCCCTCCCGAGTGTCCTTACTCCGACCCTCGACATTCGCACCTTCGACGACCTCCGACATATTCAATGTCTGCACCTCGTTCCAGCAAAGACATCCCCTCCTGCGTCGTCCACCATTTCCGTTTCCGTTTTCTTTCCAGCCTGCACTTAATCTGTGTCACCTCTGTCGTCAGGATGCCGTAAGGGAGTTGAGGTAGGGTATTTACTGCGTGTCACCTCCAAATTACAACATGGTAGATGGATGTAAGGGTCCGCGTTAATTGCAGCATGGTAAGTGTTCGTTTCAACTTTCCTCCTTTTCTAATGGGCAGGCGTTATTTCAATTTCAATTTTCCTCCTTTTCTTCCAGGCCTCCAATCATCTGGAACTCCATTTGCAGCACCACATAGTCAGATCTCTGAGAAGAGGGCAGGCGCCTGCTCCTGTGCATCATCAGCGAGGATGGAAAATGGCCATGGTAACAAGTTGGGAATACCTTGGATGCAGCTCTGCACTCTACTCCCTGTAGAAGTGTCGGAGTGCAATTTAAACACTTTGTGGAAAAGTGAAAGCGAATCATAGGTAATATTAATATCGACCACAACTCTCAATCGAGTTCGAACAGTGTTTTGGAGATTGAGCCACGAACAGTTTTCTAATATCTCTCTTGTGGTTGAACAGTGTGTTTGGAGGAGTTGATAATAAACAAGTGTTTGAAAATGAAGACAATGCGAGGATTGTGGCATTATACAAATCTTCGGTGGCGAAGGGTTACTAGGTGCTTTGAGTTAGAAGAGTTGTCGAGTATGGAAACATCGTTCTTTTTGGAGGAATTTAGCGCATCTGGGCGTGTGAAGCGAACGAGCATAAAAGGCTCGGCACAGTGTACAAACCTTCAGTTGCTAAACATTGATTAGTGCTGGTGCTATGACTGCTATGAGTTAGAAGCGCAGCCAAATATGGAAACATTTTATATTACAAAGTTGTTTTCAATGTGCAGAGTGTTTTTTATATTACAAAGTTATTTCCAATGAGAGTGTTGACGTTGTTCTAATAGTTTTTAAACGTAAATGAAATATGGGAGATTGAGAATGAATAAATTCCTGGTTTAAAAACTTAATTTTTATATTATATATAAAGTATCAAGAATGTAATTGCTAATTATTTTTTATTTTATATATAAAATATAAGAATAAAACATAAGAAAGTAATTTTTTTTTATTTATTTTTATAAATCAATGTATATATTATATTAAATGTTTTTTTAAAAACTTAAATTTTATGTTATATATAAAGTATGAATAATGTAATGGCTAATTATTTTGTATTTTATATATAAAATATAAGAATAAAACTTATTATATATATAATATAAGAATAAAATATAAGACCCCCGGATGGGGTGATATTGCGTTCCACGTGGCATCATGAGGAGGCGGGGGTTGGGTGATATTGCGTTCCACGCGGCATCATGAGGAGGTGGGGGTTGGGTGATATTGCGTTCCACGCGGCATCATGAGGAGGCGGGGGATGGCCAGCAAGGCACGACGCCACGTGAAGGGCTCGTGCCTTTAGGTGCCACCCTACGCAGACATTAATTTTCCATTAACCATGGTACGAGGTGCATTACATTCCAGCTTTTCTCCCCGTTTTGTTCATTCCATGGTCGAGCTCTATTGGTTTCTAGTCGTTCCCTGCGCGAGCCTCACCTGGTTCTCCTCGGGGCAGTCTTCAAGTGATTTAGCCGCAATCTGCGAGCTCGTTGGTGTTTGTCTTTGGTCGCGAGCTCCCTGTCGCCACCCCTGCTACCAAGCGCCCCCTAGCCAGCACAAGACTTGTCCCATGCCTCGGCCTCGAGGGCGCCCGCGCAGAGGATCTCCATGGAGACCTCGTCGTCCCCCCGTTTCGCCGCCAACGTCGCCCTCATCCTGTTCTTCCCCCCTCACTTGGTCGGACACCGTTCCTGCTTCTACCGACTTGGCTTCAGAGAGAATGGGCGGTTTGGCTCTTGTCCCCTGGTTGTCGACTCCCACCTTGAGCCACATTCCGGAACAACCTTCGTGCAAAGCTCCAACAGTACCAACTCTGACCTCAACCGAGCCGACTATGGCAGAACCACCTCCCGGCAAGTCATGGCGCAATGAACACCAGGCCCAAAACCCTTTCTCGGAGGCTCAACTCAGAGAAACCTTGGCAATCATCTTCGGGTTGATTTTCGAGCTCCGCCAGGGGGTGGATGACCTCCAATTCCGGGTGCTCATTGTGGACCGGAATGTCGCTTCTCTACTCCAGCTCCTTACCTCCCTGTGTGGAGCTGCACCCTCAGACCCGGATGGCGAGAAAACTACCGTGTACCCCGCGAGCGCAGCGGATGATAGGAAGACCTTGAATCCGAGCCTTTCCAGCACGAAGCCACATGGCACCCAGCATGCGGGGCATGCACAGGAGATGGACACAGGACAGGAAGGAGCGCAGGACACTCAGCCAGCCATCAACACCGAAGGAGGAGTGGACGTAAAGCGCTGGGATGACCAGGCGACTTACATCGAGGAGGAGCCTTGGTTAGAGGTGGACCACGACACCTGGCAAGGCTTTCGGGCCAGCGTCTGAGGTCTTTTCCTTTTTAGAATTCTATGGTTTCTTTTGATACTTTTACTCTTAGCTAACGACCAGTCAGCTTGAACAGGTCATTTGACTCTTCAAACTTTTTTTGTTAGACTATCATGCTGGCTAGACTGGTTTCCCCTCTGTTGGGGCAG
>ML785468.1:250909-285971 GCA_009831015.1 Picea engelmannii
AAACGCCATATATTTTTTAAAATTCTTACTATAATATTTCTAAATTTATAATTATTAAAAATAAAATATCATATATTTTAATTTTTTAATATAATATATATATATATATATTGATTTATAAAAAAATGAAAACAATTACTTTTTTATGTTTTATTCTTATATTTTATATATATAGTATGTTTTATTCTTATATTTTATATATAAAATAAAAAATAATTAGCAATTACATTCTTCATACTTTATATTTAATATAAAAAATAAGTTTTTAAAAAAACATTTAATATAATATATACATTGATTTATAAAAAAAAATGAAAACAATTACTTTCTTATATTTTATTCTTATATTATATATATAATAAGTTTTATTCTTATATTTTATATATAAAATAAAAAATCTTATATTTTATTCTTATATTATATATATAATAAGTTTTATTCTTATATTTTATATATAAAATATAAAATAATTAGCAATTACATTCTTCATACTTTATATAACATAAAATTTAAGTTTTTAAAAAAACATTTAATATAATATATACATTAATTTATAAAAAAAAATTAAAACAATTACTTTCTTATGTTTTATTCTTATATTTTATATATAATATGTTTTATTCTTATATTTTATATATAATAAAAAATAATTAGCAATTACATTCTTGATACTTTATATATAATATAAAAATTAAGTTTTTAAATTACATTCTTGATACTTTATAAATAATATAAAAATTAAGTTTTTAAACGAGGAATTTATTCATTCTCAATCTCCTATATTTCATTTAGGTTTAAAAACTATTCGAACAACCTCAATACTCTGCACATTGAAAATAATTTTGTAATATAAAAAACACTCTGCACATTGAAAATAACTTTGTAATATAAAATGTTTCCATATTTGGTCGCGCTTCTAACTCATAGCACTCATAGCACCAGCACTAATCAACATTTAGTCATTGAAGGTTTGTACACTATGCCGAGCCTTTTATGCTCCTCCGCTTCACACGCCCAGATGCGCTAAATTCCTCCAAAAAGAACGATGTTTCCATACTCGACAACTCTTCTGACTCAAAGCACCTAGTAACCCTTTGCCACCGAAGATTTGTATAATGCCACAATCCTGGCATTGTCTTCATTTTCAAACACTTGTTTATTATCAACTCCTCCAAACACACGGCTCAACCACAAGAAAGATATTAGAAAACTGTTCGCGGCTCAATATCCAAAACATTGTTCGAACTCGATTGAGAGTTGTGGTCGATATTAATATTACCTGTGATTCGCTTTCACTTTTCCGCAATGTGTTTAAATTGCACTCCGACACTTCTACAGGGAGTAGAGTGCAAAGCTGCATCCAAGGTATTCCCAACTTGTTACCACGTCCATTTTCCATCCCCGCTGATGATGCACAGGAGCAGGCGCCTACCCTCTTCTCAGAGATCTGACTATGTGGTGCTACAAATGGAGTTCCAGATGATCCGAGGCCTGCAAGAAAAGGAGGAAAATTGAAATTGAAATAATGCCTGCCCATTAGAAAAGGAGGAAAATTGAAATTGAAATAACCCCCGCCCATTTTAGAAAAGGAGGAAAATTTAAATTTGAAATAACACGGACATTTACCATGCTGCAATTAATGCAGACCCATACATCCATCTACCATGTTGTAATTTGGAGGTGTGTTGACGGGCGAAATGGCACGCTCGTCAAGTGGAGAAGTGAATCCGGTCTGGGGTTGTCTACTTAACCCAAGACGTTTGGAATGATTCACCTCGACGGGCTTAGCGTCTCCGTTCGCCGATCTAAGTCCTAGGAAAATGAAAGAAAAACTAAACTAAAGAATTTAATCTAAGTGAAAAAGAATAACTATAGCAAACTATATATGATTCTAAAATATATATATATATACAATTCATTAACTAATATTACAAAAACAATAATTCTACCTGATTAAAAGTTTATCTATCAACAAAATTAAATCTTAATTGTATATGTACAGTATCTACAGATTACAGATTTTAAATTGAAAACCTGCAAAAAATCATTTGTGAACTGTTCAATGACAGCAGAACTGTTATTTTTTATTTTTTATGATTTTTATGAGAAAGAAATAAAAGTTATCTAAGCTAATCAATAAGAATAGTAATCTATGCTGAGAAATGAAATAATAATTAACTAAGTAAGTAATAAGAACTACAATTTGTATTATATATTTATCTAAACTAAAGTGAATCCAAATATTGATTAAACTATTAAAAAAAATAATAATAACAAGCTGACCTGAAATTAGCGCTTCCTATTTGTCCTGTACACTGGATTTGATTAAGTTGTTCGATGGGGGGAACCCGCACTCGATTTTCCACAAGATTCTCGTAAACAAGAAGCAGTAGTTCTCTTTGGATACAAATGACAGAACAAACAAGGCATAAAATGGCAGCAATCTTATAAATTACAGATCATCACATTAGATAAATTTGAGTGCAAGGATCTGCACATGACCGTTCATTTAACCAAGAAGATAAACCTTCTGTTAATTAAAACGAAACAGAGTGATTGTTGTGAATAAAATGAGATACATCAACTATGGACAGAATTTAAAACATAACGCATCAACATGTAACAAGTCTTGATATCTAAAGTAGTCAATAACTTGATCACAAATTAAAATGCTCAAAACTTGAATGAAAGCATGATAGATTGAAAGCTAAAGCTGTAACAAAAGATCTACTTCCATTCGAGTCTGTATCATTATAAATCCATAGTCTTTTTCCTCCCAACAGTGATGGGTTCTTTACAAAAATAAATGAGTATATAAAGACCACAGGGTAAAACATCCCTGTGGAAATTATCAAAAACAGTTTACAAAAATCTGGGAACAATCTCCCAAGTCTCTATTTCTAACTTAAGCTAACAACCTAAAACAAAACTACATCATAAAAAGCACGTTCTAAACTGCCACAGCATGTCCAATTTGCCATTGAAATTCGTAGGTACCTGTAGGTGGACAAGAATAAACAAGTTTAGATAACATTTTATTTGTAAAATTAACAAAAATCTAAATTTTAAGACCAGCTACAGAATCTCACGATTCTGTAGCTAGTCTTATTTGCAAACAGAACTGTTTTAAATCAATCCAAATGATAACAGAAATATATTCGACCTATTAAACCAATCTTTAATTACTAATTGAAAACAAAGCAAATCATTCACGTCAAAACAAACCAAAACTTTTATGCCAATTTGAAACAAACAAAATCGTGGTCAATTAACCGAATGGCAAGAGGGATATATGTGATCTGTCAAGCAACCTTTTATTAGCAATTTGAAACAGACAAAATCATTTTGACAATTAAAAATCAACGGAATCATTTTAATGAATCAATTTCAATCGACACAAGCAATAATCTATCAAACAAATCTTTTACTTAACACAAACGCCATAGTTTATGTCAATTCAAAACTTAACAAAATTGTTGTTGAATCAAAACAAAACTAACAGAATCATTTTTTAATTCAAAATTAACAGAACTATATAAAACCAAACTTTGATACGAATCCAATGCATATACAGATGACTATGCTAATTCAAGGCATGAAACATCGTTTCCGAATCAAACTAAACAAAAATTGAATCGAACTAACTCAGAGCCGACACAATCATTATACTAATTCAAGAGCAATCAAATCGTGTTAAATCGGTTCAATCAAAACATGGCTATACTATTTTAGCAAACAAATCTTCAATGCAAACATAATTCAAAACGAAATCAAAATAGCGGAATCGTTTTTAAATCTATTTAAACAAACAGAACTAAATGGGAGAGAACATAATCGGCTAACCAAATCATTCAAAATCAATGTTGAAATAACCATACCTGGGGTGTAGAAAAATGATTCAGTCAGGATAGCTTCGAGTTGACAAAATCCGTAGCTGCTTCAACATTTCTAAAGACAATTGAACCTGTAGTCTTTTGCTTCTTCACGTTGGCTTGTAGCCTGTCGTTCTCCTTTGAAAACACAGTAACTCGTTCTTCTAATGATTTAATATTAGATTACAATAGGGGAACATCGGTGTAATAACGTTCAATCCAAGCATTGCATTGAGTACACGATGGTTGATCAGGCCTTGGCATTACAGGCGAGGACTCTTTCAAGTTACCAGGGGTTCCACAGTGAAGCTTAATTCGGGAAGTTAGGGTCACTCTTGAGGCATGGGGGTAGGTTGGAAACATAGTCATAGGGTTCCACAGAACAAAGGCCATGAGAGTAAGGGTATTCCTTGGCCAAGAAGCGTTCAATCTCAGAGTCTGAATCCTCGCTCAAGACAATAGGCTTCTGGTCAACGTTTTGCTTGGGCTTGTTCCGAGCACATCGAGATATCCATCGTTCATTTTTCTTTCCCTTACTGTTGACACCAGTATCACCTTTTCCTTTCTTCCTTACAGGCCTTTTAACGGTCTTAGTATTGTCTTTATCACATGGGTCGGCCATGGTATTGGGTAGGTCAATGTTGGGGCAATTCGAGGGTTTGACAGGGGGTAAAAGGGTAGGAGGTGGCCGGGAAGGCCCAACCAGGGTTTCAGTGACCACAACCTTGTCCACTTGGACACACTCGGGAGTGGCAAAGCCATTCCTTGATAGGAAGGCTTGCCAACAATCACCACTAAGGCTCAAATGATAGACAATAATGACTTTGATCAAGCAGTGATAGAAAAGGCTGCTATCAGCCTTCTCATGCTTAAATCATTTGGACATTTTGTAAAGACTGCGTAGGAGATAGTGCGGCATGTTCATAGGGTAGTCTATAAAATTCATAAGCAACCTGAGGTGATAAAGAAACACTAACCCATAACAACCTTCGGAGGTCACGAATTTCTTAACAATTGCTAATAGATCATGCCATCTGGTCTTGAGGGCAGTGATAAGCATACCTCTATCACAACTAACAATCTTCCTCGATGTGAATAGGAGTGGCCATGGCACCTCGTCCACTTTTGAACTTTTAAACCACCTCTGCCCCTTAGCTGGTAAGCCTATAGCTCAGCTGAAGAATTCCTCATTTAGCTTGAGTTGGATATCTCAGACCTTATCCTGCATTCGCCGAAGGTGAGGGCGAACTGTTGGGCTACCGCGAGGTTAAAACCCTCAAACTTTTGGATAAAAACTAGCCAGCCACCATTTTCCAGGTCTTCACAAGCATTGTCAAATAGCAGGAGTGTTTGGCTGCCATTAGGTTGTATGTGCACCACAGGTGCCATAGTAGAGAGAACACAGTGAGCCGGGTAAAGGGACAAGGGTTTGGACTGGGTATACGTAGGATCGAAAGTTCAGGGATTTCCCCAAAACCAATGGAGGTAACCTGGGATAGAAGGCAGGCATTAATGCCTAAGTGTGCGAGGGTGGTGGAACGAAACAGTCCATGCAGAACATTCATATCCAATGTACAATCGACGGTGCTATGGTCATTGGCTATTGGTGTGTGTTAAAAGTAATGCGAATCAAACAACTATTTCAAAATATGATAAGTCGACCTGAATATTTGCACAACAATAGTGTTTGCATGATTTAAAACAAAGCAATGTTTCGAACTTATCACAAAAGATTTGACCATAAAACTTATGCTTTGTATGAAACCATTTCACCAAGGGTCTGATCACAATGTTAATTCTTTGTTACGAAACCACTGTACCAAAGAAATTTGACCAAAGACAATAGAACACCAAACCACCATTGTATCAAGGACTTAATCACAATCACTAGAATACCATTGCATCGCAAACTTATAAAATGAAGTCATTTAAAAGAATGCAAAGTGAGTAAAGATTTGGTGTCTTGCTAACTGTGTGACCAAAATTGAATTAGAAATGCAATGAACACACAGACAAGAGTAACCATAAAAATCCAGTGACAATTTTAATGCCATCGACATGACTTCAAATTCAAATTTTTCACGCTTGCAGTCGTGAAAACGAGAACAAAAGGTAGGTGTGCAAATGCGCAAGATAGTAGTGTTGTTTTATTCAAAGATTGTGACGAGAATCAAGGGTTCCAAAACACTTGTGTAGGCAGCTTATAAGGATAGGATAAAAATGCGAAACGACTGCCAACAATGGCAACACACTAGTACAAGTAGTTATCTCTGCCAAAAGAACAAATTCAGATTATGATAATGAGAATAATTCTAACTCAAAAACAACCAGAAAATTGTTTAAACATCATCATTGATCAAATATTCCAGCAGTGCTTAAAAGATGAAAACTGATGACAGTCTTAAGACAAGTGAGCCACGATATTAAAGATAAAATCTCCATTACTGTTAACAGAGCCACTACTGCCAGCAGGCATCCATAGCCTCGATAGGGTTTCCATTTAACCCACTCTGACATCTGTATCCTGCCAAGAATTTCCAGATTAGAATAAAGGACATTTTAAGGTCAAGAGATTCCAAATTTACGAATTTTCATATACCCGACATTGCTTTGCTGCCAAAGGGCCTGTTCAGTACCCCGACGAAGTTGTCTTGGCATCATGCATGCATTTACCCACTGCCAGCAGACATGTTCAGCATCCCGGTGGGTCTACAAGCACTTCCCACAGCTCTTTTAATGAGTTATTTGGTTTTTTAAAGTTATATAATTGAGTGGGGTGACGTTGAAAATTATGATGTTTTTGATATATTTTTTCAGATCTTGAAAGAAAAAATTGTCCTTCATTAAGATTCAGAGATGGTTTGTTTACAAAACCGACCTTCTAATGCAGGGAGACATCTTTTGAGTCATTCCCTTAAGGAACAGGGACAACGTAAGAAGAAAATTGATAATCGTGACAGGCTTTACTTGCATATTGAAATCAATAAACTTCTTTCAAACAACTGTCTTCAATTATGGTTGTAAATTTCAGAAGTATATTATACTTGATGCTTAGACAATTTTTCAGCAGTCATTTCAGAGAAAGAACTTTCTGTTTTCTTTGTCTGAATAGTTCTAAATGCAGGTATGTGTATTTCCAAAAAGAAAAAACTGATATTTACAAAAAATTAAAACCAAAACAGCAAAAGAAAAGCAAACAAAAGAAAAATATTTACATAGTATACACAGGATTGTCATCAAGCGAAATATCTTTTCAGAGCTTGGCCATTCACCGGATAGGTGTCTAGCTCTCCCTCTAGATTCTGCAGTTAAAAAGAGCTGGGACCCAATTTTTCAGCAACTAAAAATGGTCCAAGCCATAAGTTTTGAAACTTCGTATGTTCTCCCTTTCCCTCATGCGGTTTGTCCCATTTCAAGACAAGGTCACCTACTTCGAAGTTCCTATCAGAGGTAGAGTTGGAATCAAACCAGATTTTGACCACTAGTTGATGCTGATCTAACTTACGTTTAGCTTGAGATCTTACCTCTTCTAGTTGCATTAAAGCGTTAATTCGGTTTTCCAAAGCGGGACAGTCTTCTTCTTGTATTTTATGCGATAGTTGTAGTGAGGGAAGAAGAATATGTGGTGGCAGAATTACTTCTCTTCCATAGATGAGAAAGAAGGGAGAGTTACCTACAACAGTTTTCGGTGTTACCCTATCAGCCCAGATTGCGTCTAACAGTGCATTATGCCAATTTCTGTGATTTTTAGATACCGTTCTCTTGATGATTTTAATCAGATTCTTATTTGTTGACTCTGCCAACCCATTGCCTTGAGGGTAGTAGCTGGCAGAATACTTCAATTTAATTCCCTTTTCTAGAGCGAACTTGTTCATCTCAAGAGACGAAAAATAAGAGGCATTATCGAATACTAAACAGTCCTGAGTTTGGCGTATCTTTTTCTTCTTGTTGTCCTGCTGTTGAGTCAGCAACTAACTTACATAACCCTTGACCTCTCACTATCTAAGCTGGGATGATTTCTATATCATATTCCTGTAAGGAAGTAACCCAGTTTTCCCTCTTTTCGCCTAGTTCTCTCTTCACTAGCAGATTTCTGACGGCTGGGTACGAGACGATAACTTTTGTCCTAGATTTCAAAAGATAAGATCGGAAGTTTTTGACTGCTTTAAAAACAGCGTAGGCTTGCTGATCTATAGCTGGGTAATTTAGTTTTGCGCCTTTGAAATCAAAGCTCATAAAGGCGATTGGAACTTCATTATTCTACGTGTTCTTTTGAGTTAGGACAACAGTGTAGGAGCGGTCAGAAGAAAATGTGTAGAGCGTGAAGTCTTGCGAAAAGTCAAGGCTCATGAGAGAAGGGGCGTCGATTATGGCCTTTTTTATCGAATCAAAGGATTGGCTTTCTAAAGATCCCCAATGATATTGTACATCTTTCTTTATCAGGTTCTGTAAGGGTCTCACCATTTCTGAAAAACTGGGGACAAATCTCCTGACAAAATTTATTTGGCCTAGGAAAGACTGCATAGACTTTTTAGATGAAGGAGGGGGAAGTTTTGTGATGACTTGTGTCCTTTCAGGGTCAATAATCATCCCTTTTCTTGACACAATAAATCCTAAAAGTTTACCTTGTTCTACTGCGAATATAGATTTTTTAGGATTTAAGGAGATGCCATATTTATGACATCATTGTAGAACAGCTCTCAAATGAGCTAGATGATCAGTTTTGTTTTTCGAGAATACAGTAACATCATCTAGGTAAACTACGATGGATTGATTGATCAAGCCTCGGAAAGTGATGTCCATCGCTCTCTGGAAAGTGGCACCAGCATTAATGAGTCTGAAGGGCATTTTCCTATATGCGTAGGTGCCCCACGGATTGCGGAAGGTAGTCTTAAGTTGGTATGGGGGAGACATCAGGACCTGGTTATACCCTAAAAAACCATCCAATAAGGACAATTTCTCAGAACCAGATACCTGTTGAAGGATATGTTCCATGGGTGGGACAGGATAGTTGTCTTTATCAAACGCTCTATTTAGGTTTCGGAAATCGACACAAAGTCGTATTTCACCACTCTTCTTCTAGACAGGGACAAGGTTAGAAACCCATTGCGTGTGCCTAACTAGGAAAATTATCTTAGCATTTAGGAGTTTATTTAATTCTTTTTTGACAGTCGGTTCGAGCTTAGGGTGCATTTTCCTTAACTTTTGTTGAAAGGGTAAGGTTTGGGGCTTCATAGGAATGACGTGTTGTATGATGTTAGGGTCGAAAGTTTTAAGGTCATCATACATCCACGCAAAAAAATATTTAAATTCCTTAAACAATTTAATAAATGTGGCTTTCTCTTGTTCAGAACACCCCACCCCTAAATTAATGCACTAAGGATTGTCATTAGTTCCCAAGTTTACTTTTTCATATGATAACGAGGAACTATTTGTTTTACAGTTGACCGATTTTTTGAATTTATCTTGAAGATCGTAAAATTTCTCTAATCTAACTACAGATTTAGGGATCGAATTTACCATGTCCGATGAAGATTCAGGAGTTCTTGGATCTAGTATTACCGTGAAATCACGCAAATTGTCGTCATGAGTGCATTTGTCAATCACCGTGCCTTGGAAAGTTTCTTCCATATGCAGGAAGATAATGATCTATTGATCATCATCAAAGACTCTCCAATTCGTGATGTTGTCGGGAACGGATGACCTGAACAACAATTCGACGGAGAAAGCATTCGGGGCCAAGCCTTCTGCAGGAAAGAGTTTGGAAGCTACGTTAGCTAATAGATCAGCTTCAGAATTATTCAATCTAGGAATAGAATTTATATTGAAAGTAGAAAACTTATTCATTAAATTCCATACCTCGGATTGGTAGCTTTTAAGATGTGGAGACAGACAGTGGATAGAATCTCTTACCTGTCTTACCATGATTTTTGAATCGCCAAAGACAGTCAAATTTTGAATGTTCATATCTAAAGCTTTTCTAAGGCCCTGCAATAAAGCCTCATATTCCGCTGTGTTATTAGTACATTCAAATTCTAGCCTACATGCAATCAGGGTTTTGTTACCTACCGGATCAATAATAACGTAGCCTGCACCTGCTCCTTCTTTGGAATTTGACCCGTCAAAGTAAAGAGACCAAATTTGATTTTTATCGGGTGCATGAGACCATTGTGTAGAAGCTGCTGGCTGGACATATGCTACAATCTCGGACTGTTGTTCTGGGTTGGTGATAGCTAAAGTCTCGTCCATGAAATTGTCGAAAAAGGTATCCATCCCTTGTATTTCATGTGAATCAGCAGAAGGTGTAAATGGTTCATTGGGATCATTTAAGTCTGTGATCGTGAACTTAAGGTAGTGTTCACGGTTTACCTTGATTTTGTTGGGCTTGCCGTTCTCGGGCAGCCACAGGTGAGACCAATCTATTGCGAAATAGTCGTGTAGCTACTCTGACCAGTCCCTGCTTAGAAACAAACCATAAACTTCTAGAATATCCACAACAATAATATCAATCACTTGATGAACTTTGGGGTTAGACGATAATCTTATAAGCACATTCCTTAATTCGCCTACAACTTTAACACTAGTTCGATCAAGTTGGATGATTTTTAAAGTGGATGGTTCAACCTCAGCATTAATCTTCTGACACACAGGCCATGGCATTACATTGGATGATGCTCCTGAATCTACCATACAATTGTGCACGTTTCTATTAAAGATTTCAAAATTTAACAAAAATGGAGGTACATTTTGCGAGTACTAATGGTGGAAGCTTGTGGCTTCTTACTCGCAGCCTCTAAAGCTAATTTATTTACATTTGTTACATTATTTACAGGAAGGCCTCCCTTCTCGTGAGGATCAGAGTTGTTCTTAGCGGAAGCCTTTTGGGGAACTTTTGGATTGTTTTGAACAACCTTGTTACCGTTTTGTTATTCTCTGCGATATTTTGTAACATTTTTTGTAGCAGAAACGGAAATTTTAATAATTCATAAACAAAAATGTTATCCCTTAACTTTTTTAGATCTTCAACTAAATCGTAATCTAAGTTGGGGTTTACATGACTCTGTTTAGTCTCAGCTGGTTTAGATTGCTTTGGGGGCAAAGTCGTAGTGTTTTCGGAAGAAGATTTGTTTGTTGTCTTACTCCTAGTATTGTAGGGATGTACCGTCTCAAAGTTAGCTTGAAAAATGCTATCCGAGAAGTGTCCAAAAATGTTCGGAGAAGATTCTTCTTCTTATACTATCTCTTGTTCAACTACCTCCTCAGGGATCTCAGGAGGCATCAAGTTATCCTTGGCTTCTAGAATTGTTTGAAGGGAGAATTGCAGACTTTCTAGATTTAGGCCTTCAGCATTAGGATTAGGTCAGTTGGGAAAAGGCTTCCTAAACGGGGGTTTATAAGGCCCTTTGCTCAAAGAAGCTTCTTCGACCGTCCTTTTCAAAACTGTAACTTGATTTGACAGTTTTTGAACGACTTTTGTTAATTTTTCTAAATCTGACCTTTCAGGTTGTGTTTTATTTTGAGCAGGTCTAGGGAGGATTTCGATTTTCTTTTTGGAAGATGAACTAGTCTCTGTTTCGTTGCTAGTAGTGTCTTTTAAACTAAGGATGTCTTTTTCAATCTGGATGGCCTCTTCGAAGGCTTCTAACAACCTGGATTTCTTAGATCGTTTTACCCAAATGGCTATACTTTGATGCAAGGCTTTATTATAGTATGCTATGATAAGATTCTCAGCGGGCATCGAATCCGTAGGGATTCTGTTCTTTAGTGTTAAGAATCTTTGGTTAAAGTCTTTAATTTTCTCTTTGGGGTTCATTCTAAGACTAGAAAGCTCCATGACTAGAAATTCTAGGGATTTATCGTCTCCAAACTTCTCAAGAAAGCAGGATTCGAACTTCTCCCATGACATGATCGTATGGGCCTGCTGGGAAAAGTACCAAGTGGATGCATTGCCCTCGAAAGTGTAAGGGAACAACCTACAGACTACGTCTTCGTGCTCGACATTACAAAGTCTAATGGCTAACATAAACTTTTTAATATGATCTTCGGTGATCTATTTAGAGTCAGGGTCAAACTTGGGAAGCCACTTCTCCGGATGTTTGGGTAAGGGATGCTGAGCACCGGGTATGGCTACAACATCTTGGTCGATCCAAGGTCTGGCAGGATTTTTCTGGTTGGCCATTGGTGTGGGTGGTGTTGAAGGCTGAGAAGGGGAACTGCCTTCGTCAGAAGAGTCTTTTCCAGAAGACGAAGGAGAAGAAGGAGGTGGTGAAGGTGGTGCACCAGATCCTCCTACTACAGGAGTGAGGATTGGATCTGTAGGGTTTAAAGTGAGATTAGTGCCTCCAAGTTGTTCTCTGATATCAGAGAAATCTAGTGGTTGGCCCAAAGGATGGTTTGGTTGTCTTAAATGGGCTAAGGCACTATGTGTTCTTATGAGAGATTAGCGAACAATCTCTTGTAGGTCACCACCTTTGGGGTTTAGAGTTACTGGTTCAACCGTGATCTATGGATCATCGTTTGATGTGGTTGTTGTTTGAGGGATAACGTTGTTGTTTGACTAACTTCTTGTCACTATAGGTGAGCGGTTGGGTGGTGGAGGAGTCTTACGACCGTCTTGTGCCATTAATGATTTTCAGGCCCTCCTTCTAGCGCCATTTGCTGACGGGCGAAATGGCACACTCGTGAACTAGAGAAGTGAATCCGATCCGGGGTTGTCTACTTAACCCAAGCCATTTGGAATGATTCACCTCGACGGGTTTAGCATCTCCGTTCGCCGATCTAAGTCCTAGGAAAACGAAAGAAAAACTAAACTAAAGAATTTAATCTAAGTGAAAAAGAATAACTACAGCAAACTATATATGATTCTAAAATATATATATACAGTTCATTAACTAATATTACAAAAAAAATAATTCTACCTGATTAAAAGTTTATCTATCAACAGAATTAAATCTTAATTGTATATGTACAGTATCTACAGATTACAGATTTTAAATTGAAAACCTGCAAAAAATCATTTGTGAACTGTTCAATGACAACAGAACTGTTATTTTTTATTTTTTATGATTTTTATGAGAAAGAAATAAAATTTATCTAAGCTAATCAATAAGAATAGTAATCTATGCTGAGAAATGAAATAATAATTAACTAACTAAGTAATAAGAACTACAATTTGTATTATATATTTATCTAAACTAAAGTGAATCCAAATATTGATTAAACTATTAAAAAAAAAATAATAACAAGTTGACCTGAAATTAGCGCTTCCTATTTGTCCTGTACACTCCATTCGATTAAGTTGTTCGATGGGGGAAACCTGCACTCAATTTTCCACAAGCTTCTCGTAAACAAGAAGCAGCAGTGCTCTTTGGATACAAATGACAGAACAAACAAGGCATAAAACAACAACAATCTTATAATTTACAGATCACCACATTAGATAAATCCCAGTGCGAGGATCTGCACATGATTGTTCATTTAACCAAGAAGATAAACCTTCTGTTAATTAAAACGAAACA
Organism: Picea engelmannii; assembly: GCA_009831015.1. Lineage (NCBI taxonomy): Eukaryota > Viridiplantae > Streptophyta > Pinopsida > Pinales > Pinaceae > Picea > Picea engelmannii. The sequence goes on from ML785468.1 coordinate 264,300, forward strand.
GAGTGATTGCTGTGAATAAAATGAGATACATCAACTATGGACATAATTTAAAACATAACGCATCAACATGTAACAAGTCTTGATATCTAATTTTATCGAGTTGTAGGTTTTGAGAAACGGATGGAGCGAGACGGCTTGAGCCGGATGGTCATTGCGGCTAGGGCCTAAAACCCTAGCCGCCTGGTTTTCGTTTGCAGGGGCGTTCTACTCCTGTAGCAGCTGATCCACGCATCAAGGGTCGCGGATGGAGTCTCTGCGTCTGGACTGAGAGGTTTGCACGCGTTTTTGGAGTAACTGCTCATCCACGGGCCGCGGAAGGTGTTTGCCTGAGTGTTTGCATGTGGTTTTGGAGTAGCGGTATTGGCCTCTGTCTTCTCATTTGCTGGAGGACGACGGCTTGTTACGATGGCCCCGGATCCGACTGCCGAGAGGGAAAAAGATCCACTGGAAGCAATCAAAGCGTTAATCCGCCCGGCAGGGCCCAAATCCAAGCCCTCGCCCTCATCTAAGTTTGTAAAGAAGTTGGAAGAGATCCCATCTCTGGAGCTATCTCCAGAGGGACCTTGCAAGCTTGCCCTCCTTCTCGCCGAAAAGGCCCTCATCGGGAAGTTTACAGGGCTATGGCCTAGCCCCAAAACGGTGGAGGCATGGATGGAAGACCATTGGAAGTCACTAATAGAGGGAGAAGTCACTCTGCTCGCAGTAGGCAGGGGTTTTTTTGTCTTCAGCTTCTCATTAAAAGAGGATTGTGAACTATTTTTCATATCTGGACCCTATTTCATGGGGTCGAGAGGAATTTTCTTAGCCCCATGGACCCTTGACTTCAACCCCGAAGTCAAGATCACCGAAGCCCCTGTTTGGGTTAAGCTGCCTCACCTTCCCTTGCATCTCTGGGGGAAAAATACTTTGGAGGACATTGGAAATAAGCTTGGGCGTTTCCTGGACAGTGCGGAGCCGAAAGGGGACCAGTTTACCTGTGCTCGCATTTGTGTTGAGGTTAACCTCGAGGAAGGTCTTCCGGAAGCCATTAAGCTATCTCTGGGGGAATGGAGCTATATCCAAGAGCTGGACTACGAGCAGATTCCCTTTAAGTGCCTCTGGTGCCATGCTTATGGTCACTTTGCAAAAAGCTGCCCCAAAGCCCCCGAGGAGTCGAGACCAAACAAAGAAGATGATTTTCAGCCCGTACGTCGAAGGCAGTCAAGGCGAAAGGATCCACTAGCCTAGGCCCCGAAGGCCACTCATTCAGCTGAGGCAACTCTAGAAAACAAAAATAGCTTTGAAGTGCTGGAGGAAGATGAAGCTCCAGATCCAGAAGCAACAGCAGTTAAGGAAGACCCTCCAGCAGAAGGAAGCCTCCCGGATTCCACTCTCCCAAAGTCAGTAGCAGCACGAGAAAACCGAGCTCCAGATCCGAAACCCTCTGCCAAGGCAGGACTGGTTGTTACAGTCCCCTCTAGTGGCTCTGGGGGAACTTCTGATACTGAAGACAACTTAGCTCCGTCACCACCCCTTACCCGAGGGCGCAAGACCAACAAAGCGCGCAGAGAAAAGGAGGCGGCCTCCAACATTTCTTTAGGCTCTCAGAAAAAGCTGGATACCTATATTAAGGGCAAAATTTCAGCCCCCTCGGTTTAATGCTTTGCTTCTGTCTTCTACTATGCTCACAGTTTGTGAGAATTTACTCATGTATGAACTCTTTGTCAATTTTTCGAATTAGCTCAGGGAGAAGATGGGACTGGTTCCCCAAGATATTCACAAGAAGGTTGGCAGCACTATCAGAGGTCACCAACCTTCTTCAGAGATGTAACCTTCTGATTCTGGCTTGCCAGAATGTCGATTAATGCAACATAACCATTTTCGTCAAAAAAAAAAAAAACAATTCTTGATATCTAAAGTAGTCAATAACTTGATCACAAATTAAAATGCTCAAAACTTGAACAAAAGTATGATAGATTGAAAGCTAAAGCTGTAACAAAAGATCCACTTCCATTCGAGTCTGTATCATTATAAATCCATAGTCTTTTTTCTCCCAACAGTGATGGGTTCTTTACAAAAATAAATGAGTATATACAGACCACGGGGTAAAACATCCCTATGGAAATTATCAAAAACAGTTTACAAAAATCCGGGAACAATCTCCCAAGTCTCTATTTCTAACTTAAGCTAACAACCTAAAACAAAACTACACCATAAAAAGCACAATCTAAACTGCCACAGCATGTCCAATTTGCCATTGAAATTCGTAGGTACATGTAGGTGGACAAGAATAAACAAGTTTAGATAACATTTTATTTGTAAAATTAACAAAAATCTAAATTTTAAGACCAGCTACAGAATCTCACGATTCTGTAGCTGGTCTTATTTGCAAACAGAACCGTTTTAAATCAATCCAAATGATAACAGAAATATATTCGACCTATTAAACCAATCTTTAATTACTAATTGAAAACAAAGCAAATCATTCACGTCAAAACAAACCAAAACTTTTATGCCAATTTGAAACAAATGAAATCGTGGTCAATTAACCGAATGGTAACCGGGATACATGCGATCTGTCAACCAACCTTTTATTAGCAATTTGAAACAGACAAAATCGTTTTGACAATTAAAAATCAACGAAATCATTTTAATGAATCAATTTCAATCGACACAGGCTATAATCGATCAAACAAATATTTTACTTAACACAAACGCCATAGTTTATGTCAACTCAGAACTTAACAAAATCGTTGTTGAATCAAAATAAAACTAACAAAATCGTTTTTTAATTCAAACCAAACTTTGATACGAATCCAACGCATATACAGACAACTATGCTAACTCAAGGCATGCAGCATCATTTTCGAATCAAACTAAACAGAAATTGAATCGAACTAACTCAGAGCTGACACAATCATTATACTAATTCAAGAGCAATCAAATCGTGTTAAATCGGTTCAATCAAAACATGGCTATACTATTTTAGCAAACAAATCTTCAATGCAAACATAATTCAAAACGAAATTAAAATAGCAAAATCATTTTTAAATCTATTTAAACAAACATAACTAAATGGGAGCGAACATAATCGGCTAACCAAATCATTCAAAATCAATGTTTAAATAACCATACCTGGGGTGTAGAAAAACGATTCGGTCAGGATAGCTTTGAGTTGACAAAAGTCGTAGCTGCTTCAACATTTCTGAAGACAAATGAACTCGTAGTCTTTTGCTTCTTCACGTTGGCTTGTAGCCTGTTGTTCTCCTTTGACAACACAGTAACTCGTTCCTCTAATGATTTAATCTTAGATTGCAACAGGGGAACATCGGTGTAATAACGTTCAATCCAAGCATTGCATTGAGTACACGATGGTTGATCAGGCCTTGGCATTACAGGCGAGGACTCTTTCAAGTTACCAGGGGTTCCACAGTGAAGCTTAATTCCTGGGAAATTAGGGTCACTCTTGAGGCACGGGGGTAGGTTGGAAACATAGTCATAGGGTTCCACAGAACAGAGGCCATGAGAGTAAGGGTATTCCTCGGCCAAGAAGCGTTCAATCTCAGAGTCTGAATCATTTCTCAAGACAATAGGCTTCTAGTCAACGTTTTTCTTGGGCTTGTTCTGAGCACATCGAGATATCCATCGTGCATTTTTCTTTCCCTTACTGTTGACACCAGTATCACCTTTTCCTTTCTTCCTTACAGGCCTTTTAATGGTCTTAGTATTGTCTTTATCACATGGGTCGGCCATGGTATCGGGTAGGTCAATGTTGGGGCAATTCAAGGGTTTGACAGGGGGTAAAAGGGTAGGAGGTGGCAGGGAAGGCCCAACCAGGGTTTCAGTGACCACAACCTTGTCCACTTGGACACACTCGGGAGTGGCAAAGCCATTCCTTGATAGGAAGGCTTGCCAACAGTCACCACTAAGGCTCAAACGATAGACAATAATGACTTTGATCAAGCAGTGATGGAAAAGGTTGTTATCAGCCTTCTCACGCTTAAATCGTTTGGACATTTTGTAAAGACTGCGTAGGAGATAGTGCGGCATGTTCAGAGGGTAGTCTATAAAATTCATAAGCAACCTGAGGTGATAAAGAAACACTAACCCATAAGGACCTTCGCAGGTCACAAATTGCTTAACAATTGCTAACAGATCATGCCATCTGGTCTTGAGGGCAGTGACAGGCATACCTCTATCACAACTAACAATCTTCCTCGATGTCAATAGGAGCGGCCATGGCACCTCGTCCACTTTTGAACTTTTAAACCACCTCTTCCCCTTAGCTGGTAAGCCTGTAGCTCAGCTGAGGAATTCCTCATTTAGCTCGAGTTGGATATCTTCGACCTTAGCCCTGCATCCGTCGAAGGTGAGGGTGAACTGTTGGGCTACCATGAGGTTAAAACCCTCAAAATTTTGGATAAAAACTAGCCAGCCACTATTTTCCAGGTCTTCACGAGCATTATCAAATAGCAGGAGTGTTTGGCTGCCATTAGGTTCTATGCGCACCAAAGGTGCCATAGTAGAGAGCACACAGTGAGTCGGGTCTATGGACAAGGGTTTGGACAGGGTATACGTAGGATCGAAAGTTCAGGGATTTCCCCAAAACCAACGGAGGTAACCCGTGATAGAAGGCAGACATTAATTCCTAAGTGTGCGAGAGTGGTGGAACAAAACAGTCCATGCAGAACATTCATATCGAATGTACAATCGATGGCGCTATGGTCATTGGCTATTGGTGTGTGTTAAAAGTAATGTGAATCAAACAACTATTGCAAAATATGATAAGTCGACCCGAATATTTGCACAACAATAGTGTTCGCATGATTTAAAACAAAGCAATGTTTTGAACTTATCACAAAAGATTTGACCATAAAACTTATGCTTTGTATGAAACCATTGCACTAAGGGTCTGATCACAATGTTAATGCTTTGTTACGAAACCACTGTACCAAAGAAATTTGACCAAAGACAATAGAACACCAAACCACCATTGTATCAAGGACTCAATCACAATCACTAGAATACCATTGCATCGCAAACTTATAAAATGAAGTCATATAAAACAATGCAAAATGAGTAAAGATTTGGTGTCTTGCCAACTGTGTGACCAAAATTGAATTAGAAATGCAATGAACACATAGACAAGAGTAACCATAAAAATCTATTGACAATTTTAATGCCATCAACATGACTTCGAATTCAAAGTTTTCACGCTTGCATTCGTGAAAACGAGAACAAAAGGCAGGTGTGCAAATGCGCAAGATAGTAGTGTTGTTTTATTCAAAGATTGTGACGAGATTCAAGGGTTACAAAACACTTGTGTAGGCAGCCTATAAGGATAGGATAAAAATGTGAAATGGCTTCCAATAAGGTGACACGCAGTAAATACCCTACCTCAACTCCCTTACGACATCTTGACGATAGAGGTGACATGGATTATGTGCAGGCTGGAAAGAAAACGGAAACGGAAACGGTGAACTACGCAGGAGGGGAAGTCTTTGCCGGAACGAGGCGCAAACATCAAAGATTTCGGAGGTCGTCGGAGGTGCGAATGTCGAGGGTCGGAGTAATACTCGGGAGGGAGGATTTCTCCTGAGTTAGCCTACTCCGTTTATGTAATATCTGCACTCTCAATTTTTCTTTGGTTACAATTTCTCCGCTCCTAAACTCATCTCCTCCCCTCTGCATCGACTATCCAAAGCTTCGCACCAGTCAATTTATCTTTCTCTCTCTGTTTGTATAATTGTATAACAATTGGCAATGACATACCCAATGCCTGCATCCTTGATCCCCCAGACCCACTCTAAAATTGAAATTGAAATGGAAAATCAGAGATCTCCTCGAGCAACTTCGAATAGTGCTTCCTCCTCTTCCACCGCTGTTGATTCCAACAACAGCAGTAATATTCCCTACGATGTGTTCATAAACCATCGTGGGGAAGTGAAGAAGACCTTTTCTAGCCATCTCTACCATCGCCTTCTTTCACGTGGCTTAAGATCTTTTTAAGACCAGCAGGAATTGCAAGAGGGACTCTATTTTCCTTCTCATCTAGAAAGCGCTATTCGAAGCGCCTTGATCCATCTTGCCATCTTTTCTCCTAAATATGTTGAATCGAGATGGTGTTTAAATGAGATTCTCCTCATGCTGGAGTCAGGGGCGCCAATTATTCCTGTATTTTACCATGTCCAGCCTGCTCAGCTTAGCTGGAAAGATCCGAGCAAAAATGGAGTGTATGCCCTTGCCCTGTGCCAACTCCAAATGAAGAAAACATACGACTCTCAAACGCATCAAGAGAAGTTACGATATGAGTCAGCCACTATTCAAAATTGGAGAGATTCTCTTTCCAGGGTTGCAGACATAAGTGGGTTCGATCTAGACGGCACGTTTAATGGGTGAGACCTCCAAATTCTTCTCTGTATAAAATATATCACATGTCTATGTATGTGATGTTTTTCCCTCTGGTTTTAATTATTTATTGTGTTTATATCTTGTTTTTGGTGAATATCTAGTGACGAGGGGCATATGTTAGAGAATATCATTGAATGTGTGGTGAAATTGAGTAAAAAACGAGAGTTGCCTGTGGCCAGATATACCACTGGTTTAAATGACAAAGTCACAGATTTTGAAGCTACAGTTTTAAAGCAACATAAGCACCACACCGGAAAATTCTAGGTGGTGGGAATAGTCGGCCTTGGGGGAGTGGCGAAGACAATGATGGCTCTAGAACTCTTCAATAGAAAGAGTTTGGAATACAACAAATCTTACTTTTTATCAGATGTAAGAGAAAATGCTAAGAAAAGCTCACTACATTCATGGCAGAGGGTACTTGGGCATCACTCAATTAGATCTGGATATAAATAACATTTATGAAGGTAAAAGGATGTTTGAAAGGCATCTCAAATTGTCTCACGTCTTACTAATTTTAGATGACATAGGTGATAAGGATGAGCTAGAGGCGCTTTTACCAGTTAAAGATGTATTAAGATCAGATAGCTTAATTTTGATTACATCTCGGTATAGAGATGTCCTTGAAAGGTCAGGACTATAATAGTTATGCATTTATAGGTTAACAGGCCTTACTAGACAACACTCGCAAGAGCTCTTTTTCTCGTATGCCTTATGTAGGCCTATCCTCTCCAGGGATTTGAAGATTTGGTAGATCAATGTCTTAAGGTATGCGATGGACTGCCTTTATCTTTTAAAGTGTTTGGGGCACTTCTCTTTGGAAAGAATGACAAATCTGAGTGGGAGGCCATAATCTACCAATTAGAAGTTCCGACTGAAATAGAGAAGAGATTAAAAAATAGTTATGATGCACTCAGCAGAGAGGAAAAACGGATCTTTTTAGATATTGACTGTTTTTTCATAGGAGAAAAGAAGAATAGTGTCATAAGAGTATGGGACGGATCTAAAGGATTGTTGGGGTTCAAAAATTTAGAGGGTAGATGCCTTGTAGAAGTGGACGATGAAAATTTTATACATATGCATGATCACCTCCGCGATTTGGGAAGAGACGTTGCAGTGGGTGAATTGTCGTGTCGTCTTTGGCACCACACCAGGAACATTGAAAAATGGTTGCACAAAAAATCATTTGTAAGTCCTCAATCATTCAGATACTTTTAAAATAGTGTCATTTGTCAATAGAAATTTGTATACAGTTTTTAATTTCTCCGTCGTTTTTCACGTTCAAAATATTTAAATTTAACCATAGCTACCAAGTTGTGTATAGTTTACTAATTATCCATCGGAATCAATAGGTTATAGCTTAAGCACGCGAAATTTGGATAAAGCATCACTCCAAAAGAAAAGTGGGAACGAGATCACAACAGTTTTCATGGTACCAGAGGATGCGTCACCAGCTGTTGGGTAAGTGCGTGATGAAGCTTTTACAATAGACTGTACAACACACATCATTTTCCTAGTATTGGTGCCATGAATTTGCAACTTCTTGAGACTGAAGGGCATTTCTTGGAGCGCATTTTGAAGATGCACTCGCCAAATCTCATATGGCTTTCTTGGCGTGATTATCCCTACAATTATCTACCTTCCTGGATTCCAATGAAGAATTTAAGGGTTTTGAAGGTGGAGGGAAGAGTATTGGAAATGCTTCTTGAGTTAAAGTTCGTGTCGTTATTAGATATTGATGTTGCATAGTGGGTTTCCTCTCATATATATATATATATATAGTATATATATATCTTTCTTACGTCGAAACACTTGATCTTCTAGGCACCTTTGCAGTTGCAGGAATTAGAGATCGATGCTCACCATCTCTTGAGCATTCCAAAGTCCATAGGGAAACTGAAGCACCTCGAACGGATCGTTATCTTTTGTTCCTGTCTTGCTAAATTGCCAGAAGAATTCGGTATGTGAAGTCATTGAAGGCCTTGGTGTTAACAGAGTCCTCAATAAAATCATTACCATAACCTCTTGGTAAATTGACGAACCTCCAATACATCGATCTAAGACGGTGCAAGGAATTGGAGAGGTTTCCAAATTCATTCGGTAGCTTGACCAACCTTCACCACGTGGATCTCGGTGACTTCTTGAAATTGGAGAGGCTGTCAGATTCCTTTGGTAGCTTGACGAATCTCCAACAACTCTCCCTAGTTGTGTGCCAGAAATTGGATAAGCTGCCAGATTCCTTTGGTAGCTTGACCAACCTCCACAACGTGGATCTCAGTAACTGCTTGAAATTGGAGAGGCTGCCATATTCCTTTGGTAGCTTGATGAGCCTCCACCACGTGAACCTCTGTAACTGCCTGAAATTGGAGAGGCTACCAGATTCCTTCGGCAGGTTGACGAACCTCCACCATGTGGACTTCAGTAACTGCATGAAATTGGATAGGCTACCAGATTCCTTCGGTAGCTTAACGAACCTCTTCCACGTGGACCTCATTAACGCAGTGAATCTGGGGAGGCTGCCAAATTCCTTCAGTAGCTTGACGAACCTCCACCACATGCGCCTGGCCTTTTGCCGGAAATTGGAGAGGCTACCAAACTCTTTAGATAGCTTGACAAATCTCCACAGAATCACCCTGGTTGTGTGCGATAAATTGGAGAAGCTGCCAGATTCCTTCGATAGCTTGACGAACCTCCACCACGTGGACCTCTTTCACTGCGGAAAATTGGAGAGGCTGCTAAATTTTTTCGGTAGCTTGACGAACCTCCACCATGTGGACCTCAGATACTGTGAGAAATTGGAGAGGCTGCCAGATTCATTTTGTAGCTTGACGAACCTCGACCACATGCGCCTATCCAATTGCTTGAAATTGGAGAGGCTGTCTTTGGGGAGTTTCAGGTCGTGTTTGGTCTACACATTAGCTTTCCCGAATTATTTTTCTTTAAAAGAATCTTGGGCAGAAGAGAATGAAATTTATGAAATTATAGGGTAAAATCCTAAAGGCGGGTAACACTTTCATGACAATCGGGTCTCAAAATTTCCTAGCGGCAATTTTTCGGCCAAAAAAATGTTTCTAGGAATTTTTTCGGTCGAAAATTTGCACGTCAAATTGAACAACGCCCTTGAAATTTGTGTACAATGTTTTTCGGACGAATTAGTTTCCTATGGTAATCATATTCATGTCGAAACGTTTGCTTTTAACGAATTCCGTTAAAAACTAGGTTTCGGCTGAAAAAATAGTTCAGTCAAAAACCTGAAAATGGAACTGTTTGCAGGAAATTGCTAATTCTCTCCATCTTAATTGATCTTTCGAGGTAGCAGACTCCTACAAATACTCATAATTTAGTTTTAGAATTGATACCAACATTTTTAAAATTGAATCTACTTTCATTAGATATAACTTGTTTTCATTTTCAATGTTTTTATCTAATTTTATTTAATTTTACAAAAAAATCACTACATAATATTTTTAGGTGAGATTACGATTCAGTGAAATGAAAATTCCATATCTCTAAAAATACACAGTGGAAAATTATGAAAAAATTATATTCATAATCCTTCAATTGTTCTCTTCAAAAGGGTACTTTTAGATTTTACTTAAGTAAAAATTAAGATAGATACAAGGTGTAGGAAAACATGTGTTTAAAATCTGCAACGTTTCCAGCTTGGTCAACTTCAAAAAATTCTAGAAATTATAATATTCATTTGTTAGATTCAAAATTATAGTCATAATAAAATAGAATCAATATATTATAGTCAATATATTTTTTTTCTTAAAAACATAAGTTTAATAATAGATACATTATTGTGGGAAAAATAACTCATTATCATTCCTTTCATGTTTAAGGAACACATTGATAAACAACTGTCAAATTGACATATCAAATCTTAATAAAACAAATTTGAAAAATAGTCATTGGAAAGCTAACAAAATTCTTCACAATTGTTTTGTAATGTAAAGTGAAATTCTAAATAAAAAAAAATACTTTTGTATGCGGGAAGTTGAAGAACTTGTGAAAATATAGTTTTTTTTGTCATAAAACAAGCAAAAGTGTTACCCATCTTCATGATTTTACCCTATAGGTTTCCTGGACCGTAGAGCTGTCATCCCATACTTAGCCAGTTTTTGCATCGCGGGTTGACGGGGTAGGCGGCTGAAAATTGACAATCGGAGAGTTCCGCGATATAGAAATTGACAATCGGTCAGCAACGAGAGTTTTGCGATCATTCCAACCGACCGTAGTTGGGTTCCATACTTAGCCAGTATTATGAACGTGCCTTCGTGGATAGGTTGTATCGAACTATGGTGTATACATTAACATTTCTGAATTAGTTTTCTTTAACAGTACGACTCCTAGACAGAAAACATTAAAATTTATCAAATTATAGGTTTCCTGGACAGCATAGATTAAACATAGGAAATATGTAATTTTATAGAGTAGATATATACAGCCCGCGTGGAGCCGTTATCCCATACTTAATCAGGTTTTTCATCCCGTGTTGTCAAAGTAGGCGGCTGAAAATTGACAATCGAAGACTTCAACGATATAGTAGTAATGTCTGTTACATAGGGCTCCATCCCCGCTACCTTATGCGCTTCCCAATACACATTAAATATGCTTTGAAAAGTTAGAACTGAGCAGACAGGTTCGAAAAGATGGGCTTTAATAACTGGAAAGGTCAAGGACATCTCCAATTAAAATGAATAGACAGGCAAATATTATGGGATCTGGTAATTTGTTTTTGCCTGCATTTTAAATTTGCGAAATTATTATTATTATTATTATTCCTTCTACAGTTTTAGCTTTGTTCAAAGCTTCAACATAGTTCACGAACATGTCAGCGACAAAGACCTTCATGTCATGTCCCTCTTTAATATTGTGCATTTCGAAATGATGGGATTTAATAACTAGAGGACATCTCCCATTAAAATGAATAGACAGACGAATATTATGGGATATGGTAATTTCTTTTTACCTGCATTTTGAATTTGCGAAATACTTTTTATTTTATTTTTTGCTTGTGCAATTTTAGTTTTGTTAAAAGATTTGGCAAATTTCACAAACTTGTCATCCACAGAGGCCTTGACGTCATGTCCCTCTTTAATATTGTGCATATCTTAGATGTCAGATTTCAGAATCTGCTCGGATATGGGAATTTTAATACGTGCTGGTGGTCACTATTGAGCGTACATATTCAAAAAGATTGGCATTAATAAGTGAAATTATCGAGAACATCTGTCATTAAAACGAATCAACACAAAATCTACGACAAACCATCCAACCTTGCTTTTAAATACTTATTTCCATTGCTCTCTATGATCAAAGAGTTTCTCTTTAGGGTGCCTTCATTCTAATGTTCCTGGTCATGCACATGTAAGACAACTTAGAGATGTGATGGATGAGCAGATGAAAGAATAGAGCATGGTTTTATGTGACATGAGCTTTGAGTAAAAACAAAACTCTGTTATACAAAGAGAAACTCATAGAGGACAAAAAAAATAGAACAAGTATGTTCTGGTTGGTGTTCTCCCTGTGTTCGATGCTTTGGTTCATTGAAAATGTTGGCTGGAGATTTGTTGGTTGAACTTCTTTGTTTTATTGCTGGGAATTGTAATGGATTTTGAGGTCGGGTGCAAAATAGTTCTNAAAGTTTCTATTTCATATTATGGTGACCTGCATGTTTCCTCTAGATGTAGTTGCAGACTCTACATATTTGGCGTCACCTCTGAACATTCCAGACCTTTCTTTGGGCCGCCATATCTCCATAGCTATGAAGAAAGATATATTTTAATACCATCTGCAACATTTGATGCACTTGCCACACCTGTTCTGGTGCACTCTGCAGCATTTCATGCAATTGCCACACCTCTACTACCCAAAGAAGTTATGTGCCTCAACAGAGTTTCCTTTTGCATCTAGGTTGGACGTTCCTTCCAATTTACTATAATAAAGCAAAGAAGTTCCACATACAAATCCTCATGCAAGCTTCTCAACCAAACATATGATCGAATATAGGGAGAATACTAGTCACTATGTACTTGAATTATTTTTCGCTGCTTTAGCTGTTGTGACATAGAATGACTCCTTCCACTTTGAAATCAGCCTGAATGGCATTTGTAAGTTGTCTCAGATGTCAAGGGTCAAGAACATTGCAAGCAAAGAACCTTAAACCCCACTTTTCGACAACAGAGGGAAATTAATACTTGACAAAGAATGGAATGTTGAATAAACAAGAATTGCAAGCAGGCCATATCTGGAAGAGAGAAGATATTCAAAAAAGTGGGATAGATGTACTTGGCAGCACCAATTAAGTACAAAACTGTGAAGAAGCTTCATCAATGTACATATTTTAAATTGGTCGACGGCAGGAAAAATCGCAATCATTGTCGAAAATAGCCTCGGTTGTACTTTGTAACCCACCTTATTTGAATATAGAATAATTTTGGTTTATTTTTTAACAGTATTTTCCAATTTCTAGTATTTGTTTTAATTGTATTTTCTACCTTCTTCCCCTGTGTGGTTAAACATGAAACACAAGGTTTTGTTTCTGCTGCCCAGTTCTTCAATCTAAATAAAACCTGCCCTATTCTTTGTTTACTTTTTACATGTAAGAATGATTTTTCATAGGCCATACTTATGTGGCGGTGGCCCTGTATTTAAAGAAAGAAATTGGAGGACCTGTGTTGCTCCCATTCTTCAGGTTCCGTGGATATAATTAATAATTAGTAATGACAAGGCGGTTGTACTGTTGATGCAATGTTCCTCTGAAGTTTGTTGGATGTATTGCAGCTTCTTCTATTTGATAATATTCGTGCATATACACTAATATCAGTAGTATTGGAATAAATACAAAAAAACTTCCTCTTCAGCAAAGCTTAGGCAATTATGTTTGGCTTTGTGGTATTCAACAACTATGTCCATTGTTCGGTTATATACATCTTCCAGCCTAAGAACTTCCATAATCTGCAATTTATTCTTTAATTACTTAAAAGTCACACCAAATTTTGATTGCATTTAATTTAATTTAGATATTGATGTTTATGGAGAGCCGACGTTTTCTGATTTCATTGCAACAAATACAATATGAATAGATGATAAGGAGTTTATGTCGTTGATACCACAATGCAAATTCATGTTTCTTGTTGTGCTATGTACATGTTGCAGTCAAAATTTTTTAGGTTCCAATGAAATTTGCAAGCCAAGAAGCATCTTGCAGATTGGGAGATCACTTGCATTTGAAACAACCAATCCATTAATATACATTGCTATGAATACTATTTAGATAAATATGAAAACTTTGTTCATTGATAGATGCTAGTATGAAAAATATTGAAATAGATATCATAACTTTGTCTTGGCCAATACCTGCCCAATTATCTGGGCACCAGGCCCGGGGTTTGCGGTACCTAGCACCTATCTCCCCTATTTCTTCATATACATGTTGCAGCGAAACAATGTCAGTGATTTGTTCATTTCCATACTTGGCCAATTGTATGCCCGTCGTTGCGGGGTCGGTGCTTGTGAACCCAACTTCCTATCGTTCCGCAATATACATCTTGTACTGAAAAGATCCATGATCTACAATTTCACCGCGGGTTCCTCGTACACATTGACTTCGTTCAAAGTATCTATTGTTTCTTTCAATCCCTAGCAACTTCGCATCCTTCCTGATATACATCAACAATGATCTTACTAGTGACAAGTGGAGAAAGTGGTACGAAAGATACCTCCGTCATCTTCAATTCCAGCTTTAACATCTTCATCTATATCCTCGCACGACGAATCCGACCGAGTCTTGTTCCTTTCCATACTTAGCCAATTTTACGCCTGCTGCTATGGGGTCGGCACTTGCGAACCCTGATGTTCTTCGGCGAGATACTTAGCGCTGCGGGGCCGGTGCTTGCGAACCCAGCTGCTTATCATTCCGCAATATACATCTTGCACTGAAAAGATTCATGATCTACAATTTCACTGCGGGTTCCTCGTACAAATTGACTTTGTTCAAAGTGTCTGTTGTTGCTTTCCATCCCTAGCAACTTCACATCCTTCCTGATATACATTAGTAATGATCTTACTAGTGACAAATGGAGAAAGTGGCACGAAAGATATCTCTGTCATATGCAATTCATGCTTTAACATCTTCATCTATATCCTCGCATGACGGATCTGACCGAGCGTTGTTCCTTTCCATACTTAGCCAATTTTATGCCCGTCGCTGCGGGGCTGGTGCTTTCGAACCCTGATGTTCTTCTCCGAGATACTTAGTTATTTTTCCCTTCTCTTGTTCCTGTATATTATCTACAATTCCACTGCCAATACCTCCTTCCTTTTTCCCTTATTTTCTTCCCATGTATTATGGGACTATAAAATATGGACATGATATTCTATAAAGCACGCACAAATTCCGCATTCCATACCTTGCGACATTTTCAATCGTGGGTTCTCGGTCACGCAAGCGATCTCAAAAATGGGGCTCCATTGTTCCGTAGCCTAAAAATAGCACCTAGAATTCCGCACTATACAAATTGACAAGCGAATCTGTGGACTGGCTGAGTCAACATTGCACTTCTATTTTTCTATGTCCTCCAAACAACACTCCCAGTTCTGTGATATATAAATTGACACACGGAATGCAGAAATGGCGGAGTGCAGATTGCCATTGTTTACGGATGCCAATCCCTGTGAAGTATCTAACAGTATCTAAAAATTTATTTAGAATACTAAACTAGCACTTATTAGTGACAACTGGACATAGAGGTACGAAACAGTTGGAATTGCAGTCTTCGCAATATACAAATTCACTACCGGACATCGTCCGCTCTTCCACCTTACAGATTATTCATTCAAATGTTCGCAGCAATACAATTAGAAGGTATGGGCCTCGCCTCCTCTGCAGATACCTTCTCATCCTGTTTTGGATCCTCTTTTTGGCGGGTTCACAAAATATGCAGCTCCAGCGTTGGCGAGTTGGCATATCTTTATTTCCATCTATACAATCAGACGACAAATCCAACCAACCGTTGCTGCTTTCGATACTTGGCCTATTTTATGTCCACAGTTGTCGCGTTGGGACCAATTTCAGTTCCATCTATATCCTCGCATGGAGAATTGAACTGGTAGCTATTCCTTTTCATACCTACCGACATTTATGATCATGGGTTCTCGGGCGGGTGGGGTCAAAATTGGCCCTCCATTGTTGCGTGTGTTACAAATAGCACCCAAAATTCCACGATATACAAATTGAGAAGTGGAGCTACGGACTAGCTAACTCGACATTGTACTTCTATTGTTCTGTGTCTTCCAAATAGTCCTTCAAATTCCACGATATACAAATTCACACATGGAATGCAAGGCTGGCAGGGTGGAGATTGCCACCCTATGAAGTATTTAACAGAATCTAAAATATTATTTTCAATACTAAATTACCTCTTAGTACTGACAACTGGACACAGGTGCGGGTCCGACATCATCCACTCTTCTGTGTTACAAATTATGCATTAAAATTATTTACTCTGGTCCTCCGCAATATACAAATTGACTACTGGGTTCACATCTTGTATTGAAAATTTCCCTGATCTACAATTCCACCACCGACTCCTTTCTCCTTTTTCCCTTTTCTTCTTCCCCTGTATTATGGCTCTCATTATCTCCATGTATATAATCACACCTTAGGAAATTTTATGTCCATGATTGTTGGGTTGGAAATCTACAATTCTATCACATGCTTCTCGAACTCGCAAGATTCATTGTACCACGGTTGACAAATGTGCTTCCTAATATACATTTGTTATGCTCTTACTAATGACTCTTACAAGTGACAGTTGCACACAGCAATACAAAACAATTCTCATCTAGCCATTTGCAACATAGAAATTGACTACCAGGTTCTGACATCGTCCCGTCTTCCGTGTTACAGGTTGTGCATTCAAATGTTCCGAATAATACAATTTGACCATCCGAACCTCTGACCCTATTTTGGATCCTCCTATTCACGGATTCATGAAA
Organism: Picea engelmannii; assembly: GCA_009831015.1. Classification (NCBI taxonomy): domain Eukaryota; kingdom Viridiplantae; phylum Streptophyta; class Pinopsida; order Pinales; family Pinaceae; genus Picea; species Picea engelmannii. The sequence continues at coordinate 280,692 of ML785468.1, forward strand.
TCTCAAATTCTTAGTCAGTTTTTCAGGTTAGCGCATTCGAATTATGTTGCTTCTTCTTCCCTGATATGCATATTACACTCAAAATTTCCGTGATTTACATTTCCACCGCGGACTCGTTGGTCCTTTTTCCCTTTTCTTCTTCCCTTGTATTATCGCTTTGTGGTTATATATATAGTTGCCTTTCTATAAACACGGGTTCCATCATTGGCGGGTTGAGATATCATTATCTCCATCTATATAATCACACAAATCCTCCGACCGACTGCTATTGCTCTCCATACTTAGCCAATTTTATCGCCACGGTTGGTGGGTTACACGTATTGCAATCAAAAAGTTCTGAGACATACAATTTGACCCTGGTGCCCTCACCTTCAACAATTGTACCTTGCAACCCTATTTTGTAGCATTTTTTTTCCCCTTCCTGTGACCTCCGTACTTTCTTGCTATGCAATTAGAAACATTTGATGCTAACAGGTCACCATGCAGGAACCGTCAACATTATCATTAATGGGCAAAAAACTCGAGGAGATATCCCATTATTACGCATTAAACCAAGATGTGCGGAAACTTATTTTGTCCCTTCCGATTGTTCATCTCCAACACACGTCATCGTGTTGGGCTGCTCAAGAAATTTTCAATGCTTAATCGCTCATTGCAATATCCACCATGTTCGCATTTCTATATATGCAATTAGTAGTGTTTAATGTTAACAATGCATCATGCAACAACTATCCAGATTTCCATTAATCAACGGAAGTCTCGAGGACATCTCCCATTCACATGCTTTTGACCAAAATTTGCGCAGGGTTATATTAGCCCTTCCAACCTTTCATTTCATTCATCATCTGGAACAAATAAATGTCTTTGTAGACATATGGTAGTGGGTCGACAACAGTTTTGTGGAAATACAGTGACTATGTTCACAGAAGAGGACCAAAGGTTCCAGTGGTCCAGGGCATACTTTTACTATTCATCTCGTTCCGCCCAGAACGAAGTGATTTGGACCTCCGAAATAGCTCGTGCAGGCTACGTCCCTAAGTATTTTTACTGTAAGGAGGTGGTCTCTTCGTGCACCGAAAAATATATTCCAGGCCAAACAATTATTCCACTGCGCGACCATTCTCCTGTTTCTTTGTCACCTGAGCTCTTCCGCGAGATGTTGAAATTGTCGAAACCAACCTTAACATTCAGAGGACAAGACTAAAAGTAATTTCTATAAAAACATCATAAAGGGTTGGACATCTTAGCTGACTTCCTCGAAGAGTCGACAACAGTTCCTGAAGATATCACAAGGCTCCAGGCAAGTTCCTTTAGAAATCCATTCAAGAAAATTGCTTGGTTGTTTACAAGAATAATGGGAAAGGCATCCACAGCAAGCATTTCCCATATAATTATTTATATTTTGTATTTCACAGTCAAGTAACATTACATTTTCAATTGGGGAAAGCTAATCTCCATTGAACTCTATTCCCAGTTGTCAAGATTCAAAGAATCGAATAAATGTTATATGTCATCCTACTTGATTTTCGCAACTGTGTATTGTTGCCTGATTCCAAAACTTTCTCTTTCCAATAAAATAAACTGTGGATTCGACCCAATAACATTCTGGCATGATGCCTTATGGAGACACAAAGCCTCCCATTGTTTTTATGAAGTTTTTAATGGCTTTGTCTCAGTTTTCAAAGATTTACTGTTAGGAAAGGATGCTTTGCGGATGTCTGGCCACGCAAGCAAATTTTTGAACAAGAAGGGCACACTTGAGCAAAAGGAAAATCACAATCTCCTCATGGTCTATGGCTCTAAGGAAAATCCTGCCTTCCTTCCATTCCACACCATGGACAAGATGTTTGTTGTAGAAATAGCAAGGCAATACAACCACTGGTTGCATTTTTTCCATGACAAGAAAAAAAAGCAGTTCATTCCTCTGCCCTAGAAAGTCAGAGACTTCGTGTGTAGAAACATCAACAACACTGACGATTTTGCCACCCATTTCAAGAAATTGATCCTAACGTACGTTGAAAGGCTAAAAGGCTTCAACCACAATGGAATTTTTGGAGAACATTTACTGGGTGTTGGGTTTAACACCTCTTTTATCCATAGACACCTGACCCAAGACAGGGACGGTGTTGACAACAATCCTACTTCTGCCCGTTGCGATGTAGAGACATTGCAAAGCGCAACTGAATTGTACAGACAACATGGTAAAGTATCAGGTGAGAAGAGTACCCAGCCCCCCGCCAGCACTCCCAAGAGAACAACACCATGGAGCGTCCCTTCGACGGTCCATCCCAATAAGAAAGCAGCCTAGAAATCTTCGAACGGAGGAGGATATAAGAACCCTCCTCGCATAAATATTGATAGTTCTCACAAAGTTCCACTGGTGAAGAAGAGAAAAAATAATGAAGGGCATGCGGAGGAACCCGAAATTGACAGTGGAAAACTACAAATTGAAATTGAAGCTGAGAAGATGCAAAAAATTGGGTCGTCCTCGGTGGACATATCTGACACTGAATTTTTTGACATAGATGAATCCTTCGTAATCCAGAGCACTATTTTTGACAGCCAACCTAAAAGTATGGTCATTGAAAAGAGAGATGTAACAAACAGGAAAGGCAAATCTCGAACAAAGATTGACTTTATCCAAATGACCCCGTCCAAAATCTGCTTGTTTCACCAGGTAACTGTTGATATTCTTCGCGATTCCATTGGAGGAATGGAGACAGATTATGCCAATCTGAAACACCGCCTTAACGAATTTGAACAGGCTTTCATTGCAACACCATAATTTGCCAGTCCTTTGGAAAAAATCGTGCCTTCTACCACTGCAATGAAGATGAAAGTATCCTCTACCCTCCTTGCATGCTCCAGAGCCCTTGTAGAGAATAACATCAACAAAAGGATGCAGCTAGTTACTGAAGCTTGGGAAACATCGCAAAATTTAGTTTCCTTCGGAAAGAAGGCCAATGATTTTCTTGAACATTTGGAGGCGAATTTAAAAAATGAACAGCTTTTCTGTCATCAGGTGTTGGACTCTTTTTCTAACTATGCCATGAACACATCGAAACTAAAAAGAACACAGGAGAAACTCCCCTCCCCAAAGCGCACCAAAAAAGTAAAAGCATGCTGGAAAAAAAAATTGAGAACCTGCACCTCATTGTTAAATCATGTAAACAAGTCATATCAGAAAAGGAAAATTTATTCACAAGCCTGCTCCAGATGGACTTAGCCAGAACTACCAACGAGGTTGAATATCCAAACTTAATTCTCAAATCCTTGTCAGTCACCAAAGAAGCGTTCTAGGAACAAGTTGATATTTTAAATGGGGTTGTCTTTCGAAAAGTTTTACGACATACTTGAACATCGTCTAGATGAGCACAAGCGCTGGGTACTGGACTATGCCTCACACAATGAAGAAATTGAATAGAGTCTGCATAGTATTTCAATGGATCTAAGGAAATTAGAAAACGACCTTTACGACATAGAGATCCAGGATGAAATCAACACAACCCCCATGAAAAGATACATCGAAGAATGGTTCCAACTCAGAATGGAAAGCCTTGTCCAGGAAGGGCAACAACCGATCAACAGGAGTCCACTGCCCATCGACGACAGCAACAAAAACGCATCAGCTTCATAGTAATTCTATACTGCCATCTTGTTTTGTTTATCATTCTAGTTTAAGTCTATGTTGTCATCTTCTTTTATTTATCAATCCACTTATGTCCTCTTTAAATAGAAAACTGTAACAAAAGACTTATAAGTTCCAATTTCTTCTTTTCAGGTCTTCTTGTCTACCATCGCACACTTCTTTCGACGTTCCTAATTCTTGTACTTATTTCTTTTTATGGTCCGCGGGAGCCCCAATCCCAATCTATATGACAAACGCATTTAAATTTTCACAAACATGTAACATACATCATTATTTTTTGTTAAATTTCAAAGAAAACTGATTCGAAAATTTCCTTATTGTATACTAAACTTTGGGTTTCTAGGAACCTTCTTGTTTGTTCCAAAGAAAACCAATTTGGATATGCTACATTTCTTCTCTCATATTGTATGCTAATTTTTGGGTCTTCAACGACGTTGATGGTTTAAATGTTGATGTAATTTCCTGATATATGTAACAACCAATATTTATTTTATAATAAGTTTCTATAGTTCGCAAGCCCGCTTCTCAATTTGTATATCACAGAACTGTCGATGGATTTTGTAGGACACGGAACGATAAATGCCCATTTTTGAAACCGCTAGCCCGACAACCTACGATCCAAAGACTTGCTAATTATGGAATGAGCAGTGCGTCCATGCTCTATAAAACATGTGCAAAGAAAACTAATTCGGCAATGCTATATCTTTTTTTTTTCAAAAAAAAACCTTAGTTTTAAAGCAAAGTAATTCGGTGCAATAGATGTTATTACTATTCTATTATATAACAGACATTATTAATTTCTAGAAAATTTCTATAGTTCGCAACTACACCTCTCATTTTGTATATCACAGAACAGTCGGTTCTATTTGTAGACCACGAAACATCAGACACCCAATTTTCAGCGCGCTAGCCTGAGAACCTGCCATACAAAAATTGCCTACGTATGTAATGAGGGCTACAAATTTCGTATCTATAAAACTAAAAATCTACTTTATACAAATGGATATTTCGTATCTATAATTTATTTACTAAATATCTACTTTATACAAACAAATTGTTCGTATGTATAATTTGTTTACTATATATCTACTTTATACAAATACATATTTCGTATGTATATTTTATTTATTTATGATGACTTTCTATGTCCTAGTTTTAAAAATAACCAATTCGGTAATGCTAAATTTTTTGTGTCCAACAACCATTCAAACATTCATAATTTTTTATATTTTTTCAAGAAGAACTAATTCGGGAATACTAAGTTCTGCACGCAAACCACATGTATTTCAACTTTCTAGCCACCTTCCTGTACTAGGTCACATTTACTCCCATACCAACCTGGCAGGGACTACGCTGCCATGCATCACTTGTTTAAATTGAATTAATTTGCTTAGTCTTTTAAAAAAAAAAAATCATTATATTTTAAAAAAATTCAACAGGTATTGATATAATTTAGATGAAAATAATACTAATAAAAATAAAATAATATTTTTAATAGTTATAAATATATATTAAGAAATATTATAACTAGCATACCCCCTAAGTGGGGGAATGAGAATGTCGAAGTAATTTGTTAAGAAACTCTGGGGGCATCTAAGTCGTCAAAATCACCTTGATGCACCAAGCTGATG
>ML785468.1:309211-342525 GCA_009831015.1 Picea engelmannii
ATTAAACACTACTAATTGCATATATAGAAATGCGAACATGGTGGATATTGCAATGAGCGATTAAGCATTGAAAATTTCTTGAGCAGCCCAACACGATGACGTGTGTTGGAGATGAACAATCGGAAGGGACAAAATAAGTTTCCTCACATCTTGGTTTAATGGGTAATAATGGGATATATCCTCGAGTTTTTCACCCATTAATGATAATGTTGATGGTTCCTGCATGGTGACCTGTTAGCATCAAATGTTTCTAATTGCATAGCAAGAAAGTACGGAGGTCGCAGGAAGGGGAAAAAAACTGCTACAAAATAGGGTTGCAAGGTGCAATTGTTGAAGGTGAGGGCACCAGGGTCAAATTGTATGTCTCAGAACTTTTTGATTGCAATACGCGTAACCCACCAACCGTGGCAATAAAATTGGCTAAGTATGGAGAGCAATAGCAGTCGGTCGGAGGATTTGTGTGATTATATAGATGGAGATAAAGATATCTCAACCCGCCAATGATGGAACCCGTTTTTATAGAAAGGCAACTATATATATAACCACAAAGCGATAATACAAGGGAAGAAGAAAAGGGAAAAAGGACCAACGAGTCCGCGGTGGAAATGTAAATCACGGAAATTTTGAGTGCAATATGCATATCAGGGAAGAAGAAGCAGTAGAATTCGAATGCGCTAACCTGAAACGCTGACTAAGAATTTGAGATTTCGTGAATCCGTGAACAGGAGGATCCAAAATAGGGTCAGAGGTTTGGATGGTCAAATCGTATTATTCGAAACATTTGAATGCACAATCTGTAACACGGAAGAGGGGACGATGTCAGAACCTGGTAGTCAATTTCTATGTTGCAAATGGCTGGATGAGAATTGTTTCGTATTGCTGTGTGCAACTGTCACTTGTAAGAGTCATTAGTAAGAGCATAACAAATGTATATTAGGAAGCACATTTGTCATCCGTGGTACAATGAATCTTGCGAGTTCGAGAAGCATGAGATAGAATTGTAGATTTCCAACCCAACAATCATGGACATAAAATTTCCTAATATGTGATTATATACATGGAGATAATGAGAGCCATAATACAGGGGAAGAAGAAAAGGGAAAAAGGAGAAAGGAGTCAACGGTGGAATTGTAGATCAGAGAAGTTTTCAATACAATATGTGAACCCGGTAGTCAATTTGTATATTGCGGAGGACCGGAGTAAATAATTTGAATGCATAATTTGTAACACGGAAGAGCGGATGATGTCGGAAGAGTGGATGATGTCGGACCTGCACCTGTGTCTAGTTGTCAGTACTAAGAGGTAATTTATTATTGAAAATAATATTTTAGATTCTGTTAAATACTTCATAGGGTGGCAATCTCCACCCTGCCAGCCTTGCATTCCGTGTGTGAATTTGTATATCGTGGAATTTGAAGGACTATTTGGAAGACACAGAACAATAGAAGTACAATTTCGAGTTAGCCAGTCCCTAGCTCCGCTTCTCAATTTGTATATCGTGGAATTTTGGGTGCTATTTGTAACACACGCAACAATGGAGGGCCAATTTTGACCCCACCCACCCAAGAACCCATGATCATAAATGTCGGTAGGTATGAAAAGGAACAACTACCAGTTCAATTCTCCATGCAAGGATATAGATGGAACTGAAATTGGTCCCAACGCGACAACTGTGGACATAAAATTGGCCAAGTATCGAAAGCAACAACGGTTGGTCGGATTTGTCGTCTGATTGTATAGATGGAAATAAAGATATGCCAACTTGCCAACACTAGAGCTGCATATTTTGTGAACCCGCCAAAAAGAGGATCCAAAACAGGATGAGAAGGTATCCGCAGAGGAGGCGAGGCCTGGACCTTCTAATTGTATTGTTGTGAACATTTGAATGAATAATCTGTAAGGTGGAAGAGCGGACGATGTCCGGTAGTCAATTTGTATATTGCGGAGACTGCAATTCCAACTGTTTCGTACCTCTATGTCCAGTTGTCACTAATAAGTGCTAATTTAGTATTCTAAATAAATTTTTAGATACTGTTAGATACTTCACAGGGATTGGCATCTGTAAACAATGGCAATCTGCACTCCGCCATTTCTGCATTCCGTGTCAATTTCTATATCACAGAACTGGGAGTGTTGTTTGGAGGACACAGAACAATAGAAGTGCAATGTTGACTCAGCCAGTCCACAGATTCGCTTGTCAATTTGTATAGCACGGAATTCTAGGTGCTATTTTTAGGCTACGAAACAATGGAGCCCCATTTTTGAGCTCGCTTGCGCGACCGAGAACCCGCAATTGAAAATGTCGCAAGGTATGGAATGCGGAATTTGTGCATGCTTTATAGAATATCATGTCCATATTTTATAGTCCCATAATACATGGGAAGAAAATAAGGGAAAAAGGACGGAGGTATTGGCAGTGGAATTGTATATAATATACGGGAACAAGAGAAGGGAAAAATAACTAAGTATCTCGGAGAAGAACATCAGGGTTCGCAAGCGCCAACCCCGCAGCGACGGGCATAAAATTGGCTAAGTATGGAAAGGAACAACGCTCAGTCAGATCCGTCGTGCGAGGATATAGATGGAGATGTTAAAGCATGAATTGCAGATGACAGAGATATCTTTCGTGCCACTTTCTCCATTTGTCACTAGTAAGATCATTGCTGATGTATATCAGGAAGGATGTGAAGTTGCTAGGGATGGAAAGCAACAACAGACACTTTGAACAAAGTCAATCTGTACGAGGAACCCGCGGTGAAATTGTAGATCACGAATCTTTTCAGTGCAAGATGTATATTGCGGAATGATAAGCAGCTGGGTTCGCAAGCACCGGCCCCGCAGTGCTAAGTATCTCATGGAAGAACATCAGGGTTCGCAAGTGCCGACCCCATAGTGGCAGGTGTAAAATTGGCTAAGTATGGAAAGGAACAACACTCGGTCAGATCCCTCGTGCGAGGATATAGATGAAAATGTTAAAGCTAGAATTGAAGATGATAGAGGTATCTTTCGTACCACTTTCTCCACTTGTCACTAGTAAGAGCATTGTTGATGTATATCAGGAAGGATGCGAAGTTGCTAGGGATCGAAAGCAGCAACAGATACTTTGAACGAAGTCAATGTGTATGAGGAACCTGCGGTGAAATTGTAGATCACAGATCTTTTCAGTACAAGATGTATATTGCGGAACGATAGGAAGTTGGGTTCGCAAGCACCGACCCCGCAACGGCGGGCATAAAATTGGCCAAGTATGGAAATGAACAAATCACTGATGTTGTTTCGCTGCAACATGTATATGACGAAACAGGGGAGATAGGTGCTAGGTATCGCGAACCCCGGGCCTGGTGCCCAGATAACTGGGCAAGTATTGGCCAAGACAAAGTTATGATATCTATTTCAATATTTTTCATACTAGCATCTATCAATGAACAAAGTTTTCATATTTATCTAAATAGTATTCATAGCAATGTATATTAATGGATTGGTTGTTTCAAATGCAAGTGATCTCCCAATCTGCAAGATGCTTCTCGGCTTGCAAATTCCGTTGGAACCTCAAAATTTTTGACTACAACATGTACATAGCACAACAAGAAACATGAATTTGCATTGTGGTCTCAACGACATAAACTCCTTATCATCTATTCATCTTGTATTCGTTGCAATGAAATCAGAAAATGTCGGCTCTCCATAAACATCAATATCTAAATTAAATTAAATGCAATCAAAATTTGGTGTGACTTTTAAGTAGTTAAAGAATAAATTGCAGATTACGGAAGTTCTTGGGCTGGAAGATGTATATGACCGAACAATGGACATAGTTGTTGAATACCACAAAGCCAAACATAATTGCCTAAGCTTTGCCGAAGAGGAAATTTTTTTGTATTTATTCCAATACTACTGATATTAGTGTATATGCATGGATATTATCAAATAGAAGAAGCTGCAATATATCCAACAAACTTCAGAGGAACATTGCATCAACAGTACAACCGCCTTGTCATTACTCATTATTAATTATATCCACGGAACCCGAAGAATGGGAGCAGCACAGGTCCTCCAATTTCTTTTTTTAAATACAGGGCCGCCGCCACATAAGTATGGCCTATGAAAAATCATTCTTACATGTAAAAAGTAAACAAAGAATAGGGCAGGTTTTATTTAGATTGAAGAACTGGGCAGCAGAAACAAAACCTTGTGTTTCATGTTTAACCACACAGGGGAAGAAAGTAGAAGATACAATTAAAACAAATACCAGAAATTGGAAAATACTGTTAAAAAATAAACCGAAATTATTCTATATTCAAATAAGGTGGGTTACAAAGTACAGCCAAGGCTGTTTTCGACAATGATTGCGATTTTTCCTACCGTCGACCAATTTAAAATATGTACATTGATGAAGCTTCTTCACAGTTTTGTACTTAATCGGTGTTGCCAAGTACATCTATCCCACTTTTTTGAATATCTTCTCTCTTCTAGATATGGCCTACTTGCAATTCCTGTTTATTCAACATTCCATTCTTTGTCAAGTATTAATTTCCCTCTGTTGTTGAAAAGTTGGGGTTTAAGGCTCTTTGCTTGCAATGTTCCTGACCCTTGACATCTGAGATAACTTACAAATGCCATTCAGGCCGATTTCAAAGTGGAAGGAGTCGTTCTACGTCACAACAGCTAAAGCAGCGAAAAATAATTCAAGTACATAGTGACTAGTATTCTCCCTATATTCGATCATCTGTTTGGTTGAGAAGCCTGCCTGAGGATTTGTATGTGGAACTTCTTTGCTTTATTACAGTAAATTGGAAGGAACGTCCAACCTAGATGCAAAAAGAAACTCTGTTGAGGCACATAACTTCTTTGGGCAGTAGAGGTGTGGCAAGTGGATCAAATGCTGCAGAGTGCACCAGAACAGGTGTGGCAAGTGCATCAAATGCTGCAGATGGTATCAAAATATATCTTTCTTCATAGCTATGGAGATATGGCGGCCCAAAGAAAGGTCTGGAATGTTCAGAGGTGACGCCAAATATGTAGAGTCTGCAACTACATCTAGAGGAAACATGCAGGTCACCATAATATGAAATAGAAACTTTTGCAGTGATAATCTGTCATTTTATCCACCCATACAGTTTCTGCTACCCGCCTCCAAGGTAGACAAATACTTGTGCAATCTGTACAACTCGATACACTTGCCAAATCTGTGTTGTTGGAAGAAGCTATATACTTAAATGAAGAACTATTTTGCACCCGACCTCAAAATCCATTGCAATTCCCAGCAATAAAACAAAGAAGTTCAACCAACAAATCTCCAACCAACATTTTCAATGAACCAAAGCATCGAACACAGGGAGAACACCAACCAGAACATACTTGCTCTATTTTTTTTGTCCTCTCTGAGTTTCTCTTTGTATAACAGAGTTTTGTTTTTACTCAAAGCTCATGTCACATAAAACCATGCTCTATTCTTTCATCTGCTCATCCATCACATCTCTAAGTTGTCTTACATGTGCATGACCAGGAACATTAGAACGAAGGCACCCTAAAGAGAAACTCTTTGATCATAGAGAGAAATGGAAATAAGTATTTAAAAGCAAGGTTGGATGTTTTGTCGTAGATTTTGTGTTGATTCGTTTTAATGACAGATGTTCTCGATAGTTTCACTTATTAATGCCAATCTTTTTGAATATGTACGCTCAATAGTGACCACCAACACGTATTAAAATTCCCATATCCGAGCAGATTCTGAAATCTGACATCTAAGATATGCACAATATTAAAGAGGGGCATGACGTCAAGGCCTCTGTGGCTGACAAGTTTGTGAAATTTTCCGAAGCTTTTAACAAAACTAAAACTGCACAAGCAAAAAATAAAATAAAAAGTATTTCGCAAATTCAAAATGCACGTAAAAAGAAATTACCATATAGCATAATATTCATCTGTCTATTCATTTTAATGGGAGATGTCCTCCAGTTATTAAATCCCATCATTTTGAAATGCACAATATTAAAGAGGGACATGACATGAAGGTCTTTGTCGCCGACACGTTCGTGAACTATGTTGAAGCTTTGAACAAAACTAAAATTGTAGGAGGAATAATAATAATAATAATAATTTCACAAATTTAAAATGCAGGCAAAAACAAATTACCAGATCCCATAATATTTGCCTGTCTATTCATTTTAATTGGAGATGTCCTTGACCTTTCCAGTTATTAAAGCCCATCTTTTCGAATCTGTCTGCTCAGTTCTAACTTTTCAAAGCATATTTAATGTGTATTGGGAAGCGCAGAAGGTAGCGGGGATGGAGCCCTATGTAACATACGTTACTACTATATCGCTGAAGTCTCCGATTGTCAATTTTCAGCGGCCTACTTTGACAACATGCAATGAAAAACCTAATTAAGTATGGGATAACGGCTCCATGCGGGCTGTATATATCTACTCTATAAAATTACATATTTCCTATGTTTAATCTATGCTGTCCAGGAAACCTATAATTTGATAAATTTTAATGTTTTCTGTCCAGGAGCCCTATTGTTAAAGAAAACTAATTCAGAAATGTTAATGTATACACCATAGTTCAATACAACCTATCTGCGAAGGCACGTTCATAATACTGGCTAAGTATGGAACCCAACTACGGTTGGTCGGAATGATCGCAAAACTCTCGCTGCTGACCGATTGTCAATTTCTATATCACGGAACTCTCCGATTGTCAATTTTCAGCCGCCTACCCCGTCAACCCGCGATGCAAAAACTGGCTAAGTATGGGATGACAACTCTACGGTCCAGGAAACCTATAGGGTAAAATCATGAAGATGGGTAACACTTTTGCTTGTTTTATGACAAAAAAAACTATATTTTCACAAGTTCTTCAACTTCCTGCATACAAAAGTATTTTTTATTTATTTAGAATTTCACTTTACATTACAAAACAATTGTGAAGAATTTTGTTAGCTTTCCAATGACTATTTTTCAAATTTGTTTTTATTAAGATTTGATATGTCAATTTGACAATTGTTTATCAATGTGTTCCTTAAACATGAAAGGAATGATAATGAGTTATTTTTCCCACAATAATGTATCTATTATTAAACTTATGTTTTTAAGAAAAAAAATATACTGACTATAATATATTGATTCTATTTTATTATGACTATAATTTTGAATCTAACAGATGAATATTATAATTTCTAGAATTTTTTTAAGTTGACCAAGCTAGAAACGTTGCAGATTTTAAACACATGTTTTCCTACACCTTGTATCTATCTTAATTTTTACTTAAGTAAAATCTAAAAATACCCTTTTGAAGAGAACAATTGAAGGATTATGAATATAATTTTTTCATAATTTTCCACTGTGTATTTTTAGAGATATGGAATTTTCATTTCACTGAATCGTAATCTCACCTAAAAATATTATGTAGTGATTTTTTTGTAAAATTAAATAAAATTAGATAAAAACATTGAAAATGAAAACAAGTTATATCTAATGAAAGTAGATTCAATTTTAAAAATGTTGGTATCAATTCTGAAACTAAATTATGAGTATTTGTAGGAGTCTGCTACCTAGAAAGATCAATTAAGATGGAGAGAATTTGCAATTTCCTGCAAACAGTTCCATTTTCAGGTTTTCGACCGAACTATTTTTTCGGTCGAAACCTAGTTTTTAACGGAATTCGTTAAAAACAAATGTTTCGACCGGAATATGATTACCATAGGAAACTAATTCATCCGAAAAAAATTGTACACAAATTTCGAGGGCGTCGTTCAATTTGACGTGAAAATTTTCGACCGAAAAAATTCCTAGAAACATTTTTTTGGCCGAAAAATTGCCACTAGGAAATTTTGAGACCTAATTGTCACGAAAGTGTTACCCACCTTTAGGATTTTACCCTATAATTTCATAAATTTCATTCTCTTCTGCCCAGGATTCTTTTAAAGAAAACTAATTCGGGAAAGCTAATGTGTAGACCGAACACGACCTGAAACTCCCCAAAGACAGCCTCTCCAATTTCAAGCAATTGGACAGGCGCATGTGGTCGAGGTTCGTTAAGCTACAAAATGAATCTGGCAGCCTCTCCAATTTCTCGCAGTATCTGAGGTCCACATGGTGGAGGTTCGTCAAGCTACCGAAAAAATTTAGCAGCCTCTCCAATTTCCCGCAGTGAAAGAGGTCCACGTGGTGGAGGTTCATCAATCTATCGAAGGAATCTGGTAGCTTCTCCAATTTATCGCACACAACCAGGGTGATTCTGTGGAGATTTTTCAATCTATCTAAAGAGTCTGGCAGCCTCTCCAATTTCTGGAAAAAGGCCAGGTGCATGTGGTGGAGGTTCATCAAGCTACTAAAGGAATTTGGTAGCCTCCCCAGATTCACTGCGTTAATGAGGTCCACGTGATAGAGGTTCGTTAAGCTACCGAAGGAATCTGGTAGCCTATCCAATTTCACGCAGTTACTGAAGTCCACGTGGTGGAGGTTCGTCAACCTACCGAAGGAATCTGGCACCCTCTCCAATTTCAGGCAGTTACAGAGGTTCACGTGGTGGAGGCTCATCAAGATACCAAAGGAATATGGCAGCCTCTCCAATTTCAAGTAGTTACTGAGATCCACGTTGTGGAGGTTGGTCAAGCTACCAAAGGAATCTGGAAGCTTTTCCAATTTCTGGCACACAGCCAGGGAGAGTTGGTGGAGATTCGTCAAGCTACCAAAGGAATCTGACAGCCTCTCCAATTTCAAGCAGTCACTGAGATCCACGTGGTGGAGGTTGGTCAAGCTACCGAAGGAATCTGGCAACCTCTCCAATTCCTTGCACCGTCTTAGATCGATGTATTGGAGGTTCGTCAATTTACCAAGAGGCTCTGGTAATGATTTTATTGAGGACTCTGTTAGCACCAAGGACTTCAATGACTTCACATGACCGAATTCTTCTGGCAATTTATCAAGACAGGAACAAAAGATAATGATCCGTTCGAGGTGCTTCAGTTTCCCTATGGACTTTGGAATGCTCAAGAGACGGTGAGCATCGATCTCTAATTCCTGCAACTGCAAAGGTGCCTGGAAGATCAAGTGTTTCGACGTAAGAAAGATATATATATATACTCTCTCTCTCTCTCTCTCTCTCTCTCTCTATATATATATATATATATATATATATATATGAGAGGAAACCCGCTATGCAACATCAATATCTAATAACGACACGAACTTTAACTCAAGAAGCGTTTCCAATACTCTTCCCTCCACCTTCAAAACCCTTAAATTCTTCATTGGAATCTAGGAAGGTAGATAATTGTAGGGATAATCACGCCAAGAAAGCCATATGAGATTTGGCGAGTGCATCTTCAAAATGCGCTCCAAGAAATGCCCTTCAGTCTCAAGAAGTTGCAAATTCGTGGCACCAATACTAGGAAAATGATGTGTGTTGTACAATCTATTGTTAAGCTTCATCACGCACTTACCCAACAGCTGGTGATGCGTCCTCTGGTACCATGAAAACTATTGTAAGCTCATTCCCACTTTTCTTTTGGAGTGATGCTCTATCCAAATTTTGCGTGCTTAAACTATAACCTATTGATTCCGATGGATAATTAGTAAACTGTACACAGCTTGGTAGCTATGGTTAAATTTAAATATTTTGAATGTGAAAAACGACGGAGAAATTAAAAACTGTATACATATTTCTATTGAAAAATGACACTATTTTAAAAGTCTCTGAATGATTGAGGACTTATAGATGATTTTTTGTGCAGCCATTTTTCAATGTTCTCGGTGTGGTGCCAAAGACGACACGACAATTCACCCACTGCAACGTCTCTTCCCAAATCGCGGAGGTGATCATGCATATGTATAACATTTTCATCGTCCACTTCTACAAGGCATCTACCCTCTAAATTTTTGAACCCCAACAATCCTTTAGATCCGTCCCATACTCTTATGACACTATTCTTCTTTTCTCCTATGAAAAAACATGCAATATCTAAAAAGATCCATTTTTCCTCTCTGCTGAGTGCATCATAACTAATTTTTAATCTCTTCTCTATTTCAGTCGGAACTTCTAATTGGTAGATTATGGCCTCCCACTCAGATTTGTCATTATTTCCAAAGAGAAGTGCCCCAAACACTTTTAAAGATAAAGGCAGTCCATCACATACCTTAAGACATTGATCTACCAGATCTTCAAATCCCTAGAGAGGATAGGCCTGGCATAAGGCATACGAGAAAAAGAGCTCTTGTGAGTGTTGTCTAGTAAGGCCTGTTAACTTATAAATGCATAACTATTCCATTCCTGACCTTTCAAGGACATCTCTATACCGAGATGTAATCAAAATTAAGCTATCTGATCTTAATACATCTTTAACTGGTAAAAGCGCCTCTAGCTCATCCTCATCACCTATGTCATCTAAAATTAGTAAGACGTGAGACAATTTGAGATTCCTTTCAAACATCCTTTTACCTTCATAAATGTTATTTATATCCATATCTAATTGAGTGACGCCCAAGTACCATCTGCAATGAATGTAGTGAGCTGTTCTTAGCATTTTCTCTTACATCTGATAAAAAGTAAGATTTTTTGTATTCCAAACTCTTTCTATTGAAGAGTTCTAGAGACATCGTTGTCTTCCCCACTCCCCCAAGGCCGACTATTCCCACCACCTGGACTTTTCCGGTGTGGTGCTTATGTTGCTTTAAAACTGTAGCTTCAAAATCTGTGACTTTTTCATTTAAACCAGTGGGATATCTGGCCACAGGCAACTCTCCTTTTTTACTCAATTTCACCACACGTTCAACGATCTTCTCTAACATATGCCCCTCGTCACTAGATATTCACCAAAAACAATATATAAACACAATAAATAATTAAAACCAGAGGCAAAAACATCACATACATAGACATGTGATATATTTTATACAGAGAAGAAGTTGGAGGTCTCACCCATTAAACGTGTCGTCCAGATCGAACCCACTTATGTCTGCAACCCTGGAAAGAGAATCTCTCTAATTTTGAATAGTGGCCGACTCATATCGTGACTTCTCTTGATACGTTTGAGAGTCGTATGTTTTCTTCATTTGGAGTTGGCACAGGGCAAGGGCATACACTCCATTTTTGCTCGGATCTTTCTAGCTAAGCTGAGCAGGCTGGACATGGTAAAATATAGGAATAATAGGCGCCCCCGACTCCAGCATGAGGAGCATCTCTTCTAAACACCATCTCGATTCAACATATTTAGGAGAAAATATGGCAAGATGGACCGAGGCACTTCGAATAACGCTTTCTAGCTGAGAAGGAAAATAGAGTCCCTCTTGCAATTCCTGTTGGTCTTAAAAAGGTCTTAAGCCACGTGAAAGAAGGTGATGGTAGAGATGGCTAGCGAAGGTCTTCTTCACTTCCCCACGATGGTTTATGAACACATCATAGGGAATATTACTGCTGTTGTTGGAATCAACAACAGTGGAAGAGGAGGAAGCACTATTCGAAGTTGCTCGAGGAGATCTCTGATTTTCCATTTCAATTTCAATTTCAGAGTGGGTCTGGGGGATCAAGGATGTAGGCATTGGGTATGTCATTTCCAATTGTTATACAATTATACAAATAGAGAGAGAAAGATAAATTGACTGGTGCGAAGCTCTGGATATTCGATGCACAGGGGAGGAGATGAGTTTAGGAGCGGAGAAATTGTAACCAGAGAAAAATTGAGAGTGCAGATATTACATAAACGGAGTAGGCTAACTCAGGAGAAATCCTCCCTCCCGAGTATTACTCCGGCCCTCGATGTTTTCACCTCCGAAGACCTCTGAAATCTTCGATGTTTGCACCTCGTTCTGGCAAAGACTTCCCCTCCTGCGTCGTTCACCATTTCCGTTTCCGTTTTCTTTCCAGCCTGCACATAATCCATGTCACCTCTATCGTCAGGATGCCGTAAGGGAGTTGAGGTAGGGTATTTACTGCGTGTCACCTTGCTGGAAGCCATTTCAAATTTTTATCCTATCCTTATAAGCTGCCTACACAAGTGTTTTGGAATCCTTGATTCTCGTCACAATCTTTGAATAAAACAACACTACTATCTTATGCATTTGCACACATTCCTTTTGTTCTCATTTTCACGACTGCAAGCGTGAAAACTTTGAATTCGAAGTCATGTTGATGGCATTAAAATCGTCATTGGATTTTTATGGTTACTCTTGTCTATGTGTTCATTGAATTTCTAATTGAATTTTGGTCACACAGTTGGCAAGACACCAAATCTTTACTCACTTTGCATTCTGTTATATGACTTCATTTTATAAGTTTGCGATGCAATGGTATTCTAGTGATTGTGATTGAGTCCTTGATACAATGGTGGTTTGGTGTTCTATTGTCTTTGGTAAAATTTCTTTGGTACAATGGTTTCGTAACAAAGCATTAACATTGTGATTAGACCCTTAGTGCAATGGTTTCATACAAAGCATAAGTTTTATGGTCAAATCTTTTGTGATAAGTTCGAAACATTGCTTTGTTTTAAATCATGCAAACACTATTGTTGTGCAAATATTCGGGTCGACTTATCATATTTTGCAATAGTTGTTTGATTCACATTAATTTTAACACACACCAATAGCCAATGACCATAGCGCCGTCGATTGTACATTCGATATGAATGTTCTGCATGGACTATTTTGTTCCACCACCCTCGCACACTTAGGCATTAATGCTTGCCTTCTATCCCGGGTTACCTCTGTTGGTTTTGGGAAAATCCCTGAACTTTCGATCCTGCGTATACCCTGTCCAAACCATTGTCCCTTTACCCGGCTCACTGTGTGCTCTCTACTATGGCACCTGTGGTGCGCATAGAACCTAATGGTAGCCAAACACTCCTGCTTTTTGACAATGCTCGTGAAGACCTGGAAAATAGTGGCTGGCTAGTTTTTATCCAAAATTTTGAGGGTTTTAACCTCACGGTAGCCCAACAGTTCACCCTCACCTTCGACGGATGGAGGGCTAAGGTCGAAGATATCCAACTCGAGCTAAATGAGGAATTCCTCAGCTTATCTATAGGCTTACTAGCTAAGGGGAAAAGGTGGTTTAAAATTTCAAAAGTGGACGAGGTGCCATGGCCGCTCTTATTCACATCGAGGAAGATTGTTAGCTGTGATAGAGGTATGCCTGTCACTACCCTCAAGACCAGATGGCATGATCTATTAGAAATTGTTAAGCAATTCGTGACCTGCGAAGGTCGTTATGGGTTAGTGTTTCTTTATCACCTTAGGTTGCTTATGAATTTTATAGACTACCCTCTGAACATGCTGCACTATCTCCTACGCAGTCTTTACAAAATGTCCAAACGATTTAAGCGTGATAAGGCTGATAGCAGCCTTTTCCATCACTGCTTGATCCAAGTCATTATTGTCTATCATTTGAGCCTTAGTGGTGACTGTTGGCAAGCCTTCCTATCAAGGAATGGCTTTGCCACTCCCGAGTGTGTCCAAGTGGACAAGGTTGTGGTCACTGAAACCCTGGTTGGGCCTTCCCTGCCACCTCCTACCCTTTTACCCCCGGTCAAACCCTTGAATTGCCCCAACATTGACCTACCTGATACCATGGCCGACCCATGTGATAAAGACAATACTAAGACTGTTAAAAGGCCTGTAAGGAAGAAAGGAAAAGGTGATACTGGTGTCAACAATAAGGGAAAGAAAAATGCACGATGGATATCTCGATGTGCTTAGAACAAGCCCAAGCAAAACGTTGAATAGAAGCCTATTGTCTTGAGTGAGGATTCAAACTCTGAGATTGAACGCTTCTTGGCCGAGGAATACCCTTACTCTCATGGCCTTTGTTCTGTGGAACCCTATGACTATGTTTCCAAACTACCCCCGTGCCTCAAGAGTGACCCTAATTTCCCGGGAATTAAGCTTCACTGTGGAACCCTTGGTAACTTGAAAGATTCCTCGCCTGTAATGCCAAGGCCCGATCAACCATCGTGTACTCAATGCAATGCTTGGATTGAACGTTATTACACTGATGTTCCCCTGTTTCAATCTAAGATTAAATCATTAGAGGAATGAGTTACTGTGTTTTCAAAGGAGAACGACAGGCTACAAGCCAACGTGAAGAAGCAAAAGACTACGGGTTCAATTGTCTTCAGAAATGTTGAAGCAGCTACGACTTTTGTCAACTTGAAGCTATCCTGACCGAATCATTTTTCTACACCCCAGGTATGGTTATTTCAACATTGATTTTGAATGATTTGGTTAGCCGATTATGTTCGCTCCCATTTAGTTTTGTTTGTTTAAATATATTTAAAAACGATTCTGCTATTTTGATTTCATTTTGAATTATGTTTGCATTGAAGATTTGTTTGCTAAAATAGTATAGCCATGTTTTGATTGAACCGATTTAACATGATTTGATTGCTCTTGAATTAGTATAATGATTGTGTCGGCTCTGAGTTAGTTCGATTCAATTTCTGTTTAGTTTGATTCGGAAACGACGCTGCATGCCTTGAATTAGCATAGTCGTCTGTATATGCGTTGGATTCGTATCAAAGTTTGGTTTGATATAGTTCTGTTAATTTTGAATTAAAAAACGATTTTGTTAGTTTTGTTTTGATTCAACAACGATTTTGTTAAGTTCTGAGTTGACATAAACTATGGCGTTTGTGTTAAGTAAAAGATTTGTTTGATCGATTATAGCCTGTGTCGATTGAAATTGATTCATTAAAATGATTTCGTTGATTTTTAATTGTCAAAACGATTCTGTCTATTTCAAATTGCTAATAAAAGGTTGGTTGACAGATCGCATATATCCCTGTTACCATTCGGTTAATTGACCACGATTTCATTTGTTTCAAATTGGCATAAAAGTTTTGGTTTGTTTTGACGTGAATGATTTGTTTTTTTTTCAATTAGTAATTAAAGATTGGTTTAATAGGTCGAATATATTTCTGTTATCATTTGGATTGATTTAAAACGGTTCTGTTTGCAAATAAGACCAGCTACAGAATCGTGAGATTCTGTAGCTGGTCTTAAAATTTAGATTTTTGTTAATTTTACAAATAAAATGTTATCTAAACTTGTTTATTCTTGTCCACCTACAGGTACCTACGAATTTCAATGGCAAATTGGACATGCTGTGGTAGTTTAGAATGTGCTTTTTATGGTGTAGTTTTGTTTTAGGTTGTTAGCTTAAGTTAGAAATAGAGACTTGGGAGATTGTTCCCGGATTTTTGTAAACTGTTTTTGATAATTTCCATAGGGTTGTTTTACCCTGTGGTCTTTATATACTCATTTATTTTTGTAAAGAACCCATCACTGTTGTGAGAAAAAAGACTATGGATTTATAATGATACAGACTCGAATGGAAGTGGATCTTTTGTTACAGCTTTAGATTTCAATCTATCATGCTTTTGTTCAAGTTTTGAGCATTTTAATTTGTGATCAAGTTATTGACTACTTTAGATATCAAGACTTGTTACATGTTGATGCGTTATGTTTTAAATTCTGTCCATAGTTGACGTATCTCATTTTATTCACAACAATCACTCTGTTTTGTTTTAATTAATAGAAGGTTTATCTTCTTGGCTAAATGAACAGTCATGTGCAGATCCTTGCACTGGGATTTATCTAATGTGATGATCTGTAAATTATAAGATTGTTGTCGTTTTATGCCTTGTTTGTTCTGTAATTTGTATCCAAAGAGCACTGCTGCTTCTTGTTTACGAGAAGCTTGTGGAAAATCGAGTGCGGGTTTCCCCCATCGAACAACTTAATCGAATGCAGTGTACATGACAAATAGGAAGTGCTAATTTCAGGTCAGCTTGTTATTATTATTTTTTTTAATAGTTTAATCAATATTTGGATTCACTTTAGTTTAGATAAATATATAATACAAATTGTAGTTCTTATTACTTAGTTAGTTAATTATTATTTCATTTCTCAACATAGATTACTATTCTTATTGATTGGCTTAGATAAATATTATTTCTTTCTCATAAAAATCATAAAAAATAAAAAATAACAGTTCTGCTGTCATTGAACAGTTCACAAATAATTTTTTGCAGGTTTTCAATTTAAAATCTATAATCTGTAGATACTGTACATATACAATTAAGATTTAATTCTGTTGATAGATAAACTTTTAATCAGGTAGAATTATTGTTTTTGTAATATTAGTTAATGAACTGTATATATATATTTTAGAATCATATATAGTTTGCTGTAGTTATTCTTTTTCACTTAGATTAAATTCTTTAGTTTAGTTTTTCTTTCGTTTTCCTAGGACTTAGATCGGCCAACGGAGCCGCTAAACCCGTCGAGGTGAATCATTCCAAATGGCTTGGGTGAAGTAGACAATCCCGGAACGGATTCACTTCTCCAGTTGACGAGCATGCCATTTCGCCCATCAACAAATGGCACTAGAAGGAGGGCCTGAAAATCATTAATGGCACGAGGTGGTCGTAAGTCTCCTCCACCACCCAACCACTCACCTATAGTGACAAGAAGTCAGTCAAACAAAAACCACTTCAAACGGCGATCCACAGATCATGGTTGAACCAATAACTCCAAACCCCACAGGTGGTGACCTACAAGAGATTGTTCGCCAATATCTCATAAGAAAACATAGTGCCTTAGCCCGTTTAAGACAACCAAACCGTCCTCTGGGCCAACCACTAGATTTCTCTGATATCAGAGAACAACTTGGAGGCATTAATCTCACTTTAAACCCTACAGATCCAATCCTCACTCCTGTAGTAGGAGGATCTGGTGCACCACCTTCACCACCTCCTTCTTCTCCTTCTTCTTCTGGAGAAGACTCTTCTGATGAAGGTAGTTCCCCTTCTTAGCCTTCAACACCTCCCACACCAATGGACAACCAGAACAATCCTGCCAGACCTTGGCTCCATCAAGATGCTGTAGCCGTACCCGGTGCTCAACATCCCTTACCCAAACATCCGGAGAAGTGGCTTCCCAAGTTTGACCCTGACTCTAAACAGATCGCCGAAGATCATATTAAAAAGTTTATGTTAGCCATTAGACATCGTAATGTCGAGCACGAAGACGTAGTCTATAGGTTGTTCCCTTACACTTTCGAGGGCAATGCATCCACTTGGTACTTTTCCCAGCAGCCCCATACAATCGTGTCATGGGAGAAGTTCAAATCCTGCTTTCTTGAGAATTTTGGAGACGATAAATCCCCAGAAGTTCTAGTCATGGAGCTTTCTAGTCTTAGAATGAACCCCAAAGAGAAAATTAAATACTTTAACCAAAGATTCTTAACACTAAAGAATCAAATCCCTACAGATTCGATGCCCGCTGAGAATCTTATCATAGCATACTACACTAAAGCCTTGCATCAAAGTATAGCCATTTGGGTAAAATGATCTAAGAAAGCCACGTTGTTAGAAGCCTTCGAAGAGGCCAGCTAGATTGAAAAAGACATCCTTAGTTTAAAATACACTACTAGCAATGAAACAGAGACTAGTTCATCTTCCAAAAAGAAAATCGAAATCCTCCCTAGACCTGCTCAAAATAAAACACAACCTGAAAGCTCTGATTTAGAAAACTTAACAAAAGTCATTCAAAAACTATCAAATCAAGTTACAGATTTGAAAAGGATGGTCGAAGAAGCTTATTCGAGCAAAGGGCCTTATAAACGCCCATTTAGGAAGGCTTTTCCCAACCGACCTAATCCTAATGTTGAAGGCCTAAATCTAGAAAGTCTGCAATTCACCCTTCAAACAATTCTAGAAGCCCAGGATAACTTGATGCCTCCTGAGATCCCTGAGGAGGTAGTTGAACAAGAGATAGTATAAGAAGAAGAATCTTCTCTGAACATTTTTGGACACTTCTCGGATAACATTTTTCAAGCTAACTTCGAGACGGTACATCCCTACAATACTAGGAGTAAGACAACAAACAAATCTTCTTTTGAAAACACTATGATTTTGCCCCCAAAGCAATCTAAACCAGTTGAGACTAAAAAGAGTCATGTAAACCCCAACTTAGATTATGATTTAGTTGAAGATCTAAAAAAGTTATGGGCTAACATTTTTGTTTATGAATTATTAAAATTTTCGTTTCTGCTACAAAAAATGTTACAGAATATCACAGAGAATAGCAAAAACGGTAACAAGGTTGTTCAGAACAATCCAAAAGTTCCCCAAAAGGCTTCCGCTAAGAACAACTCTGATCCTCACGAGAAGGGATGCCTTCCTGTAAATAATGTAACAAATTTAAATAAATTAGCTTTAGAGGCTGCGAGTAAGAATCCACAAGCTTCCACCATTAGTACTCGCACAAATGTACCTCCATTTTTGTTAACTTTCGAAATCTTTAATAGAAACGTGCACAATTGTATGGTAGATTTAGGAGTGTCGTCCAATGTAATGCCATGGTCTGTGTGTCAGAAGATTAATGCTGAGGTTGAACCATCCACTTTAAAAATCATCCAACTTGATCGAGCTAGTGTTAAAGTTGTAGGCGAATTAAGGAATGTGCTTATAAGATTATCGTCTAACCCCAAAGTTCATCAAGTGATTGATATTAGTGTTGTGGATATTCCAGAAGTTTATGGTTTGTTTCTAAGTAGGGACTGGTCAGAGCAGCTACACGGCTATTTCGCAACAGATTGGTCTCACCTGTGGCTGCCCGAGAATGGCAAGCCCAACAAAATCAAGGTAAACCGTGAACACTACCTTAAGTTCACGATCACAGACTTAAATGATCCCAATGAACCATTTACACCTTCTGCCGATTCACCCAAAATACAAGGGATGGATACCTTTTTCGGCAATTTCATGGCTGAGACTTCAGCTATCACCAACCCAAAATAGCAGTCCGAGATTGTAGCATATGTCCAGCCAGCAGCTTCTACACAATGGTCTCATGCACCCGATAAAAATCAAATTTGGTCTCTTTACTTTGACGGGTCAAATTCCAAAGAAGGAGCAGGTGCAGGCTGCGTTATTATTGATCCGGTAGGTAACAAAACCCTGATTGCATGTAGGCTAGAATTTGAACGTACTAATAACACAGTGGAATATGAGGCTTTATTGCAGGGCCTTAGAAAAGTTTTAGATATGAACATTCAAAATTTGACTGTCTTTGGAGATTCGGAAATCATGGTAAGACATGTAAGAGATTCTATCCACTGTCTGTCTCCGCATCTTAAAAGCTACCAATCCGAGGTATGGAATTTAATGAATAAGTTTTCTACTTTCAATATAAATTCTATTCCTAGATTGAATAATTCTGAAGCTGATCTATTAGCTAACGTAGCTTCCAAACTCTTTCCTGCAGAAGGCTTGTCCCCGAATGCATTCTCCATCAAACTGTTGTTCAGGCCATCCGTTCCCGACAACATCACGAATTGGAGAGTCTTCGACGACGATCAACAAATCATTAGCTTCCCGCATATGGAAGAAACTTTCCAAGGCACGGTGATTGACGAATGCACTCACGACGAAAATCTGCGTGATTTCACGGTAATACCAGATCCGAGAACTCCTGAATCTTCATCGGACATGGTAAATTCGATCCCTAAATCTGTTGTTAGATTAGAGAAATTTTACGATCTTCAAGATAAATTCAAAAAATTGGTCAACTGTAAAACAAATAGTTCCTCATTATCATATGAAAAAGTAAACTTGGGAACTAATGACAATCCTCGATGCATTAATTTAGGGGTGGGGTGTTCTGAACAAGAGAAAGCCGCATTTATTAAATTGTTTAAGGAATTTAAATATGTTTTTGCATGGACGTATGATGACCTTAAAACTTTCGACCCTAACATCATACAACATGTCATTCCTATGAAACCCCAAACCTTACCCTTTCAACAAAAGTTAAGAAAAATGCACCCTAAGCTCAAACCGACCATCAAAAAAGAATTAAATAAACTCCTAAATGCTAAGATAATTTTCCCAGTTAGGCACATGCAATGGGTTTCTAACCTTGTCCCTGTCCGGAAGAAGAGTGGTGAAATACGACTTTGTGTCGATTTTCGAAACCTAAATAGAGCGTTTGATAAAGACAACTACCCTATCCCACCCATGGAACAGATCCTTCAACAGGTATCTGGTTCTGAGAAATTGTCCTTATTGGATGGTTTTTCAGGATATAACCAGGTCCTGATGTCTCCCCCAGACCAACTTAAGACTACCTTCTGCACTCCGTGGGGCACCTACGCATATAGGAAAATTCCCTTCGGGCTCATTAATGCTGGTGCCACTTTCTAGAGAGCGATGGACGTCACTTTATGAGGCTTGATCAATCAATCCGTCGTAGTTTACCTAGATGATGTTACTGTATTCTTGAAAAACAAAACTGATCATCTAGCTCATTTGAGAGCTGTTCTACAGTGATGTCGTAAATATGGCATCTCCTTAAATCCTAAAAATCTATATTCGCAGTAAGACAAGGTAAACTTTTAGGATTTATTGTGTCAAGCAAAGGAATGATTATCGACCCTGAAAGGACACAAGTCATCACGAAACTTCCCCCTCCTTCATCTAAAAAATATATGCAGTCTTTCCTAGGCCAAATAAACTTTGTCAGGAGATTTGTCCCCAATTTTTCAGAAATGGTGAGACCCTTATAGAACCTGATAAAGAAAGATGTACAATATCATTGGGGATCTTTAGAAAGCCAAGCCTTTGATTCGATAAAAAAGGCCATAATCGATGCCCCTTCTCTCATGAGCCCCGACTTTTCGCAAGACTTCACGCTCTACACATTTGCTTTTGACCGCTTTTACACTGCTGTCCTAACTCAAAAGAATGCGGAGAATAATGAAGTTCCAATCGCCTTTATGAGATTTTCTTTCAAAGGCGCAGAACTAAATTACCCGACCGTAGATCAGCAAGCCTACATTGTTTTTAAAGCAGTCAAACACTTCCAATCTTATCTTTTGAAATCTAGGACAAAAGTTATCGTCTCGTACCCAGCCATCAGAAATCTACTAGTGCGGAGAGAACTAGGCGAAAAGAGGGCAAACTGGGTTACTTCCTTACAGGAATATGATATAGAAATCATCCCAGCTCAGATAGTGAGAGGTCAAGGGTTATGTAAGTTAGTTGCTGACTCAACAGCAGAACAACAAGAAGAAAATGATACGCCAAACCCAGGACTGTTTAGTATTCGATAATGCCTCTTATTTTTCGTCTCTTGAGATGAAAGAGTTCACTCTAGAAAAGATAATTAAATTGAAGTATTCTGCCAGCTACTACCCTCAAGGCAATGGGTTGGAAGAGTCAACAAATAAGAATCTGATTAAAATGATCAAGAGAACGGTATCTGAAAATCACAGAAATTGGCATAATGCACTGTTAAACGCAATCTAGGCTGATAGGGTAACACCGAAAACTGTTGTAGGTAACTCTCCCTTCTTTCTCGTCTATGGAAGAGAAGCAATTCTGCCACCACATATTCTTCTTCCCTCACTACATCTATCGCAGAAAATACAAGAAGAAGACTGTCCCCCTTTGGAAAACCGAATTAATGCTTTAATGAAACTAGAAGAGGTAAGAGCTCAAGCTAAACGTAAGTTAGATCAGCATCAACTAGTGGTCAAAAGCTGGTTTGATTCCAACTCTACCTCTGATAGGAACTTCGAAGTAGGTGACCTTGTCTTGAAATGGGACAAACCGCATGAGGGAAAGGGAGAACACACGAAGTTTCAGAACTTATGGCTTGGACCATTTTTAATTGCTGAAAAATTGGGTCCCATCTCTTTTTGATTGCAGAATCTAGAGGGATAGCCAGACACCTATTCGGTGAATGGCCAAGCTCTGAAAAGATATTTCACTTGATGACAATCCTGTGTATACTATGTAAATATTTTTCTTTTGTTTGCTTTTCTTTTGCTGTTTTGGTTTTAATTTTTTGTAAATATCAGTTTTTGCTTTTTGGAAATACACATACCTGCATTTAGAACTGTTCAGACAAAGAAAACAGAAAGTTCTTTCTCTGAAATGACTGCTGAAAAATTGTCTAAGCATCAAGTATAATATACTTCTGAAATTTACAGCCATAATTGAAGACAGTTGTTTGAAAGAAGTTTATTGATTTCAATCTGCAAGTAAAGCCTGTCACGATTATCCATTTTCTTCTTACGATGTCCTTGTTCCTTAAGGGAATGACTCAGAAGATGCCTCCCTGCATTAGAAGGTCGGTTTTGTAAACAAACCATCTCTGAATCTTAATGAAGGACAGTTTTTTCTTTCAAGATCTGAAAAAATATATCAAAAACATCATAATTTTCAACGTCACCCCACTCAATTATATAACTTTAAAAAACCAAATAACTCATTAAAAGCGCTGTGGGAAGTGCTTGTAGACCTGCCGGGATGCTGAACAGGTCTGCTGGCAGTGAGTAAATGCATGCATGACGCCAAGAAAACTTCGCCGGGGTACTAAACAGGCCCACTGGCAGCGAAGCAATGTCGGGTATATGAAAATTCGTAAATTTGGAATCTCTTGACCTTAAAATGTCCTTTATTCTGATATGGAACTTCTTGGTAGGATACAGATGTCAGAGTGGGTTAAATGGAAACCCTGTCAAGGCTATGGATGCTTGCTGGTAGCAGTAGCTCTGTCAACAGTATTGGAGATTTTATCTTTAATATCGTGGCTCGCTTGTCTTAAGACTGTCATCAATTTTCATCTTTTAAGCATTGCTTGAATATTTGATCAATGATGATGTTTAAACAATTTTCTGGTTGTTTTTGAGTTAGAATTATTCTCATTATCATAATCTGAATTTGTTCTTTTGGCAGAGATAACTGTTTCTACCAGTGTGTCGCCATTGTTGGCAGCCATTTTACATTTTTATCCTATCCTTATAAGCTGCCTACACAAGTGTTTTGGAACCCTTGATTCTCATCACAATCTTTGAATAAAACAACACTACTATCTTGCGCATTTGCACACCTGCCTTTTGTTCTCGTTTTCACAACTGCAAGCGTGAAAACTTTGAATTCAAAGTCATGTCGATGGCATTAAAATCATCACTGGATTTTTATGGTTACTCTTGTATATGTGTTCATTGCATTTCTAATTCAATTTTGGTCACACAGTTGGCAAGACACCAAATCTTTACTCACTTTGCATTCTTTTATATGACTTCATTTTATAAGTTTGCGATGCAATGGTATTCTAGTGATTGTGATTGAGTCCTTGATACAATGGTGGTTTGGTGTTCTATTGTCTTTGGTAAAATTTCTTTGGTATAGTGGTTTCGTAACAAAGCATTAACATTGTGATCAGACCCTTAGTGAAATGGTTTCATACAAAGCATAAGTTTTATGGTCAAATCTTTTGTGATAAGTTCAAAACATTGCTTTGTTTTAAATCATGCAAACACTATTGTTGTGCAAATATTCGGGTCGACTTATCATATTTTGCAATAGTTGCTTGATTCACATTACTTTTAACACACACCAATAGCCAATGACCATAGCACCGTCGATTGTACATTCGATATGAATGCTCTGCATGGACTGTTTCGTTCCACCACCCTCGCACACTTAGGCATTAATGTCTGCCTTCTATCCCGGGTTACCTCCATTGGTTTTGGGGAAATCCATGAACTTTCGATCCTGTGTATACCCTGTCCAAACCCTTGTCCCTTTACCCGACTCACTGTGTGCTCTCTACTATGGCACCTGTGGTGCGCATAGAACCTAATGGCAGCCAAACACTCCTGCTATTTGACAATGCTCGTGAAGACCTGGAAAATAGTGGCTGGCTAGTTTTTATCCAAAAGTTTGAGGGTTGTAACCTCGCGCTAGCCCAACAGTTCACCCTCACCTCTGATGGATGCAGGGCTAAGGTCAGAGATATCCAACTCGAGCTAAATGAGGAATTCCTCAGCTCAGCTACAGGCTTACCAGCTAAGGGGCAGAGGTGGTTTAAAAGTTCAAAAGTGGACAAGGTGCCATGGCCGCTCCTATTCACATCGAGGAAGATTGTTAGTTGTGATAGAGGTATGCCTGTCACTGCCCTCAAGACCAGATGGCATGATCTATTAGCAATTGTTAAGCAATTCGTGACCTGTGAAGGTCGTTATGGGTTAGTGTTTCTTTATCACCTCAGGTTGCTTATGAATTTTATAGATTACCCTCTGAACATGCCGCACTATCTCCTACGCAGTCTTTACAAAATGTCCAAATGATTTAAGCGTGAGAAGGCTGATAGAAGCCTTTTCCATCACTGCTTGATCAAAGTCATTATTGTCTATCATTTGAGCCTTAGTGGTAACTGTTGGCAAGCCTTCCTATCAAGGAATGGCTTTGCCACTCCCGAGTGTGTCCAAGTGGACAAGGTTGTGGTCACTGAAACCCTGGTTGGGCCTTCCTGGCCACCTCCTACCCTTTTACCCCCTGTCAAACCCTCGAATTGCCCCAACATTGACCTACTTATACCATGGCCGACTCATGTGATAAAGACAATACTAAGACCGTTAAAAGGCCTGTAAGGAAGAAAGGCAAAGGTGATACTAGTGTCAACAGTAAGGGAAAGAAAAATGCATGATGGATATCTCGATGTGCTCGGAACAAGCCCAAGCAAAACATTGACCAGAAGCCTATTGTCTTGAGTGAGGATTCAGACTCTGAGATTGAACGCTTCTTGGCCGAGGAATACCCTTACTCTCATGGCCTCTGTTCTGTGGAACCCTATGACTATGTTTCCAACCTACCCCTGTGCCTCAAGAGTGACCCTAACTTCCCGGGAATTAAGCTTCACTGTGGAACCCCTGGTAACTTGAAAGAGTCCTTGCCTGTAATGCCAAGGCCTGATCAACCATCGTGTACTCAATGCAATGCTTGGATTGAATGTTATTACACTGATGTTCCCTTGTTGCAATCTAAGATTAAATCATTAGAGGAACGAGTTACTGTGTTGTCAAAGGAGAACGACAGGCTACAAGCCAACGTGAAGAAGCAAAAGACTACGAGTTCAATTGTCTTCAGAAATGTTGAAGCAACTACGGCTTTTGTCAACTCGAAGCTATCCTGACCGAATCGTTTTTCTACACCCCAGGTATGGTTATTTCAACATTGATTTTGAATGATTTGGTTAACCGATTATGTTCGCTCCCATTTAGTTCTGTTTGTTTAAATAGATTTAAAAACGATTCTGCTATTTTGATTTCGTTTTGAATTATGTTTGCATTGAAGATTTGTTTGCTAAAATAGTATAGCCATGTTTTGATTGAACCGATTTAACACGATTTGATTGCTCTTGAATTAGTATAATGATTGTGTCGGCTCTGAGTTAGTTCGATTCAATTTTCATTTAGTTTGATTCGGAAACGATGTTGCATGCCTTGAATTAGCATAGTTGTCTGTATATGCGTTGGATTCGTATCAAAGTTTGGTTTGATATAGTTCTATTAATTTTGAATTAAAAAATGATTCTGTTAGTTTAGTTTTGATTCAACAACAATTTTGTTAAGTTCTGAATTGACATAAACTATGGCATTTTTGTTAAGTAAAAGATTTTTTTGATCTATTATAGCCTGTGTCGATTGAAATTGATTCATTAAAATGATTTCGTTGATTTTTAATTGTCAAAACGATTCTATCTATTTCAAATTGCTAATAAAAGGTTGGTTGACAGATCGCACATATCCCTGTTACCATTCGGTTAATTGACCACGATTTCGTTTGTTTCAAATTGGCATAAAAGTTTTGGTTTGTTTTGACGTGAATGATTTGATTTGTTTTCAATTAGTAATTAAAGATTGGTTTAATAGGTCGAATATATTTCTGTTATCATTTGGATTGATTTAAAACGGTTCTGTTTGCATGGTCTTAAAATTTAGATTTTTGTTAATTTTACAAATAAAACGTTATCTAAACTTGTTTATTCTTGTCCACGTACAGGTACCTACGAATTTCAATGGCAAATTGGACATGTTGTGGCAGTTTAGAACGTGCTTTTTATGATGTAGTTTTGTTTTAGGTTGTTGGTTTAAGTTAGAAATAGAGACTTGGGAGATTGTTCCTAGATTTTTGTAAACTGTTTTTGATAATTTCCACAGGGATGTTTTACCCTGTGGTCTTTATATACTCATTTATTTTTGTAAAGAACCCATCATTGTTGGGAGAAAAAAGACTATGGATTTATAATGATACAGACTCGAATGGAAGTGGATCTTTTGTTACAGCTTTAGCTTTCAATGTATCATGCTTTCGTTCAAGTTTTGAGCATTTTAATTTGTGATCAAGTTATTGACTACTTTAGATATCAAGACTTGTTACATGTTGATGCGTTATGTTTTAAATTCTGTCCATAGTTGATGTATCTCATTTTATTCATAGCAATCACTCTGTTTCGTTTTAATTAACAGAAGGTTTATCTTCTTGGTTAAATGAACGGTCATGTGCAGATCCTCGCATTGGGATTTATCTAATGTGATGATCTGTAAATTATAAGATTGTTTCCGTTTTATGCCTTGTTTGTTCTGTCATTTGTATCCAAAGAGCATTGCTGCTTCTTGTTTACGAGAAGCTTGTGGAAAATCGAGTGCGGGTTTCCCCCATTGAACAACTTAATCGAATCCAGTGTACAGGAGAAATAGGAAGTGCTAATTTCAGGTCAGCTTGTTATTATTATTTTTTTTTAATAGTTTAATCAATATTTGGATTCACTTTAGTTTAGATAAATATATAATACAAATTGTAGTTCTTATTAGTTAGTTAGTTAATTATTATTTCATTTCTCAGCATAGATTACTATTCTTATTGATTAGTTTAGATAACTTTTATTTCTTTCTCATAAAAATCATAAAAAATAAAAAATAACAGTTCTGCTGTCATTGAACAGTTCACAAATGATTTTTTGCAGGTTTTCAATTTAAAATCTGTAATCTATAGATACTATACATATACAATTAAGATTTAATTATGTTGATAGATAAACTTTTAATCAGGTAGAATTATTGTTTTTGTAATATTAGTTAATGAATTGTATATATATATTTTAGAATCATATATAGTTTGCTGTAGTTATTCTTTTTCACTTAGATTAAATTCTTTAGTTTAGTTTTTCTTTCGTTTTCCTAGGACTTAGATCGGCCAACGGAGCCGCTAAACCCGTCGAGGTGAATCATTCCAAACGGCTTGGGTTAAGTAGACAACCCCAGATCAGATTCACTTCTCCAGTTGACGAGCGTGTCATTTTGCCCGTCAACACACCTCCAAATTACAACATGGTAGATGGATGTATGGGTCCGCATTAATTGCAGCATGGTAAATGTCTGTGTTATTTCAAATTTAAATTTTCCTCCTTTTCTAAAATGGGTGGGGGTTATTTCAATTTCAATTTTCCTCCTTTTCTAATGGGCAGGCATTATTTCAATTTCAATTTTCCTCCTTTTCTTGCAGGCATCAGATCATCTGGAACTCCATTTGCAGCACCACATAGTCAGATCTCTAAGAAGAGGGTAAGCACCTGCTCCTGTGCATCATCAGCGGGGATGGAAAATGGACGTGGTAACAAGTTGGGAATACCTTGGATGCAGCTCTACACTCTACTCCTTGTAGAAGTGTCAGAGTGCAATTTAAACACATTGCGGAAAAGTGAAAGCGAATCACAGGTAATATTAATATCGACCACAACTCTCAATCGAGTTTGAACAATGTTTTGGAGATTGAGCCGCGAATAGTTTTCTAATATCTTTCTTGTGGTTGAACCGTGTGTTTGGAGGAGTTGATAATAAACAAGTGTTTGAAAATGAAGACAATGCCAGGATTGTGGCATTATACAAATCTTCGGTGGCGAAGGGTTACTAGGTGCTTTGAGTCAGAAGAGTTGTCGAGTATGGAAACATCGTTCTTTTTGGAGGAATTTAGCGCATCTGGGCGTGTGAAGCGGAGGAGCATAAAAGGATCGGCATAGTGTACAAACCTTCAATGACTAAATGTTGATTAGTGTCGGTGCTATGAGTGCTATGAGTTAGAAGCTCGGCCAAATATGGAAACATTTTATATTACAAAGTTTTTTTTTTTTTTAAATAAAAACGGTGGAACCTTTTATATTATCAAAAAACTAGAGTGTACAGTGGCTGATGATGACGCCAGCTGTCCTGCCTTAGTAGGAAACCAGGACAACTGGGTCTGCTGTTCCAGGTGTATAGCAGTTAACCATAGATACATTAGCACACCCTGCCCGAAGGAAACCAGGGCGGCAGTGCTCCTAAGCTTCCAAAAGAAAAGTTAGTCTAAAAGAAACTGAACAAGAAACCTAGACCAAAGCAACATAAAACTTCTAACCAGAGCTCCCAAACCAGAACAACACCAAGACATCTAACCCGTGCTCGCTCGCTCGTATCCTGCTCTGCGCCAGCTTGCTGGAATCGCGTACGCCTGCGCGCACGTTGGGCAATGCTTCTTCGGCGTGCTCTTCGAGAGGGATGCGAAGAGCATGTCTATTCTCTGATCTACTTTGTCGAGTCGAAAGGCCAGGTCGTCGAGCATGCTCCGAAGCTCAAAGATGAGTGGTAAGTGCCAGAGCTCCGAGAAGGTGGTCTGTTCATGTTCGCAATTGTCTCCCGGAGTCCTCGTGTTGTGCTCCTTCTCTCCACCTGTGCTGGGGTGTCCCGTTGGTCGTGGCAGTGTCCAATTTGCCTTTGTCGTCCCTGTAACGTCCTCAGGTGCGACCTCCTCCTCCACAACACAAGTTGGGAAGAGGGCCTCGTCGCTGCGTGCACTGTGTCGTTCCAGGTGGCCTTTGGGCGGCGAATTTTGTGCTTCAGCTTGAGCCGTGGGAGGGTGGCTCTGCATTGCCTCCTCCAGGCTAATTTCTTCAATGATCGCCATGGGGGTGGACCACGGGCTCCTCTTCCGTCGCCTGGATGCCAGGGTGAGGGTGCGCTCGAAATGCTGAATGCGTTTGCGCTGGGATTCAGCCCGATACCAGGCTGCTCCCCTGCGCGACTTACCCCTAAGCCTGGGCATGGTAGAGGTGCCGGAAGGAATACAAATGGGTGCAGGTCTGCTCCAGTGCTCGGCCCCTCCCTTCGCTGCCTGCGATGGAGGGCGGAAATACCACTCTAACCAAATGAACACAACGAGGGGAAAATGCATCCCTTCCCTGTCCCTTATCGCAATTAAACTCTCCATTGCTGCACTTACCATCACCATTAACAAAAATTCAATAGTGCTCTGTCTGCAGGTACCTCTCCCTCGCGCGAGAGGATGCATCATATTAAGGTGGCGCAGGCGATGCATAGTTTAATTAATGGGCTGAAGGTTCACGCCGGTCGATGCCATTAATTGGCATCCCGGCTGCCTCCCACGTAGACTCGGTTGAACGCGTGGCACCCCATCCGGGGATATTACAAAGTTATTTTCAATGTGCAGAGTGTTTTTTATATTACAAAATTATTTTCAATGTGCAGAGTATTAAGGTTGTTCGAATAGTTTTTAAACGTAAATGAAATATAGGAGATTGAGAATGAATAAATTCCTGGTTTAAAAACTTAATTTTTATATTATTTATAAAATATCAAGAATGTAATTTAAAAACTTAATTTTTATATTATATATAAAGTATCACGAATGTAATTGCTAATTATTTTTTATTATATATATAAAATATAAGAATAAAACATATTATATATAAAATATAAGAATAAACATAAGAAAGTAATTGTTTTTATTTATTTTTATAAATCAATGTATATATTATATTAAATGTTGTTTTAAAAACTTAAATTTTATGTTATATAAAGTATGAAGAATGTAATTGCTAATTATTTTATATTATATATATAAAATATAAGAATAAAACTTATTATATATATAATATAAGAATAAAATATAAGAAAGTAATTGTTTTCATTTTTTTTTATAAATCAATGTATATATTATATTAAATGTTTTTTTAAAAACTTAATTTTTATATTAAATATAAAGTATGAAGAATGTAATTGTTAATTATTTTTTATTTTATATATAAAATATAAGAATAACACATATTATATATATAAAACATAAGAATAAAACATAAGAAAGTAATTGTTTTCATTTTTTTATAAATCAATATATATATTATATTAAAAAAATCTATGATATTTTATTTTTAATAATTATAAGTTTAGAAATATTATAGTAAGAATTTTTAAATATATATGGTGTTTTATTTTTAATAATTATATATATATTTTTAAATTATGATATTTTATTTTTAATATTTATAAATATATATGATATTTCAATTTTAATAATTATAAATTTATAAATATATATGCTTTTGCCTAGGTCTTTTTTCTCCCTCCTTGGGAATTTTCACAGCTTTCTAAATCCTTGATTTTCAGGGGCTGCCAATGGCCAAATCTCTGATTTGCCACTTGTAATAATCAGCTCAGAGGTAGTTCCAACATGTTCCCCACTCATGGAGTCATGGTCAGCTGATTTTAACATGGTTGTTCCATTTGTCCTCCTACAATCAATATAAAATATTCTGTTTTCATAAAAGTGTCATAGTCAAATAACTAGTTGGGTCAAATTAGATTTCTTCCCAACAGTCATAATAATTAATTACAATTATCAAATTCTAAATTCTAAATTTCCATAAATGGATTTTTTTTTCAAATTCGAATTTACTAAAAATGGAATAATTTTCCAACAAATTTTAAATTTCAAAAATACTTTATTTTTGGGGATGTCACAGAACCCCTTCGATCCTCTCAACTCGCAGGAAGAACCTCCAGCTACAGCTCATGTTTTGGATCAACAGGCCTCCCCCCCAGCTCTGGAAGAAATCAATTCAGGGGCTCTTCCCACTCAACCAGAAAACCAAGTAGAAGGCTCTTCCTCCCCCTCCTACGCAGATATGGAAAGAAAGAAACCTCTGAAAATTTCAGGCATATACAGATGACACATATACAAAAGAAATTTATGGTAATCTAAATGCATATGCGTCATCCATATATGCGCATATACGGAAGTGCACATATACGGAAGGTGCATATACGGACGACGCATATACAGAAGAAATTTATGGTAATCCAAATTTATGAAAGCGCGCATATACGGAAGGTGCATATATGAACGACGCATATATGGAAGGTGCATATACAGAAGAAATTTATTGTAATCCAAATGCATCTTCCGTATATGTGTGCTTTCCATATATGAGGATTTAAGGAAGTTGTTGTCTATATATGCACATTTATACATGTATTTATATGCGTCATCCGTATATGCGCATATACGGAAGCGCGCATATACGGACAATGCATATATGGAAGGTGCATATACATAAGAAATTTATGGTAATCCAAATTTACGAAAGCACTCATATATGGAAGGTGCATATACGAATGACGCATATACATAAGCACGCATATATGAAAGCGTGCATATACGGACAATGCATATACAAAAGAAATTTACGGTAATCCAAATGCATCTTCCGTATATGTGTGCTTTCATATATGAGGATTGAAGGAAGTTGTCGTCCATATATGCACATTTATACGCGTATTTATATGCATCATCTATATATGCGTATATACGGAAGCGCGCATATATGGAAGCGCGCATATACGGATGACGCATATACAGAAGAAATTTACAGTAATCCAAATGCATATGCATCATTTGTATATGTGCATATACGGAAGCGCGCATATACGGAAGGTGCATATACAGATGACGCATATACAGTAAAAATTTATGGTAATCCAAATGCATATGCATCATCCGTATATGCGCATATACGAAAGCGCACATATACAGAAGATGCATATACAAACGACGCATATACAGAAGAAATTTACGGTAATCCAAATTTACGGAAGCGTGCATATACGGATGATGCACCTTCCGTATATGCGTTGTTCGTATATGCACCTTCCGTATATGTGCGCTTTTGTAAATTTGGATTACCATAAATTTATTCTGTATATGCGTCGTCTATATATGCACCTTCCGTATATGCACCTCCCGTATATGCACGCTTCCGTATATGCGCGCTTCCGTATATGCGCATATAAGGATGACGCATATGCATTTGGATTACCATAAATTTCTTTTGTATATGCGTCGTCCGTATATGCACGCTTTCGTATATGCGCATATATGGATGATGCATATGCATTTGGATTACCATAAATTTATTCTGTATATGCGTCGTCTGTATATGCACGCTTCCATATATGCGCATATATGGATGACGCATATAAATACGTGTATAAATGTGCATATATGGATGAAAACTTCCTTAAATCCTCATATATGAAAGCACACATATACGAAAGATGCATTTGGATTACCGTAAATTTCTTTTGTCTATGCAACGTCCGTATATGCACGCTTCCGTATATGCACCTTCCGTATATGCGCGCTTTCGTAAATTTGGATTACCGTAAATTTCTTTTGTATATGCACCTTCCGTATATGCGTCGTCCGTATATGCGTGCTTCCATATATGTGTGCTTCCGTATATGCGCATATACGGATGACGCATATAAATATGCGTATAAATGTGCATATACGGACGACAACTTCCTTAAATCCTCATATATGAAAAGCACACATATACAGAAGATGCATTTGGATTACAATAAATTTCTTCTATATATGCAACTTCCATATATGCATCGTTCATATATGCACCTTTCATATATGCGTGCTTTCGTAAATTTGGATTACCGTAAATTTCTTCTGTATATGCGTCGTCCGTATATGCACCTTCCGTATATGCATGCTTCTGTATATGCACATATACGGATGATGCATATGCATTTGGATTACCGTAAATTTCTTCTGTATATGCGTCATTCATATATGCCTGAAATTTTCAGAGGTTTCTTTCTTATCATATCTGCGTAGGAGGGGGAGGAAGAGCCTTCTACTTGGTTTTCTAGTTGAGTGGGAAGAGCACCTGAATTGATTTCTTCCAGAGCTGGGGGGGAGGCCTGTTGATCCAAAACATGAGCTATAGCCAGAGGTTCTTCCTGCGAGTTGAGAGGATCGAAGGAGTTCTGTGACATCCCAAAAAATAAAGTATTTTTGAAATTTAAAATTTGTTGGAAAATTATTCCGTTTTTAGTAAATTCGAATTTGGAAAATTTTTGTCATTTATGGCAATTCCGAATTTCGAATTTGATAATTGTAATTAATTATTATGATTGTTGGACAGAGATCTGATTTGACTCAACTAACTATTTGACTATGACACTTTTATGAAAACAAAATATTTTATATTGATTGCAGGAGGACAAATGAAACAACCATGTTAAAATCAACTGACCATGACTCCATGAGTGAGGAACATGTTAGAACTACCTCTGGGCTGATTATTACAAGTGGAAAATTAGAGATTTGGCCATTGGCA
>ML785468.1:356535-384017 GCA_009831015.1 Picea engelmannii
TCTTTCAGATCTCACAGAT
Organism: Picea engelmannii; assembly: GCA_009831015.1. Classification (NCBI taxonomy): domain Eukaryota; kingdom Viridiplantae; phylum Streptophyta; class Pinopsida; order Pinales; family Pinaceae; genus Picea; species Picea engelmannii. The sequence goes on from ML785468.1 coordinate 356,555, forward strand.
GTGAGTGAAAGATTGGCCCAGATGATACAGTTTCTATCATAACATTGTTTCTATGCAGGATGCTCTCAGATGTTTATATGACAGTAGATGAGGACTACTGTGGTGAATATGTTTCACCGTTCGCAACCATACATTGCTGATCAAGTACTTATGTATTATTTGATGTGGTAGTGAACCACTGGATTGTAGTTATGTACTACTATGAATAGACACAGGTGTGTTCTATCCTTGTTCTAATTGCCTTGAAGACTATTAGCAATTTATTGGAGACAATGATCATTCAGATGAATGATGAACAAAGATTTTCCAGACGGAAAATAGTTCAGAGTTTTTACTCCTCTTGTATCACTCTATGGTGAGAGTGACTTATCCAACATCATAGCTAACTACTCAGATGAAGTATGGTTTTGAGAGATGATGCAGTTGATGATGATGGTGATGCTCATGATCTAGTCATGAAATAGTCTAGATGACTATATTGATGCTACCGGGTAAATGGTATATTTTGTGCTCAAGTCCATTACTTGTAGATACCTCTCTAGTTAGGAGGGAGTGTTAATATTATGGTAGTTGCGAGAGGTATTTACCCCCACGTGTGAACCTGACGAGAATAGAAGACTCTGGGAAGCAAGAGAAACCCTAATGAGTTGCCTAATAACCCTAGAAGCCTTGTCGACTCAAGAAGATAATTTATATTAGGCTATTAGCCTCCAAGAGAAGAAGTCGGCTAGAAATAATAATAATATACTGAACAAACACATACCTAGAATGAGAACTCGGCCCCAGCAAAACTGGCAGGATTATTATAAATACAGGGCGCCAGTTCTCATTTGTAGCATATCAGAATTGCAGTTTCCCAGTTGGTGTGCACTACAATTGCAGTCTGGTGCATAGGTTTGGAGGAGGGTTGTAGGTGCAGCAACAGCAACAGCTAGTTCTCAGTATTGGCTTGAATATCTCTTGGCTAGGGTTTGGACTATCTGATCATCTTTTTGTGATGTGCTATCCTTGGGGATTGATGCACTACTCTTTGTTTGGCTATCTAGCCTAGGGTTTGCTTCCGGAGGAATTCTCAGTCAAGGTTAAGGTGCTCGGAGGGAGGCTTCGACCCATGGTTGGGTGACGAAGGTATCGTCAATGGTAAAACGAGCACACCATCTTCTATATTCTAACACTATGTTGGATAATATCTTGCTAATATATTTGAAATTGATGTGTTATGCTGGTATAAAGGCTTGATTTGGCATATTCTAGATTGAATTTTATGAAATTACTAGAATTTCATTTAAACACATCGATTTAGAAATTCTATCTTTTAGCATCTAATGCTTAGAGAATCTAAATGAGATTTAATGCAATCACATTGGATTGAATAAGGTGGTGTAACTACGATGATGATGAGAAGGGGTACATAGATGAAAACTACAATTGAGAAAGGAAGTGTAATGGCAGTGATCTGAAGGCGATATCAAGAATAGGGTGTTTTAATTTGAAATTATATTGTGAACACTTTTTTTGGATTGTTTCTTAAGTAAAAAAAAATTGCCATTTCTAATATCGATCCTGAAGTTGGGATTAAATGTTGAGAAGACAACTAATGTTAAAGTATAGGCTAGCATTACCTCGCTAGACATAAATTGAATTTTGTGATTTGTAATGTGAAATGTGTAAGAATTCATGAAAAATACAACTCAATATTTATTTCGCCTCAATATCAAGACAAATAACAATAAAAAGTATTTGATTGGATGACCTAAAGTGTTAGGTCAAAAAAAGATGGCAAAATTATCACTATAGTTCTTGCGAACACAAAGACTAATAAGACCATGATATTTTTGTGCAAGAACAAATCTTGCCTATTCACTCAATTCACATTTTGAATAAACCCCACGCATATATAAAGTTTAAAATTAAAATTAACCCATGATGTATGGATGAATGAATTGCATGACATGCAAAAATAGATGGATAGAGTTGAATGGATAGATCAATGGTCTATGTTGGTTGTCACCTTGGGATTTCGACAAATGTGGAACACTAGTAGCAATAGGTACACATGGTTTATGAGAAAGATATACACTATTGGCATGAGGATTACTTTTACAAATGATTTTTCCCAGTGCTGGCCACTGAGAATGAACATTGTGAGAATCTCTATCAAAATTTTGGTATGCTCGTTTAACCATAGACAATGTCACATCATTGTCACCCAACCATAGGCATTCACATCTGCCACCCCAGATCACACTAACCTTTACTTAGAATAATTTTGGCAAGCCTACTCTAGAACCAACAGATAACAACTACAACAACAACTCAAGAAAAGTAGAGTGCTCCTTCTCCAATGGTAGTGCACAAGAGAGAGAGAGTCTCCTTGCTAAGTATGGCACAAGGTTGAGAGAGTAGTGTAGTTGCAGCTGCTGCAGTTGTGTATGGAACTTATTATGTCGATTTAGAAACTCTATCTTTTAGCATCTAATGTTTAGAGAATCTAAATGAGATTTCATGCAATCACATTGGCTAAGAAAATACATCTGAAATTTTCCTTTTTCTGTTGTAGAATTGATGCTTCTTGGTTTTATTTCACTTCTATTGGAAATTGGACAGGTGCCCATTTCTATGATTTGTATATGAAAATAATTAGCTTCTATAAATGGAGATTCAATACATGAGGGTACTACTTGCTGAGCCAAATTTCTCGACCACTAGCTTTGCAGCTTAAGACTCCTTTTCAGTATGTTTAAACATAATATATACTAAATATTTTCTAGTGTTTTGTTACTTTTCTACAATTACAACAATGCGGCTCTTATTATGTACCATGCACAAGTCTCTCTTGAACGATTAGTAGGGCATACCTATTGACCATTTGCACACAAATGTGAAGAATAAGGTGACATATCAGAAGAGGCATAACATGCATGAAATCTCTTGAAGAACTAATGGTGTTTCATGCTTGATCTATCCTTGGTCAAGTTGCTTAATCAACAACTAGAAGTGGAACTAGATCTTGATATGGAATGTATGGCCCTAAAAATAGTATTTAATTACTAAGTTGTGCTTGAATAAGGTGGTGTAACTATGATGATGATGAGAAGGGGTACATGGATGAAAACTACGATTGAGAAAGGAAGTGTAATGGTAGTGATATGAAGGCGATACTGAGAATAGGGTGTTTTAATTTGAAATTATATTGTGAACACTTTTTTTGGATTGTTTCTCAAGTAAAAAAATTTGCCATTTCTAATATCAATCCCAAAGTTGGGATTAAATGTTGAGAAGCCAACTAATGTTAAAGTATAGGCTAGCATTACCTTGCAAGACATAAATTGAATTTTGTGATTTGTGATGTGAAATGTGTAAGAATTCATGAAAAATACAACTCAATATTTATTTCGCCTCAATATCAAGACAAATAACAATAAAAAGTATTTGATTGGATGACCTAAAGTGTTAGGCCAAAAAAACATGGAAAAATAATCACTATAGTTCTTCTGAACACAAAGACTAATAAGACCATGATATTTTTGTGCAAGAACAAATCTCGCCTATTCACTCAATTCACATTTTGAATAAACCCCACGCATATATAAAGTTTAAAATTAAAATTAACCCATGATGTATGGATGAATGAATTGCATGGCATGCAAAAATAGATGGATAGAGTTGAATGGATAGATCGATGGTCTATGTTGGTTTTCACCTTGGGATTTGGACAAATGTGGAACACTAGTAGAAATAGGTACACATGGTTTACGAGAAAGATATACACTATTGGCATGCGTATTAATTTTACAAATGATTTTTCCCAGTGCTGGCCACTAAGAATGAACATTGTGAGAATCTCTGTTGAAATTTTGGTATGCTCGTTTAGCCATAGACAATGTCACATCATTGTCACCCAACCATAGGCATTCACATATGCCACTCCCGAGCACACTAAACTTTACTTAGAATAATTTTGGCAAGCCTACTCTAGAACCAACAGATAATTTTGGCAAGCCTACTCTAGAACCAACAAATAAACCCTACCTGCTAACAACAACAACAACTTAAGAAAAGTAGAGTGCTCCTTCTTTGATCGCAGCGCACAAGAGAGAGTATCCACATTCACATAATAATTTCCATACACAACTGCAACATCTGCAACTACACTACTCTCTCAACCTTGTTCCATACTTAGCAAGAATATCACCAAGAGAATCGCTTGATAGCGCTAGAGAGAGACCAAGACCATGAGATGATGATACACCCTTATTCCTCCTTCCAGTTGCAACTGCAGCCCTCCACAAGACTTGCGCTCTAAATAGGTATCCAAATGAGCTAAAATGTCCTATATTTATATTAATCTGGCTAGGCCGACCTGACTTTCTGGTAATTACATTTTCTTTTTATCTTTTTTCTATGGAGCCGACTTGTATTTTTGGAAGATAATGTTCTTATATCATTTATTTTACTAGAAGCCAACTTGTCTTATATGGTTTCCACACATCTGTTTAATGGTTCACTTTCTTTTGGAATATTCTATTCTAAGTCATAGGTTACACATGGATGTTAATACCTCCTGCAATTACCAAAACATCAAAAATCCCTCTTAACTAGGGAGGTATTAACTAATATGTTCATCATGTAGTGGTCTCAAACACATCCATCCATCTCACATGGCATGGGCATGAATCACATGGTGTTGCAGACCGGTCTACAGGTAGCATCACCATAGCCACACAAGCTATCATATGATCAAACAGATCAAGTATCACCACCATAGCCACACAAGCTATCATATGATCAAACAGATCAAGTATCACCACCATAGCCACACATTATCCATCTAGTTGGAAAACACCTCCAACACTACTAGTTGGCCCTCCAACTAGTAAACTCCAATGTTACTGATCGACACTCTAACTCATAATCATTTCCAACACTATAGTTCAGCATCTAGTTCATATAGAACTAGTAACTCGTCAGCTCACACAGAATCTGACTCAAAAATTTAACACTCCCTCTTAATGAGGAAGGTATTCCTCTTGGCACAATAATCATCATTGCTTCTGCACTTCTTCACACCTCGACCATTGTCTTGTTGAATTTCATGAATCCATACATCATAAGAAGTTCTACACTTTCACTGAAATAATGTACCAACCTTTATTGGAGTAGCATACCAACCTGCGTTGGGGTAACATACTAGCCTACATTGGAGTATCATACCAACCTGTGCTAACATACCAGCCTATGTTGGAGTAGCATACCAACCTATGATGGGGTAACATACTAGCATACGTCGGAGTAGAATACCAACTTGAGCTGGGGTAACATACCAACCTGTGTTGGAGTAGCATACCAACCTGCATTGGATTATCATACCAACCTGTGTTGGGGTAACATACCAACCTGCATTTGAGTAGCATACCAACCTGCGTTGGGGTAACATACCAGCCTGCGTTGGAGTAGCATACCAACTTGCGTTGGGGTAACATACAAACCTGCATTGGAGTAGCATACCAACCTACACCGGGGTAACATACCAGCCTGCATTGGAGTAACATACCAACTTGCATTGGGGTAACATACTAGCCTGCGTTGGAGTAGCATACCAACCTACGTTTGATCTGAAAATAGGGGGTTGACTTGTTTTTCTATGCAAGCACCCTCTACTCCATTAAAACAAACTTTTCAAGACCTTGCTCAATGTCTCAGTTATGCAAGATAAATTATGTGCCAAGTTTATGCATCTTCTAGGTGTTTATGTGTGAGGAATTTTTAAAAGTTAAATATGTTGTTTAATGAAAATACAACAACAACATAAGTGCAATAAATATAACCAACAAACTCACAACAATAACAAGATGATAAAGGAGTTCACCCCCAACTGGGCTACATCTCCTTGAGCCTCCATCAATGTCTAGGCTCTCTGGGATTAGTTTGTCAAAGATTATTTTACAAGTTGTTTCTCAAATCCAATGGATTTACTGACTGTACCTTTGGGTTCATAATACATAAAACCCCAAAAATGACTAATAGAACTCTGAAAACGGACCATGGCTCATCCGGGCATGACCTCTTCTACATGTGGCCTTGAGCTTCCCTGATATTCATTGTGGAAAAAGCACCTGTAAAAGTCCTCAAATGCCTTTGAAACCTATCCCAATGTGTTCAGAGCATAACAATTAGTCAAAAATGACTAGTCAGTCACAAAAAATAGAATTAGGCTCATCTGAGCATGACCTCCTTCAATGGTGGCCCTAAGCTCCCTAGAGCTACTGAAACTTCAAGGTGGAAAAAACAACAAAAGAAGACTCCAAATGGATTTAAAAACTGTTCCAATGGATTCATAACATCCAAAAACCCCTAGTTGGGCTTTTTCGGCACCTCATTTAGCCAAAAAATGAAGAAGATAGGCCTCCTGCCATTTTCCTCCTTCAAGCTTGTTGTCTCTAGTTCACCAATTTGCACCTCCTGTGTGTGTAACCTGGCTTCTGGACGTTTCCCATGCCTAAACCCAACACCTGTGACCATATCCACAAAACGTGCCAATAGGTCGCACCATTAGCGAAACTAAGCCCCCAAAGGCGTAGGTGTTGGGCACATGGGGGCCATGTGGCCACGTCCCAGTGCAAAATTACGCACCTTTGCATGATTGAACCCATGCATGACATGTGGCAGGGCGCGTGGGTTGGAGGATCTTTTAAAAAAATGTGTGTGCAAGTGTGGCATGGTCATATGGGCACACATATGAAATCGGGGGTTGGGGCTAAGCCCCAGCCTGGACCCACGTCGAAAACAAAAGAAAGTAACTTTAAATATATATAAACACATATATATAATAAGAAACACCTTGTGGCGTGCCGATTGGGCGGCCTTTGTCAAGACTTTGGAACTGTGGGGGAGGTTCAGGGTTCAAACCTCATGGACTCCATAAAATTTTAAATACCCAAAACATTACACGGTGCCACGTGGCAGCCCATGCTTGGGCCACATGGCACCACCCCATTTGTTAATTAATGTGCCATGTGTCGAAGTATGATTCTCCCACATCTGCCAACTCAGCATATACCATGTTAGCATCATTCCATGTCACCTACCCCGTGTGAGTCGTACCTTTCCACGTCAGCATGTACAGACTGTACAGTCAACAATTTTTTCCCTGTTTGGCAAATCAAACAAAACATGACATATCACTCATTTGATGTCTATTTGACCCCATTTGAAGTGCGTTGGGTTCGTGACAACAAGGCCTACGTTCATGTTCATTTTGAAGCAATTCAGAACACTTTGATTTTTGGGCTAAAATTTTACCCCTAGTCTAGATTTTGATCACGCCTTCCCACTGAAAGGATTTTGGACCCACAAAAGCTGATGATTATCTCTCTGAGCTTCAATACTCTTTTGCTTCCAAGTTCTATCAACTGATTCTACTTGAAAATTCTTTTCGGCAATCACCTGGATACCTTGACATGCCTTGCACTGCAACTGGCTATGTCCCTCAACCACTGTTCCCTGGCTGTTGCTGACCCACTGTTTTCTTTGTGCTTGGAAGACCAACATCCTTCCCACTGAGAATCAAGTCCCTCTTGTGAAATCTTTGGCGTCAACACAATCTGCTCTACAATGGCTGCAAAAAGTTTTCCTGCGACATCTTGTCACAAACCAAGAAAAACCATCAATCTTGAAAACAAATTTTATACAAGACTGAAAATGATGCCAACAAAGTTTTTTTTCTCTCTTCAAGCAATAATTGTCTCATCTTGTACTTCATCAAAGCACATGGCATTTTCCTGCATCTTGGTGTACTCAATATTGACTTACAAGTCGACAAACACGATCGACTAAACATAAGTCAAAAAACATGATCGACACAACATAGTCGTCAAAACAACATCGACACAAGTCGAGACTCATTTGAAACACACCGACATTCCAAAATGACAAGTCGACATTCATGATACACAACCATGTTACAATCATGAGTCACTCATAGTGAAACTATCATCAAGTTCACTCTTTACACACATACAAAATCACATGCATGTGCATAGCTCTTCAACTCTCCTTCAAGTAAAAACATAAGTGCATAAATCTAAAAACATGTGGGTACATAAGAGATGAAATGAAAAGCTAAATGGATGCAATAAGTGAGTATCATACCCATCTTTTACATCCTCCTGGCAAAGTTGTGCAACAACAAGAAAGCCTTCAAATGAATTGCATTCACATGCAAACTTGCATCATACAAGCTGTGATAAATAGATGCAACTTGTCAAACTTCAATAGAAATGCATACATAAGGATGAAAAGTGTATCTACAAACAGAAAAATGCAAGCCTTATTTGTTCAAGAAATCTAACCATTTCTTACCAAGCCAAGTCAATGGTGACCTTTTCTGCTGAAAATCATTTTCTTGTGAATCATCTTGACCCACATCAATGATGGAATCTCCTCTTCCATTCTTGCCAGTCTCTTTATCCACTTGCTTCTTGTGTTGTGGATGAGTGGTTGGATGCAATGTCCAACATTGGTCAATGAGATGACCTCTCTTCTGGCAATGAGTGCAAATCTTTTGCATCCTCTTTTCAAGTTTCCTTTGCTTGGAAAGTTTCCTGAATATGGTCAATCTTTTCCAACATCTTGAAACATGATGGTTATCTAAACCACAATATGTACATGGACGTTTTCTTCCATTTTTACATGCAAATTTACCATGCTTAACATAATCAAAAGCAACTGAATGATAGGCATAAATATACCTTGAACATTCACCTTTATCGCCTTCTTGAGGAGGTGAATTTGAAGAGTTACTAGCTCTCTTTTGAAGACCAACAACAATGTTCTTGTCCTCATCGCTGTGTTTCACACATTTTCATTCATGTTGAACACATACTTTGCATGCTTGAGGGTTTGAAGCTTGAAAAAAAAGTTCTTGAACATTCACCTTTATCACCTTCTTGAGGAGGTGAATTTGAAGAGTTACCAGCTCTCTTTTGAAGACCAAAAAAAATGTTCTTGTCCTCATGGCTTTCACAACTCTTTTGTTTCATACATTTGTATTCATCTTGAACACATACTTTGCATGTTTGAGGGATTGAACTTGCAACAAAAGTTGTTCTTGGAACTTTTTCCCTTGTCTCCTCAACTTTGGAATATGCTCCATCTTTCTGTTCATATCCAAGATCCCTATACTTGGGCCTCTCCTCAACAACAATAGGCTCAACAATGCCTTGTGAATGCTTGCCTAACCCTCTACCTTCATAGCCCATTTTTAACTATAACTTGGACCCTATTCCTCTTGTGTGATTTTCAAAAACACCCAAGCATTCATCTTGAGAGGAATTTGAAGAGAAACTAGCATTACATACCTCATGTTCATGCATGTACTTGGTAAGGGTTTCCTTTGCCTCATGGAGTTGAGTCTCCATCTCATGCAACTTTTCAAGAAGTTGGTGCTTCTCCTCCTTCATGGCCATCAACTGATCTTGAAGGACAATGCTCTCCTTTCTATCTTCCCACATCTCTTGCACCACATCTCTCATGGTTAGAAACTCCTCCAACATCTCTTTGTCAAATAACTTGGATAATGAATATGTATGAGAACTCTTATTGTTTGAATCTTCCTTCATCTTGCAAGATATCAAACTTCAACACAAAACTTGCACAATAATACCAACAACTAAATCTCTAGCTATCAATGGCAATCACATGAGCAAAACTATGCTCTGATACCACCAAATCTAAAAATAGGGGGCTCACTTGTTTTTCTATGCAAGCATCCTCTACTCCATTAAAATAAACTTTTTAGGTCCTTGCTCAATGTCTTAGTTATGCAAGATAAATTATGTGCCAAGTTTATGCATCTTCTAGGTGTTTATGTGTGAGGAATTTTTAAAAGTTAAATATTTTGTTTAACGAAAATACAACAGCAACATAAGTGCAACAAATATAACCAACAAACTCACAACAATAACAAGATGATAAAGGAGTTCACCCCCAACTGGGCTACATCTCCTTGAGCCTCCATCAATGGACTAGGCTCTCTGGGATTAGTTTGTCAAAGATTCTTTTACAAGCTGCTACTCAACTCCAATGGATTTATTGACTGTACCAGTAGGTTAAGAATACATAAAAACCACAAAAATGACTTATAGAACTCTGAAAACGGACCATGGCTCATCCGAGCATGACCTCTTCTACATGTGGCCTTGAGCTTCCCTGAGCTTCCTTGTGGAAAAAACACCTGTAAAATTCCTCAAATGCATCTGAAACCTGTCCCAATGTGTTCAGAGCATAACAATTAGTCAAAAATGTCTATTCAGTCACAAAAAATAGACTTGGGCTCATATGAGCATGGCCTCCTTCAATGGTGGCCCTGAGCTCCCTGGAGCTCCTGAAACTTCAAGGTAGAAAAACCTGCAAAATAAGTCTCCAAATGGATTTGAAAACTATGCCAATGGATTCAGAACATCCAAAAACCCCTAGCTGGGCTTTTTCGACACCTCATTTGGCCAAAAAATGAAGAAGATAGGCCTCTTGCCATTTTCCTCCTTCAAGCTTGTTGTCTCTGGTTTGCCAATTCACACCTCCTGTGTGTGTAACCTGGATTCTGGGCATTTCTCGTGCCTAAACCTAGCACCTTCTCCCATCTCCACAAAACATGCCAATATGTTGCACTGTTAGCGAAACTAAGCCCCCAAAGGCGGAGGTGTTGGGCGCATGGGGGCCATGTGGCCATGTCCCAACGCAAAATTAGGCACCTTTGTATGATTGAACCCAGGCGTGACATTTGGCGGGGTGTGTGGGTTGGAGGACCATTTAAAAAAAATGCGCGTGCAAGTGTGGCATGGTCATATGGGCGCACATATGAAACCGGGCCCCAGCTCGGACCCACGCCGAAAACAAAAGAAAGTAACTTTAAATATATATAAACACATATATATAATAAGCAACACCTTGTGGTGTGCCAGTTGGGCTGCCTTTGCCAAGATGTTGGAACTATGGGAGAGGTCCGGGGTTCAAACCCCATGGACTCCATAAAATTTTAAATACCTAAAACATTACACGGTGCCACGTGGCAGCCCATGCCTGGGCCTTGTGGCACCACCCCATTTGTTAATTAATGTGCAACGTGTCGAAGGATGATTCACCCACATCTGCCAACTGTCTGCCAACTCAGCATCTTCCATGTCAACATCATGCCACATCACCTGCCACATGTGATTCGTACCCTACCACGTCATCATGTATGGACTATACAGTCTGTACAGTCAACAATTTTTTGCCTATTTGGCAAATCGAACAGAACACGATATCTCACTCATCCAATGTCCATTTGACCCTGTTCGAAGTGTGTTGGGTTTGTGACAATGAGGCCTATGCTCTTGTTCGTTTTGAAGCGATTCCGAACACTTTTATTTTTGGGCTAAAATTTTACCCCTGGTCCAGATTCTGTTATCAACGTTGGGGTAACATACCAGCCTACGTTGGAGTAGCATGCGAAACTGTGTTGGGGCAACATACCAACTTGCATTGGAGTAGCATACCAACCTATTTTGGGGTAGCTCCCACTACTAGGGATCACATAAATTCCCGCTATTGGGTAATACATCAATTCTCACTACTAGAGAAAAACATTTGGACCAATCCAAGATTATACCTAACAGAGGATTGGTCAACATATCTGCTACTTGTTTGTTGGTAGAAATATACTGGAGCAAGTGTCTCATCATAGTCTTCTCCCTCTTGCTGGGAGAATCCTCTGGACACAAATTAGGTTTTGTACATCTCTAGGTTATTTATCTGCAACATATTTGATCTTGTAGATCAACTTGGAAGTCACCACTGACTTCCCTTCTGGTCTCAAAGCCAAGGAAAAAATATATATCCCAGTCCTTTTGAATGGCTTCCTCCTCGATCACTGTAGAAAAGTCTACTGAAGCAGGGGAATCTTTCCATAAGATCTCATATCTCCTTGAAGCCTTTGAATCTTTGATCTAGCCTTCTCAACCTATGACATATGTCTGTCAGTTCCGGAAAATGCCTCTCTTTCATCTGAATCTAAAAGTCTTTGAGTCTCCATTCTCCCTTTGAAGCTTGACTTTCTCTAAGTCTGTATAATATTTGTAGCCATCTGCTCATGATATGGCTCATCAAAGTTGCATCCTGCAAAGTTTCATGGGACCACACTAGTCTCTTTGTGGTTACTGCAATGATTCTGGGTAGGCCCTTCTGTCTCTACTAAATATTTCTAATGATCTGAAGAGTGATCAACTTCACTAGAGGGATTTGTCCGGTCATCTTTGGAGCCTTCTGATCCTTACAATCAATCTCCATATGAGATACTATGTATCTCGCAAAAGTACCATTCTTCGTCTTCTTCTTCTTTGGTACATGGATGTATACGGTCATGTATACAATTTCTTATCTAGACAGTCTGCTCCATGTCTCAAATTATAGACCATCTAATATGTTGTCTCTTGCAACCATCACTATAGCTTCCCTTATATTTATCACCTATGAACTGCCCAGAACAAGGACAACAAAGGGAAAAACAATAGATAAGAATAATACTCTTATAATAATAAAAACAAGAATGAGAACAATAATCATAGTAGCTCCTTCTTAGAGCTATTTCTTGTGACCTGCCTGGAACAAGAACCAAAATAAAAATAAAATAGTAAGAAATAGGAACAACATTATTCTAGTGTTTTGATAATTCATTCCTCCATGGTAACGTGCCCGAAACAAGAAAACAAGAACAAAAAGTATAACATCATTTTCATAACATATCTATGTCAACAAGAATAGAAAGGAAATCTCATATTAATCATCATATTATTACCAAGGTGACCTACCTAGAAGCAAAACAAGAATTATCTCCTAGAGGATATGTTAGTTCATCTTGCGACCAAGTACAATAAGCATTTATATCAATAGTACTCACATGTTGCCAAGTATTCGTTCTATCTAGCAATAATAGAACCTTTCAAGGATTGTTGTCACAACTAGTAATGTAGCAATTATCAAACTTGATATTTGCAAATTGGAAACTTAATAATTTAATCAATTAAACCTATAACCTGGAGTCGTATCTTCAAGAACGAGTGTTGTTGATTTTCTTCCAAGTCTCCTTCACTCAAGATGACAAGTATCCTCTTCAACTTGTCCCCTATACTTAAGACAATATGCTTTCTTGACATAAATCTTAGTTAGAGAATATAATGCAAATAAACTCTAAAATATCAACCTTAATCAATCTAATACTTTGACTAAAGTCATCTTATAACTTTAACTTTGAATAGAGGTTACTAGAACTTCAATAAATCAAAATAAAACTAGATGTTCATAGGATTACAATAATTCCATAAGTCCTAGAGGCATATGAAAACAATCAAACCTGGAGTGTGTTGTTCCTCTAAATGTGTTGGGTCTGAGATCCCTCTGGATCTACGATTGTAAGAGATCCCTTCTCCTACAATCACACTCAAAATAGTGATACAATTTAAATATATATAACTTGATATAAGTACATAACTCTAATAGCATCGACAGGTATTGAAACCATTCGAAAACAATGAAAAGCAATGCCGAACCTTAAAACCTCAAAGGTGCTCCAACTTTTAATCTAAAGGTAGTTGGAGATGTGATAGGGTAAGGCACACTATGACAACCAAAAATCAGTCCCAACACTTCACATAAACTTTCACTGCAACTGGTGTTGGCACTACAACTGATGCTACAACTGACACTGCAACTGGTGTTGCAACTGACATGAAGGAACTGGCACTGCAACTACAACTGGCACTATAGACCTAGGGTTTTATGAGAAAACCCTAATTTCTCAACTTTAGAAATTTGCAGATTTGATCCAGGGAAAAGATGCGCCCTACTTAGGTGACCTTCTTAGTGAGTTCGGTAAGTTGTCAATGAGCTTGAAAATGGGGGAAACTGATGATCTCCCTTCTTGTGGGTAGACTATTATGAAGGAAACCAACTCTGATACCATGTTGAAATTTTAGTAAGCTCGCTTAACCATAGACAATGTCACATCATTGTCACCCAACCATAGACAATCACATATTCCACCCCTGAGCACACTAACCTTAGAATAATTACAACAAGCCTACTCCAGAACCAAAATATAAACCCTAGTTGCTAACTGCAACAACAACTCAAGAAAAGTAGAGTGCTCCTTCTCCAATGGTAGAGCAAAAGAGAGAGAGTCTCCATATCCATAGAATAAGTTCCATACACAACTGCAACTGCACTACTCTCTCAACCTTGCGCCATACCTAGAAAAAATATCACCAAGCGTTTTACCAAGAGAATCACTTGATAGCGCCAGAGAGAGACCAATACCAAGAGATGACCATACACCCTTATTCCTCCTTGCAACTGTAGTTTCAGTTGCAACTACAACTCTCCACAAGACTTACGCTCTAACTGGGTATCCAAATGAGCTAAAACGTACTTTATTTATATTAATCTGTCCAATGACTTTTCTGGCCGGGCTGACCTGACTTTCTGGTAATTATATTTTTTGTTTGTCTTTTTCCTGTGGAGCCGACTTGTATTTCTGGAAGATAATATTCTAATATTATTTATTCTGCTAGGTCGACTTGTCTTCTAGGATTTCTACACACCTTTCTAATGTTTCACTTGCTTCTAGAATATTCTATTCTAAATCATAGGTTACACGTGGAGGTTAATACCTCCTGTAACTACCAAAACATCAACAATATCATACATAGGTTTTCAATCCACCTACAGGGATAATCCCATTTCTTCTTTTTTATTTGTGTAGACTTGTGATATGCTTATCACTTATTTTGGGGGATGGTTACCATTGTTATGGGGTGAGTTTTTTTTTTTTTTGGTTACATGTCAAGTTGTAGTCCATGAAAAGTATTAATCACCCCTAGGAGTTTGGACATATCCCAAAGGTTTGAGGTTACACCATCATATCTAATGACACAATCTCAAGACACCTTGGGATAGCTACAAACTCCTAAAGTGTTTAATGCTTATTGTCAATCATGTCACCTGTCTATACAAATATTTTAATCATACCTCATATCTATACAAATATTTCTATATCAAAAAGTTGATCTTCAAGTTATATACTAAAATTATAAATCTCTATTTAAAATATTTTTTAATAATATTATATGAAATTATATATATATATATATATATATATAATAAAAAAATTCTTATATAATTAGAAAATTTTAAAACATGCTAATTGAAATGATATCATTTTTTAATTGTTTAATCATGCTATTATATTAAAAAATAGTAATACATAACTATATTACATATATATATTAAAAATTTTGTATAAACAAAAAGATATAATGTCAGGAAATTGAAAGTATATCATATTTTAAACTAGTTATTAATGTTGTTTGTTAGCGCTATATTGAGTGGATGGGACTATGGTATTAATTCAACCTACCTTTGGCATGTGATGACTGGATTTGCATATAAAAATTGGGGGTTATAATGGTAGTCGGGAGAATTCAACCTTGTGTGGAGTAGGTGAAATTTTACCCAGTTATCAATTTCTCAATCAATTTATATAAAAAAAAAATATTTATTGATGATAATGACGATAATGATTAATGTCCACTGAGATCGAATTGGTTTATCGAACCTCAAGAGGGTAATGGATTACTTGCAATTCTTTATAATTTTGTTTTTGTTCTTGAAAAGCATTAAGAAAAACTTTCCAAGATCATCATAGTTTTGTTGAGTTAAAAGGTTAGGAAGGTTGGTAGTGTGACAAATATTTTGAAATTGAGATCTATTCTAGGTATAGGCTGGACAATCTAAGAGAAAGTGTTTTTCATCTTCAACCTTCTTAGTGTCACAAAGGTGACGCACTCTTTCATTCCATGGAGTTTTAGGAATTGACCAACGCCCAATTTCACTATGGAGCTCGTGAGAATTTGTTCTTATCTTAGCAATGCTTATTTTTTTCTTTACACCAGTCAAAATAGAGAGATAATTTTTATCTTCTAGATTATGGTTGATTACATTCTTATAATACCTTCATTTTATTTTTTCCTATAACTCTTTATCACACCACATTTCTCCTTAAATTTTGATTTAATGATATTTTTAATAGTATTCGTATTTTGCAAAATGGTGTCTTCCATGATTTCCCAATAGCTTAGCCAAGACTGGGCATCTTTATGCCATCCTCGCTTGAGTTTAAGGTGGTTACGACTGGACTTTGAAGCAATTTAAGGAAGCCTCTTGTCTTCCATTTTGTTTAAATTGTTCTTATACATTAGGTATCTAGTCATAGCCGTTCTCTCAATGGGGGAACGGATTGCCTCTAATAGGAGGATGGGATAGGGCATATTTCCTTTAATTTTGAGACTATAGGTTATAAAATTCTTTTGGATTTGCTCTATCTTTCTCCGGGATACACAAGAGATATTTCATCCCCATACTTCACATCCATATAAAATAACATGCATAGCAAGAGTCTCAAAGAGAAGTTTCTTCTTATCCCATATCCAAAGATCGATTTATTTACAATTGTTTTCAAGTCCATAATAATATTTTCATCCCCCAATAATCCTTTTCTCAATGTTATAATTCTAGTTGAGCTTGCGGTGAATATCGATTCCAAGATATTTGTATGAAGTCACTTCCTCCAAGTTTTTGTTGTCATATATGAAGGTATCATAAGTGATCTTATTATATTTAATGATCATGACCTTAGTCTTGTCAGTATTAACAATGATACCCATATTGGAGCAAAAATCCTTGAGGATTCTTAATTGATTTTCAAGATCGTGGGGACTCCTCACCATAAGAATGATATCATCAACATAAATAAGAATATTGATGACTATACCAGTGAGAGTAGGGCCGACACAACCTACTTCTTCCAAGAAATCTTCTAACTTGTCAATGTATATGCCAAAAAGGGTAGGGGACAAGGGACAACCTTAGTTGACTCCAATATCGCAGTTAATATCTTTCGAACAACCCTCAATGTTCTTAAACCTGGAAATAATGTTCTCATACAACCTTATTGTGGCAACCCTCAACTTGAAAGACATTTTTATCTCTTCCAACCTATTCTAAAGGTTTTTCTTTGGATCTGTGTCAAAAGCTTTTCTAAAGTAGAAAAAACAACAAAAAAGATTGGTTTTAGTATTGCAGAACTCCTTTGCAATGATGTTAAAGGTAACAAGATGGTCCACAATTGAATGATATCTCCTAAACCCGGTCTGGCCTTTATCTCTTTATACTATAAATTAAAAATAATAATACACAATTTCATAACATTTAAATAATATTAAATTATAAATCAAATATTAAATAAATTTGATGAAAAATAATTTATTAGTGTTATTTTGAACCATCCTTTTATTTAACATTTATACTATATTCTATAATTCCTTAAACTAGCCTAGATGCATTTTAACTCTGGATCTATCCAGTGCTGAGAGGGATCAAATATTTGGAGGTGCAAACCTTTAACCTTTTTTCAAGTTTTGTACTCTAAAAAAAGTTTGCACCTAAAGATATTTGATCCCTCTCGAAGCTTGATAGATACAGTGTTAAAATGGATCTAGAATAGTTATTATTCATTCAAAGTGTATGTATAATAGAGCCAAAATAAACTTTTGTTATTATTATTTATTATTATTATTATTTTAATGTTTATTATTATTTTAATGTGTTATGTAACATAAATATCTCTCCATACTAAGATGCAGAGCACCTTTCCAGTCAAAAACATATAAGTATATTAATCCAACTCAACTTAACCTATCTTTATTCAAACTCTTCAAGTAGGTAGTGATCCCAATTCCACTCTTTTGCATTCTAGTATACAATTTTAAATTGCATATAAATTCTTTCACTTTAAATAATAATTCTCAACATAATTTAATTATAAAAATATATTAAATCCAATTCAACTTAATCTATCTTTCTTCAAACTCTTCAAGTGGACAGTGATCACAATTCCACTATTTTAAATTCAATTACAATTTTAAATTGTATATAAATTCTTTTACTTTCGATAATGCTTCTCAATATAATTGAATAATAGTAATTTAATTTAAAATTAATTATATGTGAAACTTTTGATTTAAACAACTCAAAAATGCATTTTTTCACTATGATCTATGATGAGAGGATGAGGGTTTGATGTTCTCACTCAATGAGATTTTTCTATTTGAGAATACACCTTTTTGAAATGCTCAATAATTAAAGGAGAATGAAGGATTTGATGTTCTCCACATATGAGAGTTTCTCTATTTGAGATTAGTTTACTTAGTGCACATTAATTATAGTTTTTAAATTCATAGGTCCTCTCTCTGCATTTAGGTTTTCATTATTAGTTTATGATCTTCTCAACTACTAAGGAGGGACAAAATGGCCCACACCATAGGCACATGAACTGTCCATTTTATTGTTTCGCAGGAGGAAGATGAAGGTGTTGGGTATGTCATTGTTAATTGATATATAAATATAAATATAATAGAAACTAGGTGATGGGAAGAATTTTGGATGGTTTATGTAAGTGATTTAAATTACATGGGAGGAGATGAGTTAGAAACTTTAGAAGCATGGATAATATTTTAGAAATATATTTTAGAAATATTGTACTTAAAAACAATTTAGAGGGAATTGTTTCGTTTATGGTTGATCCTGATTTATGAGCGGAATTAAATGAAACACAATTATATAACATTAACACAAATATACAGAGAACCATAACATAGATACAATGGAACTTAAATTCTATTCAATAAAGAAATTTGATGAAACTATAAAATGTAGAATGAAAACAATATTGTTCAAATGGTGGTAGCTAATCTCTGAGAAGAGATGTGGTGGATACACGCATTCGTATGAGCACATTACAATGATGCCTCTAGGCCTTTTTAGCATCTAAAATTAAATATAAATCCTAGACATCCAAAAACCTAACCCTAGGAGATGAAGTGCCAAAAGTCATGTGGGCCCCGATGGGGTAAGTTGGTACATCAACTTCTCGGGGTCGTAACGTTTGCATATGATCTTCGTTTTAGGCGCATGATAGCTCGTTGGAAAGGTATATCTGAGGAATACATATTATTCCATCACACTTTGACTGTATCTACAGTGTGACTGTGGTGGGCCCAAAAAACGTCGTTTAGGGCCTCAAAACGACCCTAGAAGTTTAGGACCCGAAAAGCTAGAAAACAACTGCCAAGATGAAAATTGTGACTGTCAAGATCAAAGTTATGTGTGAGCTAGTTGGAAGAGGTTGGTGGCCATTGATATCCACCTGGATCAATCCTCCCTCCTTAGGAAGAAATGATCTCCATTGCGTTGATTTCCCCCATCAAATGAGGAAATTTCTGCTGAATCTAGCCCCTGGTAAGCCACTTGCCTTGGTGCAGGAGCTGTCTCACTTTGACAACTTAATAAAGAGAAAGCTTATGTTGGAAAGTTCCCTTGACTTGTGTATCCATGATCTGATTAGTGGTTGCATGTTCCATGAAGTCAGGGTTGACCTCTTTAGGTGTCAATTGTTTTTCTATCTCTGAGGTTTCCAATAAGGGTGGAAAGTATGGCCGAAGGAGGTAAACATTAAACACTGGGTGCAAGACAAGGAAGGGGGGAATGTTGAGCTCAAAAGAATTTTCACCCATAACCTTGGTGATGGTTTAAGGTCCATAACAGAGTGGATTAAGATTTTGATGGGGTCTTGTAAGGCATTCTTTCTACAACTGCAACCAAACTTTATCTACCACCTGAAACTTGTGTGGCACCCGATGTTGATCATGACGCTGCTTGTACTTGGAATTGGAATTTTGCAAAATATTTTGAACCTGTTGGATGATGTGTTGTATTTTTTCAATGAATCGGGTGGCTTTGTCATATTTAGTGTGCACATGGGATGGTTCTTCTTGTGTGGATGCAAGGGGTAGTGCAACATCCATGGGACCCAATGATTGAAATCCCAACCCCACCTAAAAGAGGTTGTGGCTGGTTGATCTATGTATGGCTCTGTTGTAACTGTGTTGAACATAGGGAAGACTATCATCCATTGTGCACATATTCTTGGAATTGTACATACACAAGATATGCATGATCATCTTGTTGACGACCTCAGTTTGGTCATCCGTTTGGGGGTGGAAGGTCGTCGATTTGGTGAGATTGGTGTCCAACTGTGACCAGAGGCTCAACCAAAATGTGCTAAGGAACTAGCTGTCCTGATCCGAGAGAATGGTTTATGGAATCCCAAAGTGTACCCACACTTCTTCGAAGAAGATATTGGTAGTGGCCTATGTTGTGATGCTCTTCTTGTAGGCAACCATAATCGCCATCTTGGAAAATCAATCAACAACCATGAAAACACAGTCATTTCCCTATTCGGTTGAAGGAAGGATCGACATGTAGTCCATTGAAATGGATTCCCAGGGCCTGCTGGGAATGGACAATGGGGTGTACATTCCTTTTTTCTTAATGGCTAGTTTGGAAATGGCTCAAGCCATGCATGAATTGATATACTTGTTGACATCCTGTTGGAGTTCCAACCAATAGAAATTTTGTTGCAACATTTCCACTATCTTTTCTATGTTGAAGTGTCTTGCCACCCGATTGTAGTGAGCTTCCCAAATCATATTTTATTTTTCACTTTATGGAACACATAGATGGACCATATGGCACAAAAATCCATCCTTTATATGAAAATAAGTGACAACTGTGTTTGTGCCCAAAATATGGTAGGTAATGGTGAAGTCAGGATCTCTCTCATAGAGTTGGGGCCATTCGAAGGTCTCATGTCCGCAGGAGTGTATAACTATGGTTAGCTCGACAATTAGAGGTCGGTTGAGGCAGTGAGTGACACGGTTGGTGCTCCCTCTCTTATACTTGATGTTGAGATGGAACATCTCTCATGCTACAATCCATCTCAGACCATCCAGGATCTAGTCATACACTATGTACCCCAAATCTCATTGAGCACCCCCAAACATGGTGTAAACACTTTTTGAGTAACCCTTTCGTCTAAAACTCCCTCTTGACGAGTAAAGTGTTTACATCAACACCTATCGACTCGCTCTGCAACTCTACCAGATATGCTATCTTCAAATCAATACTGGCTGCAGTCCCATAATAAACTACTGTCATCTGCAAGAAAACTATCAACCATGCTATCACAACATCTAGATCCTCCAAATTAGCGTCACGGGCCAACATCAAAGGACAACACATCATAAACTCTCTAGGACATCCTGCAAAGACAGTGACATCTCCATACAAGATAAAGTCGATCTTGGAATACAAAAAGTGTGGAATAGTAATCAGATCATGCAAGGTCATCATCAACTTATCAACATGAGAATCCCTCTCATGTACCTTGCAAGTATGTGGACCACTTTTGATGGTGGTCATTTTGTAATTTACCTTGTGTATGCATGAAATACATAGGCTTATGATCAATGTGGATGACTGTCTCCTTCTTGAGAATGTAATGTATCCATTGGTAGTAGGCTTGTACAATGGATTACATTTCTTTGTCGTAAGTGGGGTACTTGCAGACAATATCTGATAGTGTCTCACTATGATAGGCCATGGGATGCCCATTCCGAGTGAGAATTTTTCCCACCCCATAGTCTGAAGCATCTATCTCAATCTGAAAAGGTTGTTGCAAGTTGGGTAATGAGAGCATCGAGGATGAGCACAAGCGGTTCTTTAAATCATCAAATGTTTTCTTTTGCGACTGATCCCGCACAAATGTTTCCTTGCCACTACCCCTGGTCACTTGTCTAAGGGCTCATGCAATGTGGAAGAATCCCAACATGAACATGCGATAGAAATTGGCAAGGCCTAAGAATCTCCAAATCTTAGTGAGAGTGGTTGGGGTTGGCTAGTCACGGATGAACTAGATCTTGGTTGGATCGAAATGCACCCCATTCTCATTAATAATGCAACCTAGGTACTGGACCCTAATCATGTCGAAGGAGCATTTTTCCAAATTTTCATATAGCTTTTGTTGTCACAGATTGTGCAGAACTTGTTGAGTATGCCGCAAGTGTTTTTCCCAATTCTTGTTAAATATGAGGATTCCATCCAAATACACCAATAAAAAAGAATTGGTGAAAGGCCGCAAGATATTGTCCATCATCCTCATGAAAGTTGTTGGGGAATTTTTCAATCCAAAGGGCATGGCCAACCATTCAAAAAGACCTTCTTTGGACTTGAAGGTAGTCTTCCATACATCGATCTTCTCTATTAGGACTTGGTGGTAACCAAAATTCAGATCAATCTTACTGAAGTATTTGGCCCCCTTGATCTGGTCAAAGAGATCGTTAATTCAAGGAATTGGGTACCGGTTCCTGATTGTGATTTTATTTAGGGATCGATAATCAATTTAGAGTCGCCAGGTCCCACCTTTCTTTTGCACAAGCATGATTGGGCTTCCACAAGGTGGTGATGTTGGGAGGATGTGCCCCTTTTCACACAACTCTTGCATATGGTGCTATATTTCCTCATTTTATAATAGAGAGAAGTGATAGACTGGCCCATTGGGTAGTGGTTCACTAGGGGTTAGATCGATTGAGTGCTTGACCTGATAGTGTATAGGTACCCCACTAGTCGAGGAGAAGATGTCTTTGTATTCTTCCATGACCTTATCCACTTTATTATGTTGCGTGGAGAGACCTATCATGAAGGCCATGGATGTGGTTGCAACCTTCCTCTCACATTGAGCGCGAATCATAAAGAAGACAAATTTCTTGGTCTGAGAGATGACCTTCCTTCATTGCTTGGAAGAGACCAAGTAAATGGTGGTAGATGGGACTACCTCGGGAATCTTGTATAAGTTCCTGTCCAAATTAATAATAACACTATGAGGCCTAGACTCATATACAACATGAATTTTCCATAAATAATATTGGCCCAAAATAACATCAAAAAATTCAAGGGGGACGACATGACACAATATATCATCTTTGACGGGGTTGATGCCATAGGCCAGGTGTCATTGTTGGTTGACACGAAGATCGCTCCCTTGGCAGAGCCATCCGATGGTGTATGGTTTTGGGTGTGGTGTTGTCAGTTGATCCAACCTCTTGATGACCTTCACTAATATGAGGTTCTTCTGGCTATTTATATCAACGATGAAGTGCAACAAAGTACCCTTCACCCACATCTATGAATGAAAGAGGCGCTCACCTTCCTATGGTTCATCAGGTTCATTGCGCTGGACCTTGGTGGTGGTAGCAATTTTGGCACTGGGTTCTACATCAATGATCCGTATCCATTTTTCTGTTTCGGAATCAGAGTTAGAGCCTACATCTGATTCATAGGATTTCACCTCGGCCACCAATGAATTCCTTGAACAACATTCAATTGTGTTATTCCAGGGGATCTTATGGAACTCACACCATTTCCCAATGTCTTTCTTTGTTTTCCCATTGTCCTTCTTTGTTTATGGTTTGGACTGGTTGTCCTGAGGCTGTCCATCCTTTCTCTGCCCTTTGTTCTACGGGTTGGTCGTAACTTTTCCCTTCTTCTGCTATGAGGGGTTTGAAAACGCAAACTGTCACATCTTTTGTTTAAGCTTCTGCTCGATTTTGACTGCATATTGATAGGATGCACCCAAGGATGAGATTTCCATAAAATCTATTTATGCCTAGATGTATCTATTCATACCATCGTGGTACTTGAGCACTTGATTCCATTCATATTATTTAATACCCATCTTGGTGCGCAAGGTATGGAAGACATTGGTGAACTCTGGCACTATTTGGTCCCTTTCATGCCGTAGTGTGGTCCATCTTGTGTATAAGTTGTCATAACTTCCAACAGGGTAGTATTGTTCCTTAATAACATCCTTCCAGGAACCCCAAGTGGGTGCAACTACAAATAATGCAGACCCCTTTGTTTCCTTTTGCTCACATAAATTCTCCCACCAATATTTGACATGGGGGACGACCTTAAGGAGTGAAAATGTAATGTTTTCTCTATCGGAAAAGTTGTGGACAGAAAAATACCCTTCTATAAGTTTCAACCATTTGTTTACAACATCCACATCTATTTTAATTTAAAATGTAGGAATATCAAAATCGATCTCTACCATGAAGGGGGCGACGCCTCCAATTGAGGAAGATGTGTCACATGTTGACAACCATCAAAGGATTTGCACAAATTTATCCATAATATCGTTCCTTTTTCATGAGAGGGATTCCTAGAGAAATAATTTAAATGGATCTCCTACCCCATCATCTCTCTTTTCTCCCCCCATGGGAATCCTTCGAGTTCGGTGAGGCCGATCTGGAAAAGGCTCAATTGGTTCAAGTCCCAACTGCTTATACCCTGACCTTGTTGGGGGCATGCACAAAGAACCAAATGAAGAGCAGACTACATTGATACCACTGATATAGATTTATGAGAGGAACAAAATGAAACATAGATATATAACATTAACAAATACATACAGATAAAAATAACAGAGATACAATGGAACTTAACTTCTATTCAATAAAGAAATATGTTGAAACTATAAAATGCATAATGAAAACAATCTTGCTCAAATGCTGGTAGCTAATATTTGAGATGAGATGTGTAGGCTATGTGCATTCATCTGAGCACATTTCATTGAGGCCTCCAATCCATCTTAGCATACAGAAGTAAACAAAAAACTATAGACATACAAAATCCTAACCCTAGGAGATAAAGCTCCAAAAGTCACATGGGCCATGATGGGGTAAGTTCGTACATCAACTTCCTAGGGTCGTAACTTTTTCATATGATCTTTGTTTTAGGCACACGATATCCCATTGGAAAGGCATATCCAATGAATACATATTATGTTGTCACACTTTTACTCAATCTACAGTGTGACTTTGGCGGTCCCAAAAAAACGTTTTTCAAGGCCTCAAAACGACCTCGGAAGTTTAGGACCCGAAAAGCTAGAAAACAACTGCCAAGATGAAAACTGTAACTGCCAGAACGAAATATGTATGTGAGCTAGCTGGAAGAGGTGGGTGGACACCGATATCCACTTGGATCAATGTTTTATTATATACAATGTATAGATAGTTTCCATGGAAGAGTCTATTTTCAATCCTATCTATGTGTGTGGGGTCAATGCCCATTTGATTGTCCACTCATTTTGCATATGGTGTAAAATCTCCCATGCATCTAAATAAAAGGAGACTCTTCCATCCAATGTAAAACATTTTTTTTTTCAAAATGATCCATATTAGATCATTATATTATTTTGAATCTATCTCGATGCTTTCAGAGTGGAAAAGATTTGAGAAATCAACTTGCAAGATCATTTTAACAGCAGGTCCCAACTTAGAAAATTTAGTTTGGAAACCATTTGAAATATTCTAGATCCATTTGGAGGAATTAAATGGATTTTTTTTCACCTACTTCCTACTTGGGATAAACATTCCATATTCTACACTCTAAGACCTTTCTAACAATGTGTCAAATGCCTCAATCAGATTTAGTATGCGAAAGTTACGCCTCACGCAAGTTGACCTATTATGTTGACCACCATGGTATGAGAGGATGCCACGTCAACCCTCATTACTCACGCAAATGAAGCTAGCCATGTGAGGACTTTAAAGAATATTCTATAAGGTCCAAAACCTTATCACAACTGAGGGTTGAGGAAGTCAAACCCTACTAGGCTATAAGGCTATGTTAAATACTAGGCCTCTAGGATGAGAAGGGGTTCCATTATTTAGCATTGTCTTTGTTCCATAGTTGAGAAGAAAACCTAGGAGTGGTATTTTGAGAGCATAAAAGAGGAGGATAGATGATGTATCATCCATACATGCCACAGTGTCAAAGGAAACTCCACAGAGAGTGTCTCTTTCTTTGTACTTGCATTTGAAGAAAAGAGAGTAGAGTGACCTCACCTTCTAGCTGGGTTTTCTCCCATACTAGGTTTTCTAGGTTATATCTTGTGTTTATTTGTGGATGGTGTGTGTGTATTTATTTATTTTCTCTATTTTTCACATTTAATCTATTTCATACATCCAATCATAACACCAATAATTAAATAATATGAGATCCAAAGGAAATTAACCTTCACGGTAAATATTTTAGTATTTTTATTAGATTTGTTGTGAGGAACTGTCCAATGGAATATCCACAACAATTTGTAGATCACAAAAGGACAATATTCTCACATGTTCACGACTAAATAATAAAAAGATATGCATCCAAACACAAGTTAAGCTAAAATCTCGTGCTCATCCACCTTAATCTTCCCAAATGCATTGTTCTCCACTTCTATAATAATGAAATACAACTTAACACACATCTTTACAAAAGGACAAAAGGAAAAAAGGATCACCAATGATGTGTTGGAATATTGGTTGTTGTCATTGATGTCAACCCTAGTCATGGGTTTTGGACCGCAATATTGATGAAGGTATTTGGACATGAAGGAAAATGAACATGCAGATACAACACCCATGGATGGATAATATACATCATGTTGTTTTTGGTGGTATGTGGCACGTCACATGGATCCTCATGGTTGAGGAGAAATGAATTTTTGAATATGACAAAGTGAATTGAAGAAGGAAGTGTTGGGTATGTGTTATATTCTTTGCACGAGTAGTAGTGTCTGAGCGTCTGTGTCGGGCGCGCAGGGGCGTTAGAGGGGGGGCCCCCGAATTTTTTTTTTTGGGATGACATATTTCTGGGATGACATATTTCTAGGACGACATATTTCCGGGACCACATGATATTAGGTGGTTTTTCAGCACATGGTTTTTTGCCGATGGTTTTCTATTTTCGGTTAAGGAATTAGGGTATTGGACTAATCCAGGTCATTGGGTTAGGGTTTTGGATGCCGCTGGCTCCTATATGTATATTGTATTGTAAACAATGTAACACAATGTATGAATATAATATATGTTGGTTTTCCCGGTTTGGGTTTCCAGGTGAAAAATCTCTGTGTAATGTTTGTATTTGCCATTGTATCTTTTCTGTTCTTTTCTGAATATCAGTTTGTAGTAGATATTGTACAAGGTTAGAATTTACATTTGGTATCAGAGCTTTATTGGCTTCAGGGGGATTCCTTTGTCGTCAAGGGTTTAGCTCGGGACTGTGATAAGCCTTGTTACAGTGGGAGATCTGCAGTATTGTTTTTCAGGTGAAAAGAAATGGCAAGCAATTTGAAGATGGAGATCGAGAAGTTTAATGGGAAAATCTTTGAGCTGTGGAATCTCAAGATAGAAGATCTTTTGGTGGACAAAGATCAGTGGATCGCGGTAGATCCAGGTATGACACCTACAAGAACTTCTACAAATGACTAGAAAAAGACAGATCGAAAGGCAAAGAGCACAATTCGACTGTGTCTCTCCGATTCAGTATTACTGAATGTGTCAGAGGAAGCTACAGCCAAAGATTTATGGGAAAAGTTGGGGAAGTTGTATCATTCTAAGTCCCTGGTAAATAAACTATTCCTGAGAAA
>ML785468.1:425761-437049 GCA_009831015.1 Picea engelmannii
AGCAAAAGACAGGTTGTAGTGGCACTTTCAACTACAGAATCTGAATACATGGCAGCCACTCATGCAAGTAAGGAAGAAGTATGGTTACAAAGATTGTGTTCAGGTATTGGGTTGGTACAAGAAGCTGTAAGGATAGAGTGTGAAAGTCAGAGTGCAATTTTCTTGGCGAAGAACCCTGCTCATCATTCAAAGACAAAGCACATTGATGTTCAATATCACTTTGTGAGAGACATGATTGAAGAAAATAAAGTATCATTGATGAAGGTGGACACTTTGAAGAATGTTGCAGATTCATTAACAAAATCTATGAGCATTGAGAAGTTCTCTTGGTGTAGAGGATCCATGGTCATTGTTGCCTTGGATTGTTGACTATGTAACCCTGTAACCCCCTGTGTGCAAAGAAAACAACAAGTGGAAGAATGTTGGGTATGTGTTATATTCTTTGCACGAGTAGTAGTGTCTGAGCGTCTGCACCGGGTGCTTAGGGGGGTTAGAGTGGGGGTGCAGGGGGCAGCGCCCCCGAAATTTTTTTTCGCACCGGGACGACATATTTCTGGGACCACATGATATTTAGGTGGTTTTTCGGCACATGGTTTTTTGCTGATGGTTTTCTATTTCCGGTTAAGGAATTAGGTTTTGGACTAATCCAAGTCATTGGGTTAGGGTTTTGGATGTCGCTGGCTCCTATATGTATATTGTATTGTAAACAATGTAATACAATGTATGAATATAATATATGTTGGTTTTCCCAGTTTGGGTTTCCAGGTGAAAAATCTCTGTGTAATGTTTGTATTTTCCATTGTATCTTTTCTGTTCTTTTCTGAATATCAGTTTGCAGTAGATATTGTACAAGGTTAGAATTTACAAAACTATCAGATCATATTTTAGTGTGGTTGAGATAGTATCTCAACAAGTTGTTAGAGTTGTAAAGAGTATGTGTTTATATTAAGGAAAATCTTAATGTATAAATATGTGTGTGATTTAATAAAGAAAATAGATTTTTTATGTGCAATTTGGTTCTCCATTTTGGTATCAGAGTTGGTAGCTCTGGGTGTTTCTCCCTCATAGAAAGGCCCAGAATATGTAATTGTGTAAGACTTAATTTTTCATATGTAAAGAGTGTCATCTTATAAAATTGTCGCCCACTTGGTTCCTCAGTGCAGATTTGGTTCTTTGGCATGGGTTCATCCTACTACTTGTTGAATCTATTGCCTCGAAATTGATACCAGGACCACAATAGATTTACAATAGCTCTAGGAAGAAATTGATACCAGGACCACGAACATGATCTGTGGCTCATATGTGTGCATTCTTCCTCTAGTGATCATTGGTGAGAAGTATTTTAGGAGGAAAGTACATGGGCGTCTATTGTTAGTCAACCTCTGTCAATGATAGCTCGATCCAAGTAATGTCCATACCATAGTAAGCATTGAAGTTTGTTGTTGCTTGGATAATACAATACCATTGTTTAAGCGTAGATGCAAGAGGAATGGTGCGTGGATTAGATTCAATTTTGAATCTCTTCATCTTGTTTTGTGAGCTTGATTTGACCATAGATAAAAAAAAATGATATGTTGTCCGCTATGGTTGAAGGTCGATTTGGGAGCTTTGGGCAACGACTATTTTGGAACAGGAGACTTGAAAAAAAGAAGAGGGGGTAATATTTTGGAAGATTTTGTTAATGTATATTTGTGAAAGAAGTTACAATTAGTAATTAGTAGCATATTGTTATTATTATTAGCATTTATTATCTGTTTTTGAAAACTTTGAAGAATCATTCATAGAACAGGATAACCTAATTTAAGTTGGTGGTTCTTGACGTACTTTGGTGCCATGTAAGAACTTGTTCACTGGTTTGGCTATGTCTACACTATGTTATGAGCTTGTGGTTCTTGGGGTATTCACTTTGTAAGATTAAATACGACAACAAACCATGTACTTCGACAGATGGAAGTATGTGAATAGAATGATTAAATATCTAGACTATTCTTTGGGGTATGTCAATAATCAATAGTCCTACAAATACTTCATCGATGGTCAGAAGAAATTGTATCTTAAATGGATCAAGTGGTAGCTCAAAGTCGAAGGTTGAGAAATAATGTAGTCTATGAGATTTCAGAGTGGGTAGAAGTGATGATGAAGACCATACCAAACATAGATTGTATGTGTATTTGATTTCAGTATTGTTCTTTGTGATGTAATCATTAAGGGAGGGTATTAGGGTTAATGCTTACTTTAGTAGAGTAGGTTTGGGTTTGCTAGATCTAGTTAGTTGTGATAGATCTTCTCAAACTATCAAATCCTATTTTAGTGTGTGGTTGAGACATTCTTTCAACAAGTTGTTAGATTTGTTAAGAGCGTGTGCCTATTTTGAGGCAAAGCTTGATGTATAAATATGTGTATGATTTAATAAAGAAAATAGATTTTATGCGTGCAATCTCGTTCTCCATTTGAAAGTGCATATAAAGGGATCATTTCTAGAAGAAATCCATCCGAGAACCAAAACCACTCTAGATAAGTACTATGACATTAAGGTTTCACTTTTAGACATCAAATTTGTTTCTCAAAAACCACTATCATTTTGTGGGATGTTTTTCATAATTTTTTATGTTTTAAATAGAAGTTATATACATAGAGAGAGATAAAAGTTAAATTGTAGATAAAATTAGTACTTGGATTTATGTATGAGATTACCATTAACTTCTATACAAAGTCAAAGTTAAATGATATTTAAAAAGTATATGATATTAGGAGGTAGTGTGATTCTTTTTACATAAGAAAATAGATTAACAACCTAAAATTGTTCTTAACAAAAGTAAAAATTTAAATCTTTATAAACCACTAAAAAATAATTTAGAGTACCAAGTTTTATCTATACAAAATAATATTATTATAAATCAAGTTCTAAATATTATATTAACAAAAATTAGGATAATGACCCTAAATATTATAACACTGGTTATAAATTAGAAAAAAAAACATTGAAAAAACAAACCTTAAAATTTTAGTTTCATAAAATTAAAACCGTCGCTTCATTGTGAGATTTTTTTTCTTACATTTTAGATGTGGGAACATTATTTGATTGTAGAGTAGGTTATGAATGGTCCATCTACGAATTCAATCGTAGCTGAATGACATTTATACAAAATGCATGAATTTTAATTTATGTTAATTTAATTGTTAATTTTTGTTTGATGAATGAAATTTATACGGAATGTATGTAGAGTGTTATAGTATTATGTTTGAATTGTATCGGTCTATTTTGTAGTCTTTTTTTTTTTTTAACCATGGGAACAACAACCTCCCAAGAGTATATTCAACAGCCCACAAGTCAGATATACCAATAACTTGTGACTCAGCAGGGGCCGAGACGTCCCGAGGCCCACTGAAGTGAACCTCTATCCCAAGGGTCGTCTACCCTTCCAGCCTTGTCACAACAGGCCGATATGAGCATCCCTACCCCCCGCCGGTTTTGAACCTGTGACCTCCCCAGAGATAACACATGTTCTTAACCATTGGGCCCACTCAGGTGCTCGTCTATTTTGTAGCTTTGATACGCAAGCCGCATACACACCATATGGTATCAAAGTAGGACTTCCCTGCAGTTGAAGAGTGAGTAGAATTCCATAAGAGGAAGAGTGAGTAGAATTCCATAAGAGATGAATCCTGCGGGAGAGAGAGACAATTCTGACTTAGAGAGATAATTGGTGAATTGTTTGATAGAGGAGTCGGGGTTCTATGTGAGAGAGTTGGAGTGAAGGAGAAAATTGCAGAGAGAAAAATACCTGACAAGTGAGAGAAGTCGATGAAAATAGAATGAAAAAAGGGGGAGTTCATGTAGTGAGAGAGAAATAGAAGAGAGAATGATGAACCAAAGTGTAATGTTCCCAAGCCAAGATGCAAGGAACATCATGGTTTTGGGTGTCTTTTAAAACTTTTATTGGTTGTGGAATTTCGTCAAACACTTGGTTTACTGTGATCCTTTAGGTTTCACTTAGGGTTTACTGATGTGTTATATGTGTGTTTTCAGCAATATATAAGAAGATAAGAAATGTAACATACCTCAACCATATACAAGATCAACAATATGATAAACAAGCCCAAAACACCTCAGATCTGATTTTATTCATAAATAGAAGAACTTGATACAATGAAGATGTCGATCTAGAATGCTCAATAGATGGCTCCAATAAAGAAGATAGAAGTTGCTACAAAATGCTCCAATAGAAGACCACAAGCCTCCAAAGGATGGATAACAATGTAGATCGATACACGAATGAGATCTGAGCCATATGAAGTACCAACCCTCAAGCTGGAAGATCCCACACCCTGCGGGAACCCTGAATAGCCTTAACAATTCGGTCTTGCTGTTAAAGATGTCCAATCACTTCGGTAAATCTGCCAAATGGTAGATCGACCAACTGCAAGAACAACCCAGGTGCTCAAATCTCCAAGATCCCTATCAAACCCTATGGATATGACTCTCCTCCAAGGAATGGTGCGCCCCTTGGATGCTTGAAACCCTAGATAATTCAACCTCTCTCCTAGAGACCTCCAACAGCTCCACCAATCCACTGGAATGATAGATCGGGGCACGACAGTGAAAACCCAAGTGCTCAACTAGGAAAAATACTTGCTAGACCCTTGTATCTAGCCACTCTCCAAAGAATGATGCACCCTCCTCTTAAGGAAATTGTCCCACTCTCAATGCAAATAAATCCTCCATAAGAATACCTCTAAAAACATCCTATAATTGTGCTATGGTACTTGCAAGGAAAACCCAATACCTGGAATTCCCAAAAGCTCTTCTCCTCAACTAGAACGAATCCTCCCTCAATGGATGGTGCACCCCTCTTGCTGGAAACCCACAACTGGTGCACTCTCTCTCTCTCTCTGCACCTGTAACTGATGTAGAATCCTCCTGCAACTGAGTATATTTGGAACTAGAATGGCGTGGAAGAGTATTGCATCTTCGAGACCAAGCTTGGGACAAGCTAAGTGGAATATTTCATCATTGAATCATCCTCTAGGGTTTGTTAAGTCAAAACCCTCAAAACCCCTATTTGTCTGATAGAGAAAGACAACTTTTCACTCTTGATCATCATGATTGGATGTGGAGATGGATGGACATGTACCTCTTCTACAAAGATGTCCTTACAGATACAGTTTCAGGACAACAGGTCCAATGGTCACAAGTATTTCAGCTTGAGGGTCTAGGAGAGGAGGATCCAGTATGTATGTAGGGGGCAGACAATCATGGTTAGAGTAGTGTAGGGACAACATGGTGATCTTCGACAGAGGTTAGCATGGGACCCAAGGATTGCAGGATTGAGCATTTCACTGACTGACAGAGGCGAGTGAACCTTTGCAGGGGAAAGTTGTTCTGACTTTCCATTGAGCTTCAATGTTGAGGGGAGCACATCGCTTGAGGGTGTCTCGTGGAGGTCTTACAGTACCTCGTTCTGGCATCAACATGTGCAGTTGATGGAGGCCGTGTCGATCTTGATATTAGCTCAGAGGATGGACTCCTTCCGGGATGAGGCCATGTGTCATGTGCAGGAGACTCACGTATTTAGTATATTTCAGGATTATGCTTCCTAGGGGCTTGCAGTTCATGACTTGATATGGGACCCAGGGGGCAGAGTGCATGATAGTTCATCTTTGGATGGGGTCTACTGTGTATCCCACAGGTGGACATGGGATCCTGGTATTAAACTTGGAGAGATTTGGTTATTTCTTGAGGACAAGCAATTTTCTAGCAGGGAGGACTGTAATGTCCCCACTTTGGGACATCATTACATTACAGAGGGTTATGATGACCAGAGTAGCTAGATGGAGGTTATAGCGAGTATAGAGATTATTGAGAGGTATTTTGGGTTCCAGATTGCATCGCTCATCCCATTTCATCACTATGATCCGTTTCGCACAAGTTGGCTTTGGTTTTGTTGCATTTTGACGATTTCCATAATTTTGAGTATTTTGAGCTATAAGTTAATTAAATTCACTGAAGAGGTCATTTTGGACAGATTGCTTGGAGTAACCTCTCAGTGTAATAGCTCATTGGAATCAAGGGGATCAAAACTACATGATGGGATGGTGAGAAGTGACTTTCAGTGGCTAGGGAAGCCACTAGGAGAGATAAGGCGTTTTTCAGAGGTAAAAAGGTTAATTAATTAATTAAAGTGATTTAATTAATTAATTAAATATTAATAAAATGAAAGTCACTTTGGAGGGAGAAGGTGAGCAGGAAGTATAAAGGCAAGGCAAGGGCCTCTATTCATTCCTTCATGTATGTCTATCATTTTGATATCTGGCTTCTAGCTAGAGGGCCCATCTCTTGGGGGTTTTGAGGGTTTTGACTTAACAAATCCTAGAGGACGATTCGGTGGTGAAAGATTCCACCTAGCTTGTCCCAAGCTTGGTCTCGGAGATGCAATACTCTCCCACACCATTCTAGTTCTAGATCTACTCAGTTGCAGGAGGATTCTACATCAGTTACAGGTGCAGAGAAAGAGAGGGCACACCAGTTGTGGGTTTCCAGCAAGAGGGGCACACCATTCATTGAGGGAGGATTCGTTCTAGCTGAGGAAAAGAGCTTTTTGAAATTCCAGGTATTGGGATTTCCTTGCAGGTACCATAGTGCCATTATTGGATGTTTTCGGGGTATTCTTATGAAGGATTGATTTTCATTGAGAGTGGGACGATTTCCCTAAGAGGAGGGCACATCATTCTTTGGAGGGTGGCTAGATCCAAGGGTATAGCAAGTATTTTTCCTAGCTGAGCACTTGGGTTTTCATTGTCGTTCCCCGATCTATCATTCCAGTGGAATAGTGGAGCTGTTGGAGGTCTCTATGAGAGAAGTCAAATTATCTAGGGTTTCAGGCATCTAGAGGGGCGCACCATTCCTTGGAGGAGAGTTAGATCCATAGGGTTTGAGAGGGATCTTGGAGATTTGAGCACCTGGGTTGTTCTTGCAGTTGGACGATCTACTATTTGGCATATTTACCGGAGTGATTCGACATCTTTAGAAGCAGGGCCGAATTGTTGAGGCTATTTAGGGTTCCAGCAAGGCGTGGCAAATTCCATCTTGAGGGTTGGTACTTCATACAGCTCAGATCTCATTCGTGTATTGGTCTACATTGTTATCCAACCTTTAGAAGCTTGTGGTCTTCTATTGGAGCATTTTGTAGCAGCTTCTATATTCTTTATTGGAATCATCTATTGAGCATTCTAGATCGACATCTTCATTGTATCAGGCTCTTCTATTTATGAATAAAATCAGATCTGAGGTGTTTTGGGCTTGTCTATCATATTGTTGATCTTGTATAGGGTTGAGGTATGTTACATTGCTTATCTTTTTATATATTGTTGCAAACACACATATAACACATCAGTAAACCCTAAGGGAAACCTAAAGGATCACAGTAAACCAAGTGTTTGACGAAATGCCACAACCAGTAAAAGATTTAAAAGACACCCAAAACCATTGGAATGTTAATAGCCCCTTGAAATTCTCATTGAGGGTTTCATATTCCCTCTCACACTCTACCATCCTACTAATAATATTCATCTTCATTGTAACTTTTCTAATCCCCACTGGTTGGCAAGAATCTAGGCTCTGAAACCATTGTAATGTTCCCAAGCCAAGATGCAAGGAACACCATGGTTTTGGGTGTCTTTTAAAACTTTTATTGGTTGTGGCATTTCATCAAATGCTTGGTTTACTGTGATCCTTTAGGTTGCGCTTAGGGTTTACTGATGTGTTATATGTGTGTTTGTAAAAATATATAAGAAAATAAGCAATGTAACATACCTCAACCATATAGAAGATCAATAATATGATAAACAAGCCCAAAACACCTCAGATCTGATTTTATTCATAAATAGAAGAACCTGATACAATGAAGATGCTGATCTGGAATGATCAACAGATGGCTCCAATAAAGAAGATAGAAACTGCTACAAAATGCTCCAATAGAAGACCACAAGCCTCCAAAGGATGGATAACAATGTAGACCAATACACGAATGAGATCCGAGTCGTATGAAGTACCAACCCTCAAGCTGGAAAATGCGACGCTCTACTGGAACCCTGAATATCCTCAACAATTCAGCCCTGCTGCTAAATATGTCCAATCACTCCGGTAAATATGCCAAATGGTAGATTGACCACTACAAGAACAACCCAAGTGCTCAAATATCTAAGATCCCTCTCAAACCCTATGGATCTGACTCTCCTCCAAGGAATGGCACGCCCCCTTGGTTGCCTGAAACCCTAGATAATTCAGCCTCTCTTAGAGAGACCTCAAACAACTCCAACAATCCAATGGAATGATAGATCGAGGCACGGTAGTGAAAAATCAAGTGCTCAACTAAGAAAAATACTTTCTAGACCCTTGGATCTAGTCACCCTCCATAGAATGATGCGCCCTCCTCTTAGGGAAATCATCCCACTCTCAATGCAAATCAATCCTCCATAAGAATACCTCCGAAAACATCCAATAATGGTGCTATGGTACCTGCAAGGAAAACCCAATATCTAGAATTCCCAATATCTCTTCTCCTTAGCTGGAACGAATCCTCCCTCAATGGATGGTGCGCCCCTCTTGCTGGAAACCCACAACTGGTGCACCCTCTCTCTCTCTATACCTGTAACTAATGTAGAATCCTCCTGCAACTGAGTAGATATGGAACTAGAATGGTGTGGGAGAGTATTGCATCTCCGAGACCAAGCTTGGGACAATCTAGGTGGAATATTTCACCACCAAATGGTCCTCTAGGGTTTGTTAAGTCAAAACCCTCAAAACCCCCAAGAGATGGGCCCTCTAGCTAGAAGCCAGATATCAAAATGATAGACATACATGAATGAATGAATGAATAGAGGCCCTTGCCTTTATTTTATACTTCCTGCTCACCTTCTCTCTCCAAAGTGACTTTCATTTTATTAATATTTAATTAATTAATTAACCTTTTTACTTCTGAAAAGCACCTTATCTCTCCTTGTGGCTTCCCTAGCCACTGAAAGTCACTTCTCACCATCCCATCCTGTAGTGTTGCTGCTCTCGATTCCAATGAGCTATTACACTGAGAGGTTCCTCCAAGTAATGTGTCAAAAATGACCTCTTCAGTTAATTTAATTAACTTATAGCTCAAAATACTCAAAATCATGGAAATCGTCAAAATGCAACGAAACCAAAGCCAACCTGTGAGGAATGGATCATAATGATGAAATGGGATGAGCGATGCAAGACGGACCCCAAAATACCTCTAAATAATCCCTGTACTCGCTATAACCTCCATCTGGCTACTCTGGTCATCATAACCCTCTGTAATGTAATGATGTCCCAAAGTGGGGACATTACACAGAGGGAGTGGAAGAAGCTGAATTTTTTTTGCAATAAATGATGAGGAGGATGGTGATGCCAATGAAATGGTGCAATAGAGGAGAAGGGTCTCAACAACACCTAATGAAATGAAGATGAAGAGTGAGAAGAAGATGCACAACTATACCTCATGAAAGGGAAGTTGCATGAGTTTTCAATAAGTGCATACATAGAAATGTTGATAGAATGGATAGACAAATTGCAACAATATTTTCATTACCATGGGGTTGAAGAACCATGGAGATGAAGGTTGCACATGGAATATTGAAGAGATAGGGATATGTGTGGTGGGAGTAGTTGAAAATGGGAAGAAGATGCTCGCCAAGTTATGAGGTAAATTTGTAAATTCTAACTCTATTTTGAAGATGTTTAGAAGTTTAGAGAGATTACTATAGAATGATGTCTCAACATAATAAAAATAAGAATATCAGAGATATTATTGGAAGGTTAAGGAGATAAAAGAGGAGAGTTTTGCATATGAACATAAATCCATTATGTTCATGGTGGAGAGGGAGGAGTGGCAACCGAAAATAGTGGTGCAAGAGAGGAGAAGCAACAAGTTGAAGGTGATTCCAACATTAGTAGTGGGGGTAGCATCATAGTTGCAACAAATATGGTGGATGAGGATGTTTAAGAAACACATGTTGATGATGTTTCATGGCATGATCTATAAACTATCATGGATATCCCACTAGAAAACTTTGCCACAATAGTTCTTACAATATTCTAAAATCATTTCTTATGCAGATTATTACCTCGGATGTCATAAATATTATTACTAGTTTAATGCTCAAATGTGTAGAAATAATTGAAACTAAAATGAAAGAACAAACAAATAAACACACCACCCACACAAATGAACACAAGATGTGACCCCATAATTATTATTACTAGCTTAATGCTCAAATGTATGGAAGTAATTGACATTGAAATGAAAGAACAAGAAAGTGAACACACCATCCACACAAATGAACACAATATGTGACATGGAAACTCAATATAGGAGAAAACCCATCAAGAAGGTGAGGCCCATGTTTTTCCCTCTTTTCCTTAGTTATGATATGCAAGTACAAATAAATGGGCACTCACTATGGAATTGCCATGGACACTATGCCCTAAATGGTTTCTACAAAATATTCTAAGTCCTCTGTTATGCTTCAATATCCCACTCCTAGATAATCTACTCAACTATGGAACAATAACCATACCAAAAGAATGAAACCCCTTAATTTCCTAGCAACCCAATGTTTAACATAGGGTTGGGGTATTTTTTGCATGACTCAACCTTCAATTAGTGTTACGGTTTTGGACTCTCTAGAATCCTTTTGAAAATCCACATATGACTATCCCTACATGTGTAAGTAATGGGGGGTGATGTAGCATCCACTCGGTACCATGGTGGTCAACAAGATAGGTCAACTTGCGGGATGGATAAGTTCACCATACAAACTCTTATTGAGGTGATTTTTGTTAGAAAACTCTCAATGTGTAGAACAACGTCATCGAGTTGGACTTGGACATACAAATTCTTAACC
Organism: Picea engelmannii; assembly: GCA_009831015.1. Lineage (NCBI taxonomy): Eukaryota > Viridiplantae > Streptophyta > Pinopsida > Pinales > Pinaceae > Picea > Picea engelmannii. The sequence goes on from ML785468.1 coordinate 436,679, forward strand.
CAAAAAAGTGTTGTTTGATGCCTCAAATTGGTTCTAGAAGGTTCCAAACCCCAAATCACCAAACTAGGACCTACCCCTAAAATGCCTCCAATTTTTCCACCCATAAAGTATCAATATAGATGGGAAATTATATAATGATTTGTTCAAGATCACACCTCTCCATTTAGGGAGTCATTTGTTACCTCACCATTTAGGGAATCATTTGTTTCCAAAAATATTTTACTGAATGAGGTGAGGAAATTTGTTCTCTACTTTCTCCCTTGAGTACAATTTGTCCTTATCTAAAAGTTTTCCTTTCAACCCTATCTGCGAGAGTTCATGTTGCCCTTGTTTGGTAGTTTTGGACTTCTTTTATAAAATTATATCTTTTG
>ML785468.1:468303-480000 GCA_009831015.1 Picea engelmannii
TCCTGAGAAAAGAAGTTGCATTTTCCTGTGTAAAAACCCTATAAAAAAGGAAGTTCGCAGGCTGCATATGTATTAGAGTGCGAGAATGCCTAGTTCTCTCATGTTACACCATAGCTGGGGTGCGAGAGGTTTGCAGGTTGCTCTATAGGCAGGGTGCGAGAATGTTTACACGTGGGAAAAACGAGCGTTTTCTCGAATCTTCTAGAAGGAGAAACTTCCATGGTGAGGTGGCATCTGAATGGTTTGGATCTTACTCACTTTCATGATTTAGTGGGATCATCCTAACCTCCTCACCTTATCCTCTTCATCTTATAAAAGGAGAGGAGATCTCATGGAAAAAGTTAGTTTGGTTAGCTTGTTAGCTTTTGTTGGCTTGGAATTATTAGCTTGGTTGGAGTGGCTTTGAGATTTGCTTTGTCAAGATAGATTGTGAGTAGCTATCAGATCGATGGTCTCAGAATCCTTGGAGCAAGAAGTGTGTGGGGAATGAAGGACAGTTGGAAGGGACTTTACAACATTAAGGCCATGGTTGTAATCTCTCTTTCACATTTAATATGATACATTAATATGATTCTTTCCTATAAAGCTTGTTGTGTTTTATTGTATGATTCCTTGATCACGTACATAGGTTTATATTGAGTTTATGCTATTACTATCACTTTGGTTGGTTGCGTTATTTTGCAGGATCATCATTATATGAGTGTTAGAATGGAGCTAGGATGGCGATGGCGAGAGGAAGCAACATTTAAATGGTATGTCATCCATCCCTCTTTAGTTAGTAAATTCAATATTTAAAACTTAAGGAAAGTGTCATGTTCTGGTGTGTTTTGTTATAGATCTAGGTGGCTCTAGGGAGATCTGTTAGTGTCCACACCTACCGATTAGTCCGATAACAGGGGATCTATTCGTATATGGGGATCTTGCTAGTACCTTTACCTCTGTGAGAGGTAGTGATTTTGAGGTTTCGGGCTTTGTTACCCTGCCCATATGGTAGACCTGACTTACGACTGTTCTCCTGTGCATCAGTTATATCATGGTTTCTTATTTTCTTGACATAGGTACCACATAGGTTACTTGTAGGGGTTATTCTACAGGTACCCTGGGTTAGATAAGGGTCGGACAACACACAACCTTTATGGAGGATTACCTCTCCAGGGGGATCTGACCGACTGGTTTTTAAGCCCATGAGGGCCCTTATAACTGATTTTGATACCTTCAATCTTTTGCAGGGAGTCTTAGGACCCTCTTGGGCGAGGCATACCTACTTTAAAGAGGGATGCCCCTTTAAACCACGTTATCGTGTTTGTGTGCATATTGGCCTTTTGTTTATCTTGGTGTTCTCTTTGATCATTATTTGACCTTATAATTTTGTATTGCGCCATGATTTTTCATTATCATGGATAGTGGAGTCCCATTGAATCCCTCATTTAGCGCTACCTCCCCCATGACATTCGCTCATTTCATGGGGATGAATCCATCTATGTTTCATAATGGTATACAAAATCATGATACTCAGTCAAAACCTTGGGTCTCTAATCATCTTCCTCTTGATATTCCAAACATGCTTTCACCTTTTCCATCCTCTCCCTTGCCTACTTATATGAATCTTAGTTTTGGATCCTGGGGCATGATGACTCATTTTTATGCATCTTCGTTTGATGGGAGCCATATCCCTCAACCGAATATCATAGTGGGAGGTTGGAATATCCCTTCTTACAGATTTAATCCTAGCTTCACTTTTCCAGGAGCAAGTGCTCAAATGGGTGGTTATTCTACGTATTACACCCCATCCATATATCCTCTGTCTTCTATGCCAGTTCCTATGAACACTTTTCCCATGACCGACCTCCATCTATCCTATAGTATTTCATATGGAGGGAGTTAGTTTTATGGTACAGGCTACCCCCTTCATGGAATCCATTTGTCTGGGGGCAATATATATCCTCACCTGAGTAACCCGTGTCACGCCTTTTTCTCTTCGAAAACATCTTCTTTGGTGAGAATACCTTTACAAACCTCTATGGATCAATTGGGAGGAGGATACTACCCTTCTAGTTAGAGATAGGGTGTAGATCATAATCCTTCCTGGCTTTCAATTTCTCAAAACTAGTCTTTCTCGGGACCTTGGTCTCAAATTCTGCAACTAACCATCGTCGCTAGTCTAGCTGCTGCAAGTCATGCTAGGGGCACAAATATAGTAGCCATGAGTCATACTGACATCACATCTTCAACCCTAGTCAGCCATGTGGTCAGCCATGTTGGAGAGTCATTGCCAACCTCTATACATCATGTGGGGGATGAACCACCAGCCTTTGCCAGTCGCACTGAGAGCATGTCACTAGCCATTGTGAGTGATGTTGGGGGAATTCATGCAATTGAGAAGCCTAGACGTATAGGACATAAGCTTGAGTCCCTTTGTAGACTTTACAAAGCATGTCATTTAACTCATTTATGCCCTACTATTGTTATAGTAGAAGAAGTGCAATCCTTGACTAATAACCCTTCAGGTTTGGAGTAGTCTTTGGTTTCCCAACATTCTGTTTCTCCTTTTATTGACACAAAATTCACGCCTATGCAACATTCTACCGACACTGCTCCTGTTTTGAGGAGTGAGGCTTCTTTTGACCATGTCATTACCAGTTCTAGTTTGGTACCTTCTGAAGAAGGGCGAGTTTTACTCTCCTTGAGTACTCTCTCTCCAAGTATTAGAGAGGTTCCCTTTGACTGGGATGGTCTTGTGGGGTATCAAATTACTTCTCCTATGCCCTTTCAAATAAGAGGAGTTCTCCGATATATCATTGAGAAGGTAACCTTCGCGAGTATTTTATCCCCCTCTACTTGGAAAGCTCTGGGTTTTCCCAAGCTTGTGTCGATTGTTCGTAAGTTGTCGATCTTTCATAGAATTCCTGCATGAGAGCATTGGCCTCCCCCATGACATGAGGCTTATAAAAATCCCAACGAGTATGGTTTAATCTCTTTTTTTACTCTCTCAAATAGAAAAAAGATTTCCGAGTGGACTAGTCTCCTTCACACTCGTAAATTGGATTTGAAAGGATGTCTATTTGGTGTAAGTTTACCCCTTTTTCAAACCAAGTAGACTAAATTTATGAAAAAGGATATATTTTGGCATTAAGTTGTAATTTCATATCATTCTCTTGCTTATAGTATTGAGGCTATTGTCAGTTCTCACTTTCGCATTATAAGCTCATCACCTTAGCAGTTTGCGTCATTAGCCAAGAAGAGCCTTGTTTATATCTTTTGGAGCTTGACACCCTATACCCAGGAGGAAACATTCCCCCGAGTGTCCATCTCCTACATGCAACTCCTTGCATTGAGCATAGGTATGTTCCACTGTTGGAACTAGTTTCTTACTTGTGACACTCGTTTCCTCCTCAATATCATAACATTCATTTGAATATGAAAAAACAAAAAAAGATGGGAGAGAAAAGAATATTATCTTATATTAGCAACAATCGTGTCACCTTTGACCAGAGCACAAACTTTTGAGTCCACATGTCATCAAAAGTTTGGGTTTAGCATGACCTTAGGAAGTTGAGCTCATTACTTAGAGTTTACTTCCCCGACTGGTTACCCTTCCAGTCCCTATGGAGAGTTTTATTGATGCCTCCAGGATCAAAAAGTTTCATCATTGAGTCTATGCTGCCAGAGTCTTCCATATGTCTCATGATCTTGTTCAAAGGATGCCTATCAATATGTGTCAGCCATTCCTCAGAACTCTTGACTTTGCATGTTGGCCATACCCTCAGTATGTCTCAGAGTTACATGAAACTGTAGTCCTATCATGCACCCTAGTCCTACTTTCATCATTGGTAGGTAACCTTGAAACCAACAATCGACATTTCATCATTGGTCGCTGACTGGGGGGTTTCCCTTTTGCTTGACAACAAGAAATATATTCACACATTGGGATTCATGCAGTGTCTTGGATTCCATTAGCCTTATTGGTGGTTTCCTCACCTTTGTCATCAGTTTTCCTTATTGTTTGCTATTCAGAGGGTCTTTTTCATGTACCGCTTGCATCTGGCGCACGTAAAAGATGCACAGGGTTATTGGTTCATGAACATGTTCTTCATACAATTTCCTCCAAATCATTAAGATCCTTCTTTGTACCTCGTGATGAATTATGAGAGATGCCTCAATGCTCTCCTTTCAGCGGGTCTCCTTCCATCGAATTTAGCCCATCTATTCTAGAAACGAGACCTAGAGTTCTATGAGTACCTAGAGACCTGAAATCATTAATGGCAAGTTGAACCACCATAAAAAATTGGGAATACATCAATTTCTCCTAATCAATGGATTCTTCAAGTGTTTGACCTTGACACCTTTATTCACACTTGTAAGAATTTACTCTGTGCCTTGATACCTACTTTAATTATCGGTAGGTTGTCTCGCGTTTGTTAATGGTATACCTTAATGATCGGTAATCAAATGATGTGTCAATGTGTTAGACCTCAACTCCTTTTTTCACACAATGTATACTTGCAGCTTTGGCGGATTGTGTAGAAGAATTGAAGACATTAGTTCATATTCACAGCTTTCCTGAGCTGTTGCTATCTTTTATTGGACCAATACCTATGTGACTTCAGTGATCATGGGAGATCAGATTGTACTCTATTGTATACACATATCTTCAGATTGATTTTGAGAGTGGTTTTACTGGCCCTTGTTCATGACTATGATATCCTTTGGCATGTAGCCCCCTTTGTATTTCCTATTCATGGCCATGAAAAACTGTTTGGTACATTTTCACATGGATCTGCAGTGTAATTCAAATTGGAAACCACGTGGGCAAAGTTAGTGCATATTCTAATATTCTCATGAGAAACTAGTTCTTCCAGCTGGGTCCCCATTACTCCACTTATGGGTATTATAAGGTATTTCGGCCATCACAAATACTCCTTTGACCTCACAGATTAGGGGGCATTTGTTATAGCAAGATTTGCCTCACCTTATGCAAATTTTCTCAGAAGACCTTTTTCCATTTCCCTATGCAAACTTGAAGTCTCTTTTTGGATTTCCCATAGATAAAAATAATATTTTTCCATATATACGTGCCCTAACTATTATACAACATGCATATACATAGGTTGCACCATTACAACCCGTGTACATCGGGTTTTGTGCCAAAAATTAAAAAATGGTGTCAGGTTTCCATGTCACATCACGAGATCCATGATCCTTGACCTTCCATATACTGGAAACATTCTGAATCATCCCTTCAGTTCCATTTGAAGGATATAAATGGGCCATATCTAAACTGTTGAAAAGAGGAGAAGAATTCAACTTTGAGAGAAAAGTTACTCAGGAGAATTTTTTCACTTCATATTGAGTCTGCATTCCATTATCCTTTTAGGTCTGAACAAATTGTTCAACCCCCAATATCTTCCCTAATTGATTGAGAGCCTCATTATCTCTCTTATATGATATTTCCTTTGGTGGAGTATTGAAGTGGCGGATGCCCGACTGGAAGGGACTTAGCTTCTCGGTTCTGAATCGTGCCGACACAAAAGTTTGTAATTCATACACTTCAGCTGATTACATTTTAATAGAAATACTCTTTTCTCATCCAATTAATGTCTTGAAAATATTTGAATTGTTATTCCATGGGAATATTTGTTATGAATATTAATGGATTATGCTATTGAATGTGCTAACTTTATATATTATCACCATATGCTTGCGTTTCCTTGTTGTTGAGGAAAAGTTGCAGGGGTATTGCTTTGAGTCAAGTGATCAACAGTGGACTTCATCGAACGTATGGATGAGGTAGGCTCTTTATATTGTCTTGTTAACATATTTATTTATATAGCATACTTGATATTAGAGTTGATTTTTGCAGTCATTTCCATCTGTTGTGGTTTACCCCATGCCATAGAGATATTTTCCTCGTAACAATAGTAACATAGGGTAACTGCTTAGGTTTAGGGTTTAAGGTTTTCTTATTGTTAAAGGATTTGTTAATGTTCATAATTTTGGATTAGACGACAAGAAAGAATCCTTCATTTTTGTTTTTTACTATACACTTTTATGTTTGATTTTGAATGTAGACAAAAAAAATGGAGAGTATAACACCTAACTTCATAACGAGAGTATCTCATAAGATTTGGCAAGATGATCATGCTTACATCTAATAAACAAATGTTAATAAATTACATATTGATGTACATTTTTTTATTGCCCCATTGAAATTAGTCATGAACTCATTTTTTTTCTCCTTCTTCCCTTTAACCTCATGCAAAACCTCTAGAGAAAGGTCCATTGCGACACACAATAAATTTAAAATAAGATTGTTAGGATTCTAAGGGGAAATTGGATGTTTAGAATTCAAAAGGAAATCCAATTCCTTATCATAATCTAAGTTATCAAATTCATGTATTCTCTTTATTCCCTCAATAGAAACCACCACCCTCATGAAATTCTTATTGCTTTCTCTGTTTATCGTAAGTAGTGTTGTTTCCTCAACTTGTATTTGAAAGTAGTCATCAATATCCTTCTCTAAATTTTTGTTTTGTTGATTTTATTTGATCTGATCCTTTTCATCATCCAACACTTTACGTAAAATGATTCCCATCCTTTGGTTTTTTGATTATGACATTTTTTTTCTTTTTAGGATAAGCTTGTATTTAGGAATATGTACCTTGCAAATATTCTACTTGTTGATAAATCTGGCACCATAATGTTGTATTTGCGTAATCCAATTTGTACATTCATTTGGAACCTTTCCTTTTAACTATAATTTTTTTTATAAGACCTCACTAAATTCAATATCCACAAAGATACATTCATATGTAAAAATACTAAGCTTAGTCCAGTCTATATATGTTTTTAAATATGGATCCACAATATTCCCTATCTCTTAAAAAACTAATAACTCCCAAGCATTTTGGTTACAAGAATAATGCATGGGTTAAATTCTAGGGACCATGAGGTAAAAATTATTTTTTTTCCCCCCTAGAACTAAGGAACCTCCTTGAAAACTTTATGATAATTAGCAAGAGTGTGAAATTGAATAATAATAATTAAAAAAAACTGTGGAAACAAGATATATTTCGCAATTATTTTTTCAATTTAAATAGAGCCATTGGTTCAAATATTATGTAGGAGGTTGGAATCTATTAAATTAGAAAATTACCACATTGGAATCATAGTTTCAAAGGAGGTCAAAAATTTTCCCCTCCATTATCTTTGGAACTAGAACCTCCTATGATTTCTCCATGCTATACATATTGAGTAGATAAATCATAAAATGAAAAAGGGTTTGGTATTGAATTTATCCTTAAAATATTTTTCTTTGAATGAGGAGGGCACTCGATTGCTATTTCCCACCACTTTTTCACATAATCGTAGAAGAATAATAAGGGTGAAATCTATATAGATCCCATAATCAAATAATTAAAAAATGTCATCTAGTTATGTGCCCTCAAAATGAACTTGTTGCTAGACCACCATAGATCCTCTACATGCAATCTACTTTGTACTTGATATCATCCACTTAATCATTGGATGTCCCCTACAAAATAAAACACCAAAATAAGTCTCAAAAAATTGATCCAGGAGGATATCGGTGGCCACCCATCTATTCCAACTGGCTCAAAACAATGTTTTGACAACTTACTATTTTTAGCAGTTTTTCGGGTCCCAAACTTTTGGGGCCATTTTGAGGGCCTAAATGAATTTTTTCACAGTCGGGAACCCCAATAAAATCCAATGGCACTTATTGAGCCCCCTAAATGAATCTCTTTATCAATACCTTTCCAACGAGATATCGTGCACCCTAAACAGAGATCTTATGCAAAAGTTATGACCCCGAGAAGTTAATGTACTAACTTACCCCAACAAGGCCCACATGGCTTTTGGTGCTTCATCTCCTAGGGTTAGGTTTTTGGATGTATCGGGTTTTAGAATTCATGTTTATTGTAAAAATTCCTTCAGATCCTCATTGTACTCATCTTCTTGCCAATGAGCGTAGGTGTCGCATCTCTTCTCAAGGATAAACTACCACCATTCTACAAGCTTGTTTTCAGTCTGCATTTTACAGTTTTTAGCATATTTCTTATTTCATAGAAGTCAATTTTTACTGTATATCTGCTATTTTTCACTGTGTCTCTATGTTAATATTATAAATATGTGTTTTCATTTCGTTCCGCTCATAAATCCAGATTAGTGGTATAAGAGTGATATGCTCATTTTCTTCTTTTTTAGTGCATGTCCCTGACGCGATCATGGTATAGAGAGTTGGGTCTCGAGCTTGTTTCTCTTGAGGAGAACTAATCTTAGACAACCAATAAAATTTCCATGGTGGGAGAAAATAAAGACGACAGGACAGGAGATCCTTTGAAAATTTTGCTTGAGGAAGCCCTTGAGTGACAAAGGAACGAGATGACGGAAAACTTTGGACAAATCCTTCGACGACTGCCGACAAGCAATGCATCCACCTCAAGTGGAGTCACCACCCCCTTCAAGGTACAAATTAATTTTTATATTCCTATATTTGAAGGTCAAATAGATGCAGATGTCGTAGATAAATGGTTAAACCTTCTAGAAGGGTATTTTTCTATTCACAAATTTTCTGATAGAGAAAATATTACATTTGTGCTTCTTAAGGCATTCCCCATGTCAAAGATTGGTGGGATACGTTCTATGAGAAAAAGGAAATAGAGGGATCCACATTATTTGCAGTTTCACCTACTTGGGGTTCCTTAAGGGATGCCATTAAGGAACAATACTACCCTATTGGAAGTTATGATGACTTGTATACAAGATGGACCACACTTCACCAGGAAAGAGACCAAACAGTTCTAGAGTTCACCAGTGTCTTCCATATCTTGCGCACCAAGATGGGTATCAAATATTTTGAGCGAAATCTAGTGCTCAAGTACCGTGACAGTCTACATATATACATCCAGACATAAATGGAGTTTTTGGACATCTCATCCTTGGGCATGGATTATCGATATGCTATCAAAATCGAGTATAATCTTAGCCAAAATATGCAATAGTTTGGGTTTGGGAACCCCTCATAGTAGAAGTAGGGAAAGGGCAGCCCCAACCTGCAAAAAAAAAGGATAGACAAAAGATGGGAAACCTTAGGACAACCTGTCCAAGCCACAAGAAAAGAAGGACAATGGGAAGACAAAGAAAGATATCGAGAAGTGGTGTGACTTCCATAAGAGTCCCTGGCATAACACTATTTATTTCCTCTCAAATCAGTAATTGATGGCTAAGGTGAAAGCCTCTCAATCAGATGCAAGTTCTGAATCTGATTCAAAACTAGAAAAAGGGAAGACAGATCATTGACATAGAAACCAGTGCCACTATTACCACCACCCAGATCCAACCCGATGAACCTGATGAGCTAGAGGAAGGTGAGCACCTCTTTCATTCATAGATGTGGGTGAAGTCACTTTGTTGCACTTCATCATTGATAGTGGTATCCATAAGAACCTCATATCAATAGATGTCTTCAAGTGGCTAGCCCTGCCGACAATGCCACACCCACAACCCTACACCATCGGATGGCTTCGTCAAGGAAGCGATTTTTGCGTCAGCCAACAATGTCACCTGTCGTATGACATCAATCCATTCAAAGATGAGGTATTGTGTGATGTTTCTCCCCTTGAATTTTGTGATGTTCTTTTGGGCCAACCTTATTTATGAAAATGTCATGTTGTATGTGATTCCAATCCTCACAGTGTTATTATTACTTTGAACAAGAAATTCTACAGGATAATCGAGGTAGTCCCACCTAGTTCTATTTCCTTGATCTTTTCCAAGCAATGCAGGAAGGCATTTTCTCAGACCGAGAAGTTTTTATTCTTTGTGATTCACTCTCAGCTTGAGTGAAAGGTTGCATCCACATCAATGGCCTATGCAGTCAACCTCTACATAGAGCATAAGAAAGTGGGTAAGGTTGTGGAAGAATAAACAAACATTTTCTCATTACCTACTCGGGTACCTCTGCACTGTTAGGTCAAGCATCCCATCTATTTGACCTCCGACGCACCACTATCGAACACTAGCAAATTTGGGTCATTTTGCGACGACTATTTCGACGTTCTTGCGACATTATGTCATGGATATTGTGACAAATCTTGAGTCTCTCAAACGTCGTATCATGGAACGTGGAAATTTCGATGAACTTGAATTAACGTCGCAAGCGCGATGACCGTAGGGAACTTCTCACAATTGCGACAAAAAAATAAATATCGTCGCCAATACGACAATATAGGCAAACTAAATGAAATCAACTTTTCGTCGCAATTTCGACGACAACTTTTCTTGATTTATATAACAAATTTGTCATAGGAATTTTATTGTCGTTGAAATTGCGACGACAAATTTTCTTGGTTTATATAGCAAATTCGTCGCAGTATTATTATTGTCATCGAAATTGCGACAAACTCTTTTCTTGGTTTATATAGAAAATTCGTGGCATGATTATTAATGTCGTTGCAATTGCGATGACAAATTTTCTTGATTTATACAACAAATTTGTCGCAGGATTATTATTATCATCGAAATTGCGATGAACACTTTTCTTGGTTTATATAGAAAATTCGTCGCAGGATTATTACTGTCGTCACAATTGTGACGACAACTTTTCTTGGTTTATATAGAAAATTCGTCGCAGGATTATTATTGTTGGCATATTTAATCCAAAAGTCTCTGCAATAGAAGAACTAAATGATCTTAAAACTTTGTCCATTGATCAACTCCTAGGAACATTAATTGCATACGAAAGGAGAATCAACAAAGATAAATCCATTACTAGAGAAGCATCTTTTAAAGCAGACAAGAATACTGATTCAGATTTAGATGATATTGAGGCAAAATTTGTGAGAAGGTTAAAGAAAGGATCAGGAAAATATCAAGGCAAACTTCCCTTCAAATGTTTTAACTGTGGTAAGATAGGTCATTTTGAATCTAAGTGTCCCCATCAGAAAAAGGACCAGAACTCTGATGATGAAAAGAAGTACAAATTCAAGAAATATAGTAAAAAGAAAAGTTTGTGTGCAAATAATGACATTTCCTCAGAAGACATAGATAGTGATTCATCATGTGAAAACAAAGTGAATGATTTTATGCTTATGGTTATGGGAGATCTTGATGATGAGTACATAGGAGGTGAAATGGATGATGAAGAAGCTGTGGTAGATATGGAAGGTGATTTAATCAGTGCTTTGGAAGAAATTGAGAGACTCAGATGTAAGAAGAGAAAACAAAAACAGTTGTTGATGCATTTTAAAATGAATGGTAAAAAACCTGATGAAGAATTTTCCCTATTAAAGGTAAGGGTAGAAGAGGAAAATAAAATAGAGGACATACTAAAACAATAGTTATCAGAGAAGAAAGCAAGGTGTGAAGCCTTATAAGAAGTGATAGTAAAAAATAGAAAAGAGATGGAGAAGTTTAAGGCATTGTATCACCAAACTTTGTCAAGTATTAAAGCTTAAGAAGGATTAACCTCCATTCTAAATCAACAAAGAAAGATAAAGTTGAAAGCTAGTTTGGGGTATGAAGAAGAATCAAGTAGTGTGTTAAGAACCAAAGACTGAATACAAAAGCACCACAACAGATATACAAGAACAATATGCAAAATCTTCTTTATTACTATCAAACCCTTGAGGTAGGGCAACACCATACAATGGATCCTATTATGGAAGGGATCCTCTCCTG